>MU825495.1:0-63214 GCA_029204205.1 Desmophyllum pertusum | reverse complement strand
CTTCTTTTACTAAAATTTATAAAATAACGCATGTGTTTGATTAGCCATTTTGAGAGGCATTTTTTTTTTTGTAAGAGAGCTTGTTAAGTTTTTCGTCCTCAATTTTTTTAATACGAGGCAATATTGAAAAGGTTTTTTTTTTAGCCCATTAGCCCGCAGGTTGTAAATAGAAACAAATGTCAGCGTGCAATTTTTTGACCTGCATTACAGATAATGATCGAGATAAAGATAAGATCCAGACGTGTTCTGGTTTTGATTATTCAGAGATTCCTCATTATTTCTTCGTTCAAATTGCAACGAAAATTACAATCTATTGAATTGCACAGAATTGATTTTCATACCAATGGACGTCTGTACAGACTATTTGTGTGGTCCCTTGGAATAATTAGACGTTTTTTGAGGGCCACGCACGATCAAACGGAAGTCGAATATTCTCTGTCTTTGGCGCCCTATTTACCGACTTTTTGTCCAGTAACGTCAAGTTTGTAAATACTACACCGAGGGCTTTCCAACTCATTGGGCGCGGCATGGTAAAACAAGGGGTGAAAGGGCACCAAAAACCAGAACATGCCCGGTTGCCGATCCGTGGCTCAAAAACGTCTGTGTCATAATTATATATATATAAGCTCTCTAATTGTCGCAAAGCGACGACAGCCATGAGTCGTATATCTAGTGATATTGATATCAACGAAAACTCGCCTTTTAGAAGGATTCGGCATTTTAGAGATTCGGCCTTTTTAGAGATTCGGCCCTTGTTAAGAGATTTCGGCCTTTTTTAGAAGATTCGGCCTTTTAGAACGATTCCGCCTTTTTTCGAGATTTTTTTGTGGGGTGATTCCCGCCTTTTAGAGGAATTTCCGCCTTTTAGAGATTCCGCCTTTTAGAGATTCCGCCTTTTAGAGATTCCGCCTTGTTAGAGATTCCGCCTTTGTAGACGGATTCCTCCTTTTAGAGATTCCGCCTTTTAGACGATTCCTCCTTTTAGAGATTCCGCCTTTTAGAGGCATTCCTTCCTATTTTAGAGATTTCCGCCCTTTTTAGAAGTATTCCCTATTTTAGAGGATTCCGCCTTTTAGAGATTCCCTATTTTAGAGATTCCGCTCTTATTAAGAGGATTCCCATTCGCCGTTCCCCATTCCCTCACAATGTCCCGTTTCCTCCCATTCCCCGTCTCCTTGTTTTAGAGGCTAGCCCAAACGCGTATGTCCCTAATCAAGGAGTCTCTATTAAACCTTTTCAAATTGCTGTCGCTATATTAATAAAAAAATTGGATGACGAAAACACTTAACCAGCTCTATAAATGGCCTCTCAAAAGATGCGTAAACAAAACACGTCCTAGCAGCGGAAAACTGCGAACAGAAACGTTGGTCATGGAATTATAAACACAACAGCCGCCCTTAATTTATCTTATGGCTTTTTATTTTATCGTCAGTTTCCAACTTCCACTGCAACCATCGATTGTAACCTTTGATTCCCAATTACAACTCATGTATTTTTTGCCCATCACAACGCCTTATGCAAACCACCCTCCACATCATTGGCCAATTTGCCCGAGATTAAAGCCATTCTGAGCTCTTTTACATTCAACATAAAAAAGCAGCCGTTGAGCGTATAGTTCCTCACTACTAGTTTAGTTAATCAATGGTCATTTTCAAAACGTGACCCATCACACAATGAAAAGCATACTTAGCATGTGTTCTCAGATAACATCACAGATAAGCGTGAAATTTGTTTTTGGTTTTGCCATTCTTTTACTCAAACATTTATGAATAACGCAGTGTTTGTTAACCGATATTTGGGAGAGGCATTAGGAACTTCGTTAAGTTTTTTCCGTCTCAAATTTTTCTTAATACGAGGCAATTTGGAAACAGGATATTTTTTTAGCCCATTAGCCGTCTAGGCCGATCCATAGAAACAAAATGTGTCAGCGTGCCAATATTTTGGTACTGATTACAGATAATACAGATTAAAAGATATAAGATCCAGACGCTTTCTGTTATTGATTGATTCAGAGATTCCTCATTATTTCTTCGCTTCAAATTGGCAACCGTGAACACCTTACAAGTCTAATTTCAACGTGCAAACAGAATTGATTTTATACATACCCAATGGACGAATCTAGGTGACAAGGGACTAATTGTGTGTGGTCCCTTGGAATAATATTAGACGGTTTTTGACGCCGTCGGAAGTCGAATATTCTCTTCTTTGGCGCGTATTACGCGACGTTTTTTGGTCAGTAACGATCCAAGTTGTTAAATCACTACAGCGAAAGCCTCTTGGCTTTCCAACTCATTGGCGGGGGTCAAAACAAGAACATTCGCCTTCCGGTTGCCATCCGTGGCTCAAAAACGTCTGTGCATAAGCTCTCTATTGTCGCAAACGACGACAGCTACGAGTCGTATATCTAGTGATATTGATATCAACGAAAACTCGCCTTTTAGAGATTCCTCCTTTTATTCGAGATTCCTCCTTTTAGAGATTCCTCCTTTTAGAGATTCCTCCTTTTAGAGATTCCTCCTTTTACGGTAAGTCTATCTTTCATTTCATTTTGTGCTCTTCACAGAATTTTGACAAGGAAATGAACAATTTTGCTGAATTCTTCTGTTCATGTTCCATCTTTGTTCGAGATCTGGGCACGGTAGACCATTTCAGTTTATGGTAGACCATTTTTGAAAATCGAGTATCTGTTGCGAATTTTCTGCTTTCACTCACGGATGAAGTATTTGCGTACGAGAATTTATATAAGCTATATAGGTACGTGCGGCGCCAAAGGGTATGGTTTTTGAGCCGTTTGGCCTGAAATAGGGTATAGATTTTGCCATTTTGGTCTGAAATAGGGTATGTTTTGCATACTGGTCTGAATGAAACTTCAGATGCTTTATATATCTCGCTAAAATCGTAAACATTGAGAAATTACGATAAAGCTTTACTACCTCAAGGCGATAAATTGATGGAATACGATTTTATACGGGGGTCTTAGCTTTCCGGGTCTTACGTTTCCGGTCTTAGGTTTCCAGGTCTTAGCTTTCCATGTTTTTAAAGTAGTCGTGTTTCCGCCAAAACGGCCCTAAAATGAAACTTCAAATGCCTACATCTCGCTAAAATCGTAAACATTGAGAAATTACGATAGAGCTTGACTACCTCAAGACGGTAAATTCATGGAATACGATTTTATACGGGGGTCTTAGCTTTCCGGGTCTTAGGTTTCCGGGTCTTGGGTTTCCGGGTCTTAGGTTTCCAGGTCTTAGGTTTCCGGGTCTTAGGTTTCCGGGTCTTAGGTCTTAGGTCTTAGGTCTTAGGTCTTAGCTTTCTAGACACCCAAGAAACTTGTACCACGTGACGCGTTAGATGTGTACCGGCATCATCTGGTGACGGAAGTGGACAATGACCGGAAATTCAAACGTGTATTTGATTTATTTTGGTGCATGGAAGAGATCATCAATCCTTCACGACAATGAAAGCCATTCTAGTTGACTACCATAACTAGTCTACTGTCCGGAGAAAGAAAATTTCGATTTGCAAGTATCCGAAATTAGTTTCCTTCGCAGCCGTTATTTGTGTCGTTAAGCAACGCTTCCCACTAACTATAACAGCTTTTGTTTTGACCGCAGCAACTCTGACACCTATTGACAAAAACGTTGACTGTTACGGTTTGCCGAAAACCTGCTAGATCGCTTCAATTCTTGAGCTAGGATGTCTGTTGTAAATATAATTAAGTTTTTCGATATTATTTTTTCATATCATGCGTTTTTTTCTTCAGTAAAATCGCGTTTTAGTTTGATGTCTGGCGTGCATCAAATTCAAAAGGCGGTATACTCGCGTGCGTTTGACGTTTCCAACGCGACGGTCACGATAAGCACGTCATTTCCGTCACCAGACGTTGCGGTGCACATTGTACGAAAGCGATGCGTTGAAGCCGTAAATTTCGGTCGCTGAAAATGTAGGTTAGCCGAATTTTTCGTCGGACTTCTTGCGATATTTGATTAGAATATAGAAATTCTAGATCAGATATTTAAAATGAAGCCTTTTTATCTAATTTCGTCTGAGTTACAGGGATTCGAAAAAATAAGCCTAAATCGGTTATTCTATCAGTGTAAGACGACCTTCGCAATCTTCCGAGCCCACAGTAATTTGGCCTGCGGTATATATGTAACGTAACGCAATACGGCGACGTTACTTCAAAGAGAACAGTGGCCCGATCAAATTTTACACGATCAAATTGAACTCCTCTGTACCCTGTGTCAAAACCTGAATTTTTTGTCCCCTGCAGAAATGTAAGCTAACCTTCACTGCAGGGAAAAGTTGAACTCTATATTTTGTAGCATTTGTGGAATAAACTTTGGTACAGACTCTCGCTCGTTCAGGTTGTTAATTTGCCGAAGGTATTCAGAACAACAGTACTTCTTGATTCTCCAAACTTGCATTGGTGGCCCACAACTATTAATTTAGGAAACCAGTGCATTGTTTTGAAGCCCCAGTACAGTGTGGTTAGGGGCACAATAATCATGCCCCTAAACCACCACTTTTTAAGCGGCCGATGCATCATGGGCATCGAGCCGCTTCAAGAAATGCACTTTTTTTTTCATGTCGCTAGCCTTAGTCCTCTTCACGGTTGACATGATGTTATCGCATCTCGATCTAAAATTAGCCAGTAGAGAATTTCTCTTCCACATTCTTTCTGTAGTGTCGTGTAAGTGCGTAGATGTATTTAGTTTATTACAGTAATCGCATTGGAACAAAGCAAAGACAAAATGTCCCACAGCAGCGAACAGCAGTGTTGTTGCAAAATGTGCTAAAATTTTGTTGTGTGACCTTTTCTCGTTATTCGATCCCACGGTTGACATGACGCAATCTCTGGTCATGTAAAGATGATGCAATAGAGGTATTGTGCTATGAGCATGAAGCAATCCGCATTGGGATTTCTCTTCCTGATCGCAGTTACGATACCCCGTGGTATATGTTTTTGTAAACGTGATTAGTGTCCTTGGATTAGTGGTATTAAGATAAATTAAGGTATGTTTTCAAATGACTATTTGTCATTAGTTGATGGCATTTAGATATATATTTCAGTTTCTACACAGTAATCTTAAATTTAACCTATGAAGTCTGGAATAAGCTTATTAATCGTTTGTCGTGAAAGGTTTTAACATTCACACTCTTCCTACAAGAGATGAATAATTCAAATACTTTCTGTCTAGAAATCAAAAAATGTGTGCATAAGAAAAGTGATTATTTTTAATACTAATCTGTGAAGCAGAGCATCTTAAAGTTAACCTATGAAGTCAGGAATAAGCTTATTAATCGTCTTTTCCTACAAGAGATGAATAATTCAAATACTTGCGGTGGAGAAATCAAAAATATGTGCATAACAACAGTGATTCTTTTTAATACTAATCTGTGAAGCTGATCATGTATGTGCTGATGCAGAGTTTCAGAATGTAGTTGGATAACAAACAAAAAGTCGTCTTTCTTACTTCAGCAGAAATGAAACTTGATGACTTGAAATGACACAGGGAGCAGAGGAGTCGAATTGCGTTACTGCGTTATTCGATCTTGTTATTGTTTTCTCTTTGTCGTCCCAGCGGGTACTTAATGATCGAATAATGTAGTAACGCAATACACCGCGTATAAAGCCGAATAGATCGACTCACAAAGGTCATCGTATAAAGCATATAAATCGAAACTCGAAAAAGTCCAATTTTGATCCTCTACTGCCTGTGGAAAATATTGAAAATGTTTACATACGGTAGCTTCCTGATCTCAGTCTTTACATATGGATGGAAGCGAATTCAAAAAAGCACCACACACGACATAAACTTTGTTGAATCATAGAAATCAAGATTACTCTTTAATCAGTAGTAGTGGACCAAGTCATCTTGAAAATGGACTACTTATCTGTCTGTGATCTTTCTTGAGCTTGTCACAAAGTTCCCTTTTGTTGTTTGAATCGGAAGTGAGCTATCAAAATAATCATTGATAAAAACAACTGTTTTATCAACTGCCACGTATTTGAGTTGTATTTTAACTAATCAATCATTTTTTGTTCAATTTATTAAGCGGCTGATGCCCTATATGGGCATCGAGCCGCTTCAAGAAATGGACGGTTTTTTTTCATGTCGCTAGCCCTACCTCATTAAACGAACGATAAAACTCGGTCCCAAAAACATAACAGTTTTTCTTACACAATTCCACAGCATATATGTCATTCACAATTTATTTTCACGTTGAGCGAAAACACATCTGTGCCCTTGTTGATTATGATGCAATTGACATTAGCTAAAGTTTTCTACACAGTAAACTTGACCTAAGCTCAAACTTACGCTAGCCAAAATATTGCATCACCCAGTCACGTTTTTCGTCACGCAGGTTCGAAGTTGACTCTTAGATTTGGCGGGAGAACCTCAGAGTAAACTGACCGAGGGGGTGGAGGGGTGCATTGTTCTTTCTCCCCTCAAGGTGAAATTGGCCGGGGGGGTTCTCCCAAAAAATTTGGGTGAGGGTGTGCCGCTGGGCTATAACAACCCTAATTTTGCGAACCTGTTCCAGACTAAGGGCCTGTTTACATGGAGGGAGGGTGACCCGGGTTCCCGGGTCACCCTCCCTCCATGTAAACAGGCCCTAAATGTTGAAAAAAGATACCCTATTCCGGACGATTCTTAACGATTTTCTTTCTAACCCAAAAGGCTAAACTACTAAGCAGCACTGCGTGTTGTAGTTTGTAAAGCTTTTTTAACACTCCTACGCGTTTCTTTTCGTCTGACTACTTCATCTACCCTATGCCAGAGTATCAATTACCGATCTTCATGCCAACTCCTGGGAAACTGATACCCTGATACCCAAAAATGCCTTTTGGTATACCCTGTTCCAGACCAAAATGCTCAAAAACCATACCCTGTCCAGCTGCACGTTCCTATATAGCGAAAATAAGGGAGTGCCCCCCCCCCCCGGGAAATCGGCCGCTTGTAATCCCTTCAGGGGTTCTTGTTTGTCACATATTCCCCACAAGCTGTAACAAAAATTAAGTAATTTTTCAAATTGATTTAAACTCTGATGGAAATAGACAGTTACAGGAGCCCATTACCCGGAGCCTCCATACATACTATATTCTTGAGTCAACCCTGTCCCGTTTCAGTTTATTTTTAGAATTGATCTCCCGCGAAATTATCTTGTTTCCGCTGACCGCTGACGTCCCCCCACTGAGACAAAAAAAAAAAAAAAAAAAAAATGGCGGCCAAATGGGGAATCCACTCTTGGTTCCTTCGTCCGTTTTCCTTTACAATTTTACGTCCGTTCCTATTCTTACAACCGAGGGAAACTGGTTGTTAGCTGACTGGAAGTTAATAAACAACTTGATTGAACTGGAAGCGAATGAATGTCATCTTGAACATCGCGGTGCTCGATCAAAACTTTCATCGATAGTTGTCTTTGTCTGTCTTGTTCGAGTGGTGTTCCTTGTGTGGGTGTTGTCGCGATGTAAGCCTTTCGAATAGATTCGAAATGAAGCGCTCTGTAGAGGATTCGGGTCTTTCCGAGATCCATAGCAGTAAAACAGGGAAACATTTATAGCGGCTAATATTTGGATTTCGGCCGTCGTGGAGGCAATGGCGAAAGTGCGAGCTCGAGCGGTCGTGGCAGCGAAAAAACACGATACTAATGTTGTACCCGAAGCCGAAAAATGTGAAGGATATCCAGCGAAGGGGACTCCAGGAAAAGAAAGCTAGCAGTTCTGCAGAGAATAATAAGGTGACACTCAGGCCTACACGGCGACTACAGCTCGTGACATTTCATTTTGTACATTTTGTTCTCTATTATAAAATTCGGTTTGCTTTAAAATAGCCTGGAAGGCGGCTGCACGCCTTTCAGAGATGGAAGGCGGCTGCATTGGCAGGTTAGGTTTGCTTCAAGCGTGTTTCTAACTCGCAATATATGTTTTTATTATGAGGAGGATTTTCGAGTAGAGCCTTCGACTGTGTACACTTCTAGAAAAATTGGCTCAGAGGTCATGTTTGATTTCCTGTCAGGCTTTCGTCCTTTACGAAGCTACAATAATTTGTTTAGATAGATGCTAAGGTTATATCTATTGCATCAATCGATGTTTGTTTCCTCCTTTGTTTGTAGTGTGATATTCTTCGGTGTTCTTGCAACGCAAGATAACATAAATATCCCACGCGTATCGATTTATTGTTTTGCGTGTTGTATGCCAGTTTCTTCTAGCTTTCTGAGCACTCTATTTATGTCGATTGTCCACGCAGATGTTCTTCTTGCAAACCCCTCTTAAAGTGGGGTTGATGCTATAGCATTTTAAGTGCGAATATTTTTGCTCTCTACCGTTTTATGACCCGGGTTTTTTTATGAGTGCCGGCACAAATCGACTACATTGTAATTTATCTCTACCGTTTTATGACCCGGGTTTTTTTTATGAGTGCCGGCGCAAATCGACTACATTGTATTTTGCCACTCTATTTGTTCATGCCGCGCGGTCACCTTTCGTTGCTGGCGTTTTTCCTTTAGCTCGATTCAACACACTTTGCTCCTCACTAATCAGGGCCGTAGCTAGAATTTTTTGAATGGGGGGGCAATGAAGCGAGTGCCGAAGGCGCGAGCCGCTAGGGGGGTCTGGGGGCATGCCCCCTCAGAAAATTTTGAAATCTAGAGACGCGGAAATGCTATTTTCAGCATTCTCCATGATATATTTTGTCAAAAAATCAATCTCGATCAAGTGTAAAATGAGAGGTATTTTTAGTGCTTACAGCAATATTTTCCGAGGTTTTGTTAACCTGATACATACCGTATATCGGCCTTAGTACACTAAAAATTTTATTAGTCTATTTCGTGTGTAAAAGATGTCTCCAGTTGAATTTTCCGCTCCAAAATATATTTCTCAATCAATCGTAAATGTTCAAGTTAGTATGGTACCGGACAGTCAAAAATATAACTACTTACTTAGTTATCCTAAGAAGTAAGAAGTTCTCGCCTCTTCGTTCCCCATCATCTTGATTTAATATGCCGAGCAAAATCTGGGGAGAGTACCAAGCCTTTGAAAATGTTCAATCTTGTTTTTGAAAGACCCTCGGCATATATTTTTATCAAGAAGGCGGCTGTTTGAACGCGAAAAAAACATACGCAGTTTTCGTTTTTCAGAAAGCATTACCCATTCTTGGGGGGGCAACTGCCCCCCTTGCCCCCCCGCTAGCTACGGCCCTGCTAATGTTCTATGATCTACCAAATCTGTCGGAAGAGAAATCGTAACAATCTGAACTTTCACTGTCTCCACTCGATTCCACCATTATTATCGCTGTGAGCTGAGATCACCGGCGTGTGACGTATAACAATAACTTGTTCTGATTGGGCATTCTAATGAGTTCGCGGGAATCTGTGAGCCCCGCGGTGTTCTAAAAATAAAATGAAACGGGACAGGGTTGACTCCCAGGATCAGTATGGAGATGGAGGCTCCGGATAATGGGCTCCTGACAGTTACCATTCAGCATAATGATGATGGCCTGCGGCATCATCAACAAGCACACTAAAGAGATGATTTGGGTATTTGGTCGAGTTAGCAAGCACAATTTAAGGGTCTGTTTACTTTGAGAGGTGGGAGACGTGGTTGCCTTAAATGGTTAGTGAAATGGAATCCAGATCAAGCAGTCCGGGTTGAAGCCCTGGCCAGGGTCACTGTGTTCTTGGGCACACCATGCCTCCCTCCACCATAACAGTTCGCTAGTACCCATTTATACTCCTGGGCAACCTAACAAAAATGGTGGGAGTAACCTGGCATTGGACATCCCACCCAGGTGGAGTAGTAATACTCCTAGTCGGCTTCATGCTACCAAAACCAGGATAAAGCAACAGCAGTGCGGGCCAGTTTGGCCCTGAATGGCTTCACCTTACACGGAGATAGGGTGCCCTGGCTATAAGGGCTACCGGGGTCTATTGTGTTTTTCTATTTATTTATTTACATGCCAGAAGGGGTAACCCACCTAGAAGCGTCCTTTAACCTGCCTAGCTGGGGAACCCTTCTAGGCGGCTATGTTTTTGCATGTAAAAGTCGCACCAGGATCAACCCAGCTTAAGCAGGGATAATTTGTGTATATTTTTAACTTGCATGTGAACTAAATGCCATCAAAATGTATCATTCCAAACACTAACACTCCAACTTTATTGAAGTTAGTTTTATCTGTCAATTGGAAAATATTTTTTTCAACAGAAGCTTATTCCGAGGAGGTTTCCACTGAAAGACTCTTCTTCCATGTAAAACTTACACTATGAGCAATCCCTCATTTTTCTCAGGGATAGTCGAGTGGGATTTTCGCACACGCTCACATTCTCTCCCACTCGACTATCCTGAGAAAAATGAGGGACTGCTCATAGTCTAATGTAAACAGGCCCTAAATTCGTCCACTTGTGTGCTGGATTTTAAACTGCTCAGTGCACACAATATAGATCAATTAATATACTATAAACAAATTCAATTGATTAGTATCAGCATAAAAATATACATGTACTAGCCAATATTATTACTACTAAATTAGCTAAAATGTATCTTTTTTCATTTTTCAGATACACTCTTCAGGCAAGAAAGCAAAATACTGACAATACTTTTAAACTGAATAAAATTCACTTCAAATGTTGAAAGCTTGTATTTGTTGTTTCTCCAGCATAACGCAACAGCGTAATTTATTTCAGCAGCGCAGTTTATAGTTCCTTTCTTTCCCCAAACAGCTCTCCTTTGGTATCAGTTTCAGCAGACAGAAGCACTTTCGTATAAACTTATAGCATATAGTGCCAAGACCTCAAGTTGCGGAGGAGTCATTGACAAATTGCTCAGTTTCGATTTTCCTCTCTGCCCAAAAGTGCAGTATCCAGTGAAGAAAAAAAACGCTAACCGGGGGTTTTCATAATTACTGTTCGTTTGTACAAATCGCTAAATACTTCATCACTGCACTGCTCAGAGATGGATAATTTCCACACAACAACATTCGTCTTCGGCAGCGGGTTTGAGGTGCGTGGACTCTGCAAATTGATCTTTGAAATCCCCAACGAGGTTTAATTCACATTTTTGAAGTTTTAAAACACGGATGAAGTCTCAATTTGTGTAAAAGATCGCGACAAAGACAGAACAACTTACGAACTTTTCGCATCGCCTTCGTCCGCCATTTTGTTTCTTTTGGCTTGAACACGTGACTCAATGTTTTGATCTGACCCTGAGACAACCCCGATTCCAGGCTCTCTCTCCTTTTCCTTCCTTGTCGTTGAGTAGAGAGACCCCAACCTCGATTCCAGGCTCTCTCTCCTTTTCCTCCCTTGTCGTTGAGTAGAGAGACCCGACAGGGCTGAATAACGTTCTGCGCATGTGCGGAATGTCATGACAGCAATAGCAAATTTTTGGCGCGAACGTGTTGTTGTGTGGTTTTGAAACACGACGGCAAGGAGAGATAAATGTCTTTTATTTCCGCTCCAAAACGGAAATATTTCCTTTTCCTACTTTCGCAAATAATAATTTGAACACTTCAAAGTTTACATCGAAGATTTTTCGCCATGAAATGCCCCGTGGAATAAGAGAAAACTTGAGTATATCATTACTGCTTCGTTTCTGCATTTTCGCGGACTCTGACATCGTGGAGCGCTTCGTGGCTATTTTTCAGCGAGTGTTCAGAAAAAAAACCCTGGTGTTCAAAAGATATGTTTTCACTCAGTAACAGGCGGATCCACTGCAAGATTTTAAAGCTTAACTTTACAGGCAAACTCTTATCCTAGGCGAAAATCTTTGCAGTGTTTCGTATTTTTGAAAATTCCGCCATTTTACCTATGTTGTTGCTATGGTTTCCTGGCAAGCGCTTGGGGCATGCGCAGACGTTATTCAGCCCTGTCGAGAGACCCTGGTTGCGGCTGGTCACGTGACCACCCAGATTCTGGGTGGTAAAAAAATATATTCGGAGGGAGGGGTGGTAGAGTGTTAGAGTTGTTGCTGTGACAAATCTACCATGAGAGGGTGAGAGCGTTGACACTGAGTCGCAACTTGCAGACGCAGCAGGTCTTCAAACAACTCGCAAGAAAAGAAAGCACCAAAAAAGTTTGTACATATGCTTACATGTGGTTATTCAAGTTTCTACAGGCTTTGCCAGGCCGAAGATCACTGCGATAATCTTTTCTCGGAAACTGCTTGCGTAATTCTCAGAACTGCACAACTACGAACTACGACGATCGATCGGACGTTTTACAACGGAATTTTGTCCACGGAAGAAAGCCGATCATTTCAAGAATTAAGTTTACATGTAAGCTTGGTATGTGAACAGCTTTAAGGTAACGAGTTTAAGTGATCGTTAAATTGTATTCACTGCAAAAACTGCCGATGGAAAAAAATTCCTTCGTACAGTCCGTTTGACATAAGCTTAAGCTTAATTATTTCGTGCCGTACAAGTTTGTTGATTTTCAAGGAACCGCTTCGAGCGGTTGTTGTTGTAGTTTTTTTGACACAAGAAAACTATATTATGGTCAAACTAACACAGAATCAGTTAGAGAAAATAGTAAGCTACTCTTTTATCCTAAAATTTGGACTATTTCGCTCCAAATGAATTGTAAATTAATGCCGTTGTGTTTTAATTTAGTGAGTTCGCAGGGTCAGGCTGTGAACGAGCTCGCCAAGCTTATTGTTGTTTTCAAAGTTGGTTTGAGACCTGTCTGGTTTACAACCTCGTTTAGCTTTACGATCATGAACCTGTCTACTTAGTGTAAAAGTGAATCTGAAGTCGATGGTTCATCGTTTATAGCCGGTAGCTTATAAATTTTGTGTTCGCAAAGCGAATTTTCCATTCTCGTATTAAATTTTCGCGCCGCTGCTTTTGTGGCTCGAAAATATCCGTCACGTATACATTTTCATGTCATGAAGTTGTAAAGAATAAAAACAAAACGTTCCATACAAATAGCCTGTTTCACTTTTATAACATAGAGGGCAAAATTACTGAATGCTGATTGGCTGAGACAGAGGGCATTTTTTCATTAATTTTGGTTTGCCCGGGGCAAAATTACTTGATCCTAATTGGACGAGCGGCAAAATTCCTCGCTCCTAATTGGCTGAGCGCGCTGCACTTAGTTGGCTTCTTGACGGCGGGATTTTGAGCAGAATTTTCAAAAACAGCGCTCGCTTGTACGTCGCTTCGGAGTTTGACTTCAGTTTCCCGAGTTATTTGATGAAAAAGGAATGGAAACCGTTTGATAGCTTGAAACGAAATTCCGAAAGCTGAATCTCAGTGTTTCACTCGAAACAACAGAAGATTATTTCAGTTGAAAACTAGAAAACATCAGCGAGACACTTGGCAAGTTTGAAACGAAATTCATTCATGGCGGCCAACTGACTTCTTCGCTTCACTTCTGTTATACGGGCTTCATCATGTGCAACCCAGAGTAAAGAGCACAGAGTTTGTTCAAAGAAAGAACAAGGCCGACAAATTGAACAGGAGAAATTACCTCTACAAGTTTGTTTGGAGTCGTCGTTTGCCGTTTTATCGATGTAGGATTGACATGTCAAGCAGCTCGCAGCGGAAAGCTTCAAAACATGCAAACAGGTGAATAAAATTACCTTTTACTTGCTTGAGTGTAAGCTTGTTATTTTTTTTATTTTCACGACTTACATTTTTCTCTTTAGATTTACATAACAGTTAACGTTACCCTGTTCTGAAACGTAAGGCTTTGCTCGATCTCGCTGTGATTCTGTGTGATTTTAGGAAGGAATATTTTCGTTCCGTCGGCTGAATTTAGCTTCGCGCCTTGAATGTTTTCCGAAAATTTTGCCCTCTATGTCATAAACAAGTAATCGCATGTTTCCTCGTAAAATTAAGGATTAATATCACTTGTGTTTTCAGAAGTTGCAGAAATTGCCCGCTTGTCGCTGCGCGACTCGGGCAATTTCTGCAACTTCTGAAAACACGCGTGATATTTTAATTTTACTCGGCCCCATGCGATTACCTATACTAACATAATCTTGCCGTATAAAATGCTGTTCCATTTTGAACCAAACTCGATTTGCCCTTCGATCCCTTGGTTAGTAATTATTGTTCACCTTGACAAACGGCCTCAAAGACCCACCCTCCCTGCGGTATTGTTGTAACCGCATAGTCACGTGACTTGCTTATACACTAGCGACGGACAAGTTTAAACGGTCCTAGCGACGTTACAACGACAAGGGAGGAAAAGGAGAGAGAGCCTGGAATCGAGGTTGCCTGGCGACGACCCGCTGACCGAGGAGACCGTGGACTCTGGGTACGAGCACACAGCGGTGTCCACAGCGGTCAAACGTGACGCGCCTGCGCAGTTCCGCCAAAAACCCACTGCGAAATGTCCTAAATTTACGAAGTCCTCCACGTTTCGTCGCTTTAAAGCTCAAACTTAAGAAATTTACTGAAAACTTAAGCTTTGTACTCGGAGTATGCATAGAGAATTTAAGAATTGTTATCCACAAAGTGTCTCAGCTCGTATTTTGGTTTACCACTGCATGTTCTTTAACGTTTCCTTACAAACTTCGCGGCCATTACGCTTCAAACTCATGGAAAAGTCAAGGCCGCGGAAACCGAAGTGGCGCGCAATTTTTGCGTTTGACCGCTGTGTGGGGTACGAGATTGTGGTAAGACAATCTCGTACCCCACCCAGAGTCCACGGTCTCCTCGGTCAGCGGGTCGTCGCCAGGTAAGACTCTGGGGGAATGGAATTTTTACACCAGAAATCTGGTATTCCGGTTGTTGTGCGCATGCTTAGCTCTAAAACGGAAGTCAACATTCTCGACCCAAAGCCTTCGCTTTCTTGACTTCGAGTCAGAACTTCACTCGTTTGGTGTGGAGGCACATTGGATTCAATTCGTCTTTTTAACGAAATTTGGATTATTCAAATGATTCTTCGAAGAAGACAGCTCGACGACGAAATGTTTATTGTGACAGGGCGATAGGGAAAGCAAAAAAATGGCGGCTGATTCCGGTAAGTTTACTGTCCTTTTATATGATAGGTCAAGGGGAAGGAGAGCGATTTTATAAAATCAGCTAAAATCTTTATAATTATAATTTATCGCATTGTATTTCTGTGTATTTTTTTGTAACTATGAGAACTTGTCAGACTTGCGAGTGAGCTCACTGAAATGAGACATATGACCTCCGTTTTTTATGGCTACTGCGCTTGCGCAAGTGGCCATTATTGTCGTCGTCGAAGCATTCTTTGTAACATTCCTTCGTAAGACTTTTTTGTTCGTAAGACTTTTTTGTAAAAATTCTTTGAATTTCTGAAATGTATTGTATTGTTCTATTTTTAGGTTGATGACTTTTCAATTGTTAAAGAAAGGGATTTTCGCTTCATTGATTGTTGTGTCCAAACTATTGCATTGTTCTATTTTTAGGTTGATTACTTGTATCTTTTATGATTATACGAGCATGGTCACGTTTGAGGCAAATTATTGAACTTTTGTAACGAAGTTGGTTTCCTTTTTTTTCCCCTCTGTTCAAATTAAGCGGTAAGTCACGACGCAAAAACCGGAGTAAAACAAAATCGCTTTTGTTTGCTGTACTTTATTTTCGTCAAGGAAAAAATATCCTTAGACACCCTATTGTAGTGGTGTACGAAGTCTACACATAAAGTTCGATCTACGTAGTAGTTTTAGTTAGCATTTCTGTGAAATGTAATTACCTTTTCCAGCCCGCTTTGAATTGAGGTTGATTGTTCATAGCTTCAGTTCAGTTGAAAGACTGTTGATGCAACTGTTCTTATGAGTGATTCAAACAGAATCACTACATGGTGGAGTCACTTGTACGTAGTGTCGAGCGTTTTGCTGTGTGCATTTGTGCATGTGTTGAGGAAAGATAAGAACGGAATGTTGATCTTTGGTTGAAAACAACAGTGACGTTAGACTATGTGTTGACATAAGATAACAGAATTGCGGTTTCTTTGTAAAGGATGTAAGTCATTAAGTTGCGTCTTTATTGATAAGTTGTACCAGTCCAAATGGCTGTTCTGTGAGCTTCTGTGACTTATTTTCTGCCATGTGAGGGTGAAACGACGGAGCAAGTTCTAATCTGTATAAGTGTATAGTGGGGGAAAATCTATATTTTCTTTTACCACAATGCATCTTTTTTCGTCACATTATAGTAGGAAGCAAGATGAGAACTGTTCTTTGATTGATTCTTGTGTAATAATTCGTTGTCTATGTCAATAATTTTGCGTCGTGTAATTGGTTGGGTTATTACACAATTACAGAGATAAAGGCAAATAACTTTGACAGTTTTGCAGTGTTTTTTTTTCTGTTTCTCAAGTCTCTTACTTTCTTGAAGTCAAATCCCTTTGTTTTGACTGTGATTGAAACTCCTCCGTATTAAGCAACGTCTAATGACCGCAATAAAAGGCCGAGGAAGTGAAACTTTTGTTCTACGCCTGTCACTTAGTCTACTTTTGTTTTAGCACAGTGAGCAGAGAACGTTTAGGTCAGTACAAGGGTCAAACACCGGAAGACAGTTGTCAAACATGTCATGACAAATGAAAATATACAGTGCACAGATAAGCGAGGTTAACTTTGTATCACTGAGAGCGGAAAAGTGTCCGTTGTCCGTATTTAGGGCTAATGTATAAGATCAAATATATTAGCTTTTCGTCGGCACAAACAAAATTGTCCGTAATAAGCGGTTGTTCGTATTGAGGGTATTGCGTGTACTAACTTTCGAGTTCCTCCCGAGTTTGTAGGGTGGTCCCGCCGGGAGGAGGCGGAATTTTTCATCTCGCCCAAAAAGTCTTAAACAGCCCGGAATGACAAAATAACAGCACACATGACTCAATTGACATATATTTTAAACTCTATTGAATAATACAGATCACGTTTACTCTTAAATCTAAACTTGTGAACCAAATTTCACCCGTCAGTGTGTGTTTTTCGTCTAGGGTACGAGCATATTTTATCAGTTAAACTTTGCATGTTAGTAATTAACCGACGAGAATAAGTTTACAAGCTTATTTATCAATTCTGAGTATTTCTTAGTTCATAAGCTAAAAGGTTGTGTATGATGGTCGTTAATCTGTCACTGGTCAACGTAGTTAGCTTTTCTAGGTTACTGTGCATTTAGACGGTGCAATTTTGTCATGCACTGAAAGCTTACTATAATCCTGCGAATGTTCGTCGTATGATCTGATGTTTATTTATCTTCTAGTGATCAACGTAGTTAGTGTGACTTCTTTGTAAGTGTTATTAGGTATAGTTGAAGCTTTACACGAGAAGTTGTTTACATGTACAAGAGTAGAGTATTGATGTTTTACGAAATAGTTGTGATTTTTTGATGTAGTACCTTTTCAACCGTTGGAAAACTTGTAGAGCGTGGTGTTGAAAGTTTTATCATCCAAGTTTTCAAATAACAATTTGTATAGAGTGAGTAATGATATAATTTTGTTATGTCAGCGCGAATGGTGCTGTGTCATCAAACACTTTGCAAATTACGCCAAATAAAAGACGATATAATCTCTTTGTTGTTGATGGCAATATAAATTGTACATGTAAAAGTTGTACGCTTACGTGATTAAAATAATTAATTTAAATTGTTCTTTCAAGTAAAAGGCCGTCAAGGGTTTTGTCATCATATAAAGGCAGGTTTTAAAATTGACGTAATGTAAATGGTATTGTGACAATTAGTTGTTTCAAGTGTTATTTTAGTAAAAGTCTGTGTCATCTCCTTTTTTTTATGGAAAGATAAATTTTACACGTAAAAAGGTGTTCGTCCCTGTGATTGAAATTGTGTTTCTAGAATGAGTAGTTGTTATGAATGTGAGTATTGTATTGTGTGACTTCTCCCCAGTATTATTCAAATGGCAGGGTTCAATTTTACGTTTCTTTCATCTGTTTTTTATTGACGAAGAGAGGTGACGTGATTGAAACGGTATCTCAAGTATTAGTGGTTTCAATTTTTACTGCAACTAAAAGGCTGTGTCATCTCTTTATTGTTGATGGAAAGATAACTTTTGCAATCTTTGACATGTGCAGTTTATCTTTCCACCAAGGACAAAGAGATTTGTTTACGTAAAAATTGAAACCATTTTATCACCAACGACATCAATTAACAATCTCGTAGCTATCTTATCAATAACGAACAGATGTCAGAAGATGAACTAATCTCCGCTCCATTCGAAAAAACCTATTTTTTTGTAAAGAAAATATTGTTACTTGTCGATTGTTGTTTTTAGTGTGAATTCAGCTGCACATAATGAGATGGAGGAGTCACATATAATTGAAGATACGAATTCAGTTGGACATGAGATGGATGATACTGGTAGCAATTACGAGGCTCCTTCCATGGAGGTCCTTCCAAATGAAATTCTTGAAATGATTGTTGATTTTTCATTAACAGGGAACCCCAGAAACATCGTGGACAACTTTAACGTTTTGAGTAGGGTAAACAAACACTTCCGAAGTATTACTACCTCATTCATTAATCGATTACCGCAAGTCAGTTATGATCGAGATATATGTGTTGGATATCACAGCATGCGGCGAATTTGTAAACTACGGGGAAAAGCAAGTGGTCTAGTCTTGGCATTGAAGGCCATAATAAGCATAATTATTCGACAACACGACAAATGCTGGACTGAAGATGGTAAACGGTAACTTCAGGCGTCGTTAATGAAATTTAAAAAGCTAGATAAATCACGGTGGTGCAGTTACACTTTTTACTTTTGATTAAAAGTTCAGTAATATTCCATCGTTAGGTCGATCAATACAATAAACAACAAGAAAGTTTTTATAGAGTGCATAGCAGTATTCTCAAAATTAACGGAAATGTCAACAAATATGATGCGTGAACAGGCTATGACATTATTTGTCAACTCCTGTAATTCTGTAATTACCTTTCCTTTCGAGTATGAATTCAAGATCGTACGACATTCCAATGCATGAATTAGTATTCTTGGAGCGTCGTCTCCGTTGATTTAAGCTTCATCTGAGTCGCAACCATCGAAAACCTTCCACTCGGTTTTCGTACAATATTTGGACAAAGTCAATCAAGTTCCGTATGCGAAGCCGGTCGCTTCGCCAACAAGTTAACTCGCCCACACTGAAGTCAACTCGCCTACATCATGTACCTAGTAATTAATTTGTTTAATAAGAGAACAGCGCGTACAAGTGTTCTAAAGACGCTGGAATAATCCTGGGGAATAACCTCGTTCTAAAGCATGTTTACGTGTATAAATACGCGAAAGATATCAAGAAAGATAACAGGAATGTTCAGGTGTATTTCTTGTTCTAAAAACGTGTAAGCGAGCACGTACACAGTATAAACATCATTACATGTGTATAAATTGACGATCTTGCAACGTTTTTCAAACACTTCGCAATGCATTGAGCGTGCACCTAAAACAGAAACGCTCGGACAAGGCTTGACATACTTACTTACATGACATCGACAGCAGACAAGACTTCTAACCGCAGATCGAGCATAACGCTAGCCTGCGAGCGCAGACGTATTTCCGGCTCGAGTTGCCCCGCCACGGAGGCCCATCAGTTCTATGCCTCGATTCCAAGTGAAACCAACACAGT
Organism: Desmophyllum pertusum; assembly: GCA_029204205.1. NCBI lineage: Eukaryota > Metazoa > Cnidaria > Anthozoa > Scleractinia > Caryophylliidae > Desmophyllum > Desmophyllum pertusum. The sequence goes on along the minus strand of MU825495.1, from coordinate 43,671 downwards.
ACGATAACTCCTCGTTTTCTTTCCTGTAATGTTACAACAATTTACCTCAATGTATTAACTCCTCTGTAACATCGATACTTGTAACTCTTGCGGGTCGAAGACGTCAGTGTTATCTTTAGTTTAATCAGTCCGCCGATCATCTGTTCACAAAAGCGCGACATTCTTTTGTATCTTGAATGAAGGAAATGGCGGTCGATTTTTACATACGTTTGTAGTTCTGTTTCAATTTTTCAGTTAATGCACTCTATGGATTTTTTTTGTGTTAATTCTACTAGCTGTTAGCAGTTTTTTATTGCGTGCGTCATGTATCCAGCATGATCCAGAGAACAGATAATAATCTACGGAATGTAAATTAGGCTACGACCTCGTCGATGATGCATACAAGATTTACGAATGAACTTTATAATTTTAGAAACTTTACACGTCACCCTTCGAAGCTATCCGTATATCGGATACTATTTTTGAGCTAAAGCTATAAAGTTCCCGCTTTTAGCATTTATTAATAGGACTTGTTTCCATCACGCTTGAACCGGTTCTGCAAAACGTTTTCTATTCATTCGTCTAATAGTTCGTGCGCGAGCTTCCCTACAAAAAAGACCCTAGTTGTCCAGCTCTGTTATAAATTTGGCCGGCGTATGGCCGTTAACCTCTGTAATGGAAATAATTATGCACATCTTAATTAATTATTTTTGTGTTTCAAACGCAATGAAACGCGTTTCTTCTGTTTGAAACGCCTTCAGTTTGAAACCGTTTGAAACACATTTGAAATGCATTTGAAATAATTTGAAATGCGTTTGAAAAGCATTTCAAACGCTGCGTTTAAATGCGTTTGTAAAAAATCACCTTAAGCCCCCTTTTCCTATGGAGGGTCACATATTTTAATAAATTATTTATTTATTTTATTTATTTATTATCTACTCATTTAGTCACACGCGCGCGCGAGGGGTGAAGTCAGAGAAGAAAGTATTGCTGAGGGACCAAATAATTTTGTTATGCTAGCGTGAATTTACAACTCGAATGCTGCTGTGTAAAGAAAGATATTACAGTATGACGACAATCAGAAGAGTATGAGTGATGAGTGATTTGAGAATTTTGTTATGTCAGCATGAATGCTGCGAATGCTGTTGTGACAAAGATCAAAGCCGCGTGCTGGATTGCAGAAAATTAATTCACCGCGCTTTCGGGAGTCTGACGTTAGACATCGTGACAAAATGATATTAGAAAATGGATTTTAGATCTACTATTGTTAAGTGTGTTAAATTTTTTTCGAAACGAGGAATGATTTTAATATGAAAATATCTTCTAAAATTAAAGACGAACTTATCTGCTTGGTTTGTAGATGAAAGATAAGATCATCTCATTTGAGCACAGTTTCCGTTGTTTTAAGAAAACAGTGGGTGATTGTATTCAAATTAGCTTGGGTTTCAAGTCTTGTACTGATCAAAATGACATGAAGGTAAATAAACTGAACAGAGTTTGTTGTCCGCAACTGAGAAGTCGGCGAGCTAGTTTACGAGAGCAAAGTGTTGCTAAAAGTGACCTAATAAATTTGTTACGTTAAACGTGAATCGTGCAGTGTACTGTAATTACCCAGTTCAGTTTAGCTAGGATATGAGCAGAGTCACGTCACGCGCGAGGAGCGAAGCCCGGGGAGGGGGGGGGGGGGGGCGGTACTCCCAAAAAAAATTTGGGTAGGGGTGTGCCGCTGGACTATAAAACCCCTTAACCTGTACCGACTACAAAACGCTAATTTTGCGACCCTGTTCCAGACTAAATGTTAAAAAAGATACCCTGTTCCAGACGATTTTTAACGATTTTTTTCTAACCCAAAAGGCTAAACTAGTAAGCAGCAGTTGTAAAGCTTCTTTAAATTCAAAATGGATTAATGACAAACAATTGCAAGAAACTTTATGTGACATGTAATTTACAATTTACGGACAAATGTATCTATCGATTGACAGGATTTTGCTGCGGCCTTTCTATTTCGCTCTTCTGTGACCTCTGGCTCTGTTCGGTCCATTTTATCCAATATTGACACACATGCTGAGCCCTTTTGCAGTTCATTATTGGGGTACCCAGTCTTCTCTCATTTTGAGATCCTGGGGATTAAAATTCCGTATGAGGGTTTTAGGTCGAATTTATCGTTAACGTTAAATTCAGCTTATAGAATCTCAAGATCTGGTCCAAAATTTAATATGTCACCCAGCAAATCTACAAATGGCGGACCTTCGATGTTATCTTCGTTGATTCAGGCTTCATTTCCAGACTACACCAGTTAGCGAATTAGAGCTTTTCATTCACTTTATTGACAGCCATCGGTCCACGGACGCACCTGTCGCATCCCTCGCCTTACGGGCCTGATTATTTTAGTGTGGTTAGCCAAAGCAAGAGATGTTGCCTTAGGGCTAGGGTTATCAAATGCAATACACCAAAGAAAAAAATAACAAAACCAACAAAGTTGCTGCACTATCCTCAACGGCGACAACTCGGAGAACGAAGTCTTGACCTATATTATCAATTGAGAGGTCTGGTGAGAGTTAACGAAAGCCATTGGCGTGGAAATGTTTATATCTAGTATGTCTAGTATACATGTTATAAAGGGATGATGTGGATTCATGACTGCTGGGTAGAGAAAAATATAACTTACTGATTGAAATCATATCGTGAGAGTCCCTAACCCATTTCGTTTAATCGGCTCATGGGCTATATGTATGCGCATTCTCTGAGTAAAAAATGCAGTAGCCATGAGCACGCCTCGCGGGCCTATTTTTTGCTTTCTTGTGGACCATTTAAGCTTAAGTCTACTCTTTGACATTGAGCTACATTGTACATCAGTTCATATTTTAACTGCTGAGGAATGCCTTGCCTGATAAATTGATAGTTCAATCAGGCTAGGATCGCTACTGTATATTATTATACCGGTATATGAGGGCAAATAAATGCATTGTTATCCTGGTGCATGAGCCATGTTAATTTGCTTATTTGTTGTTTCTATTTTAGAGATGTAAACAAAAAAATTCCCATCATGGAGGCTAACTTGGGAGACCCAGTTGAATCAAACCATTATGTAAGAACAATACAAAGAAAAGCAGTCCTGGCCATGTGTGGCAAGAAACTTCCATGAAAAAATGTGAACATGAGGTTACATTGTTTGAAAATCAGTAAATCATATATGAACAGAAATTTGTGTTGCAGTTTGTCATGTACAGTCTATCGTCAAATCCAATTTTATTAATATCTTGTGAGAAGTGCTGTTTTAGAACAAACCACAGCACAGGTATAACTGGCAAAATACAACTCATATGTTCACCAGGAACCCCGAACGGGAGTGGTGGGAGTACTTCCTTATCTGGCCTTGAGGGGGATGTGTGGCTCAACCGGGTATGCCAATGGTTTTCAGGGTTTTTTGTCTTGAACAAGCGATTTCATCACTTTTTGTCTTAAACAGGGTTTCTTTATGGTAGCACGTTACAAGACCATCAATGAAAAGGCCTTCAGTGCTTGATGCATACTAAGAATTAATGTAAACAGCTTAGTGACTGCATAATAATTAAAATATCAGTAAATTGGATGTACAGATTACGTCCTGATTTTCATCAACTTTTCCTTCTATTTATTTGCCTAAAATGCCTTGTTAAGCCAAGATTGTCAACGAACATAAACTTTAAGATGCATGTGTCATAAGCTTGATACAATATTTGCATCAGATCTATATGGGATTTACAATGGCTCGCCTTCGGCTCGTGGTTGTAAATGCCCATATACAGATCTGCCGCTCATATTGTATCTATCACTAATTGCCAATGCTGCGTTAAAATAAGAAGCAGTTTATCACTATTCTATTCTTGCCTTTAAACTAATTAAGAGTATGATTAGACAGGTCTCAAAAATCGGAATTCTGTCTTTAACAAAGGTCAGGATTTAAGTGGCCGCACCTCCCTACCCGAGCATCTGTTGAGTACCTCCCCCAGGCACTTTTCATGCTTGCAGTCTAAATTAACTGTTAACAGTTAGGTTAAAGATTGTATATAAACCAACTGGCTTATCAGGCCAGTGCTAAACTCTGGTTTCCATATATATAGCATGCAGCGACTAGGAGTATCACTACTCCTCTGGATGGGATGTTAGTCCTTTGCAGGTACCCACCACCCAGCCATTATGTTTCTCAGGGTGCCCATTAATACACTGATCGTGGGTGGAGAGAGAGAGAGAGCACTGTGACAGTCAAGTGTCTTGTCCAAGAACACTACGGACGTTTTATTAAGAACATAATTTCTCATTACTTTGATTTCCATAAATTTTTATTCTTTGTTCACTCCTGGGAATCACAACAGGGAGTTGAGTAATTCTTTCCATTTTTTGTTATGAATTTCTAACGTTTTATTCTCCTTGGCTATTAAAAACTGTAATTTGTAAGTACATTTAATCCTGGCTTTAAGCAACGAAAGGGATGGTTTTATGTTGAGACATCGGCATTGATAGATCACTTGCTTACAAAGGATGATAATATGATTTAATAGTAGGAAATCCTTCCGAAAAAACCCAAATGTTATATTAGAAGCATTTAAATTATGAAGGTTAATAAAATAATCTTTCAGCCACTTCGTTACTGAAAGCCAAAAGCTGCAAGTAGTTTCGCAGTAAATAAATAGATGCTCGAGGGATTCGTCAGACTTTCCACAAAAAAGTGCATGTAGGTGAGGTTACAATACCCATTTTGTAAAGTGCGTTATTAGTGTAAACAATATTATTTTTAAAAATTTATACTGGAATTCTCTGGTTTTAGAGTCAATGGTTACGCTTCTCGGAAGTAGATAAATTACTCCATGTTGTTCAAAACTAGATTTTAATCATATATAATATGTAGTAAATAACTTATATACAGTTACTTCCTTTTTTTGTAGATACGCTGTATGTGTACTGTTTAGTATATTTTTCTTGTATCGTATTGTTTTTTTTCCTATATATTTTTCATTGTTCATTGTTCTGTAAGTAGTATTTATTGTGAATAAAGTGTGAAATCATTAAAAAATAAAAATAAAAAATAAAATAAACAACAACAGGGAGTTGAGGGAGTAAATGCTTTGAGGTGTTTTTTACAAAGGATCCACCTCTTAAAATCCATTTCAGTGCGTTGTTTTGTATTTATAATTATTTGGTATTTGCACGTTGAATAAATAAATATGTATGCATGTAATGAGTTGACTTCAAGGACTGAAAGGCAGGAAGACTTCAAACTTATTTAATTTCTAAAACTTCCATTCATCCACTATGGCCATCCCCATAAAATGTTTTGGTCGGACGATGGGAAACAAAACATTTTATGGGGATGGCCTATGGAAGATTTTAAATTATGGAAATTTAGATTAGCTCTGTATATATGTCACACAATAAATCACCATAGCACAAAAAGTTATAAATATTTATTTAGTGAAATTCCACCCAAGTACGTTTCCTTTGCTATGTCTCCTGACACGATTAGTAAACGAGTAAGTGCCACGCGTATAATTTTGACACCGAACTTTGAGCACAAAATTCGGCAAGAAGACAAGTGGCGCTTAGGGCGCTTTCTGTCTAGCAGATTCATGCACATTCGACGAGCAATTGGCCGAAATTTCAGGCAAATTCCACTACACAATTTCCTACAAACTTGCCATTTCTGATGTACACTTTGCAGACTGTATGGCAAATGGCGTCAAAATAGCGATTGATTTCTTTATAAAAATACAACTTGAGAACTAAAACAATTTACCTCCAGAATATAGAATATCACTTTCAGGTTGATTTCCTTTATGTTGACCGGCAAATATGTTTTAAAATGGCTATGGTGAACACATAATTGGCGTTGAAAATACGCGCATCTTGCCACCAAACAGCCGCCATCTTGAAAACATGACAAAATAATGCTTTGCGATCACTTCCATTCTCTTTCATTGTTATACAAACAGCCAATCAAAAAATTCGACATTAATTCCATTCCCCCAGAGTCTTACCTGGCGACGACCCGCTGACCGAGGAGACCGTGGACTCTGGGTACGAGATTGGTGGTAAGACTAAACGAACCATTCTCGTCCCCACAGCCCTTTCGCATCTCTTAGCCGGCGGGGCCTAGGCACGAGAAACGAAGGGCTCTGGGGACAAAGGATTTCCCTATTTAATTCGAATTTTTGATTTGCTGTTTGAAAACAAAGAAATCTTGAACGGAAGTAAAAAGTTAGCGCGGGTTAGCTGGCGCGAAAACAAGAACAGCCGCGCCGTATTTTCGAAATGGAGGATTTGGGATTCTCCCAATTTTCTCAACAAAACGGTTTTTACCTGGAAACCACCCTGTTGATATTTTCGGAGAGAAAAGCGGCAAGGAGCTAGAGTTTTTAATTGGAAAAGAAATGAAGTTTGAGTTTGAAAGGCACCCATTCTAGCTAGAATTCCGTTCTTTGTCGCTGGCATCACTTTCTGCACAAGAATTATCGATTGGAGGGTCTGGTGTGAAAAGAGTCCGTGGTTCTCAACAGGTTGGAGGATCACCTTCCTAGAGTCAGCAGGTGAAGAAGAGTAACTTTCCGGTATTCGAATCGAAAGTGTACGGATGTAACTTTTCGTTGATGGCGATCAAAATCACGACAAAAATCCCCCTCAGCTTAGACCTATTGCTCCCAAGAAGAACACGACTGTACCACGGGGCCTTCCAGAACTTTTAAAAGGCGATAAAGAAAATCTTGAAGCCAGCAAAGAGGGAGAGATGCAGGTATCCAAGAGCCCTGCGGTACAGTCTGTTCCAGCTGAAATCATGAAGCAAAGCGGCTTACGAAAATACCAACGAAAATACCAGCGATTCAAAAACCTGCAATATTGTTGAGATGTGCGTTCAAAATCGTCTCGCTTGATTACTAATGCTGGAAATTTGATTTCTTTCTTTCGAAATAATTGATTCGAAAGACCAAAGAGGTTTTCTGGGCACGAGCAGAGGAAATGGAATATCAACGGTGTATGCGGACCACCGAGGAAACAACAACATCAATGTGTTCATACGCTAATATAACTTTATGACAGCCTTGCAATATCGATTCATTACCATTGTTATTCAAAAAGAAATGTGAATATGCAACTGAAGAGGAGAAACTTGAATTCCTTGAGGGGTACATTGGCACTTTTGTTGACAAGGATGCTTTGGTAGATCCAGATGTGACAGGAATGTGGGAGATGGAAGAAGCCCAATGTATAGATTCAGAACAAGTTTCCAACCACACACTGTCACCAATAGAGCAAAATCTGTATAGTATGGTAATACTTTATTATAATAATTTATTATAAGTAAGTTATAAAAACTTGATTGTCATTTCTGACAACAAAGGGAAATATTTTTTCAATTTGATAATGAAAAACCTTGAACAAAATACCATAAAAAAGGTTATTTGCATGACCCCCCAAATACTTAAATTAGTTGATATCCCACCCTAACATCCTTTGCCAAATCTAACCATGGCACTCTGGGTTACTACTTATTGGTGGATTCAGTGACTTATTGGAGGAGAGCCACTAGAGATAAGGGTTTCTTAATTAATCAAGGTGCAATGTATTACATGCCTATAATTATGAAACCACTGACTTCACTGCATTTGATTTAAGGTACAACAGTTCTGCTATTGAAGCAAAACAGCCAAGAGTTAGTAACACAGTGTGTTCTTGTTGCTGCTGGTCAGATTGTCGATGAGGACTCTGTGAGGGCAGAAAAACCAGCCCCAACTGAAGCTGCAGTTCAAGTCACAGAATTCAAGTTATATCTCTAACTCTTTCACTTTAATTGTTTTAAAATTTAAGAAATAGAAAATGGCATGCATGGTAACATAGCCAAGCACACTTAGAGGGAGTTTTGGAGAATTCAAAAGTTTATGTTAAAAAAAAAAAATTAAAAAAAGTACATGTACTATAGGACATGTATCACAAAGTCCTAAACCTACTGCAAAGAGGGTAAACAACAATAGTAAACAAGGTAAATTTATTATGTAGATCAAACAAAAATTACATACATGTCAAATTTATCTTAAAAAATTATAAAATAGTGTTCATATAATGCACACTCTCTAGTTTTTTTTTTATGTGCAACCATTTTGGATCACCTTATGAAAACACCAGAATGAAGTTACACATGCATTAATGTTTGTATCCTTAATTTTATTAAATAAATAAAAATGACTGCTATTGGGTCATGTAACCCCGGATGCAAACACTCCCGAGGGAGTTTGGGAGAATTCAAAGATACTAACGTAAACCCTTGCCTGCAGCTTGGGTTCACATAAACTTTTGAATTCTCCAAAACCAGCTCCCTCTAAGTGTGCTTGGCTATGTTGCCATGCATGCCATTTTCTATTTCTTAAATTTTAAAACAATTAAAGTGAAAGAGTTAGAGATATAACTTGAATTCTGTGCCATAACAAGCTATTAAAGACAGTTGTAACTGTCAACTCTATATACAAAAATTATCCTTAGAAAGTTAAGAAACTAGCTAAAAACTGTTGCAGTTAGTGCAACTACAGGCACCTTTGGAAATATGGCACCTAGCATACAGTGTACCTAGTTGGGCATAAACAGGCTAAAAACTCTTCCTGTAAATACAATGCATGTAAAATTAAACAGATTTAACAATTATTAGATTGTGAGCTCAAGATTTCTATGATTTGAGAGTTAATGAAGCCGCATAAAAATCATAGTAAATTGAATAAACGCTACGACTAAACCTTATTTAGTATTTTTTTGGTAACTTAATTTTTTGCACTTATTGCTCGAACGTTGAGCGGAATCCGTCTTAAGTGTCTTCCAACAATCCCATATAATATAACTCAACTTCCCTAAAAGGTTGTAGAAAAACTGACCACCCATCACTGTAATTAATAACCTTATAGAAGGGATGTATTCACAAAATTCCACCCTCAAATAGAGGGGGAGGGGAGATACTAAATAAAGAATTCAAGCTAGATTACATACTTGTATACAAAGCTTAACCTACAAGTAGTCATGTTGACAATTTCACAAAAAGGTACATCATTTTATTTGTCACATTCTTGGCTCCAAAGCACATTGTCTGGTTACAACACTCACTCTACTTATGACTAGATTTATGACTTATAGTTCTTGAAATGACACCAAAGCATTAAAGACTATTTATAATAGAGCTCTTATAATTATTGTGATCATAAAATTATTTCACTTACAAAGCCTTACATTACACAATATACTGTATTAAACGGAAAGTTTTAAAGACAGATAAATACTTGCCACTCTACAATGAGATGTGCTTCATCAATTACCACAGCTCTCGTATTCCATCTTACTATCCAAAGGCTTCCTTAACTTGCCAACAAATGCCTCCGGGTGGCCACAAATTATTCGATACTTCGATTGCTTGATATCGTTAATTTCAACATCACTCAATGACTCAGTATTACGAACCATGAGACAGCTGACCTGTAGATCTTTTAGTTTCACTGTTTGATCTCACATCAAGGCGTTTAAAGGCGACACAACCAAAATAAAAGAATCAGTTGCTGAGTCAAAAACAAAGGGCAAATATAAACTGAAAAATCAACGACTTGCCAAAACCCGTAGGTAAAATAATCAGGGTGTCTTTCTTTAAAACGACAATGTTCCTTGTAGCCTCTTTCTGTTCGGCGCGGAGGGAAACATTCTCCAAATTGGCCTGAGACAAAGATTCGATTCCTCGAATCCTGCCTCTACCGCCGCCATTACACTCTCCCACAGCATGTAGAAACATCACGACTGCATACATGAAGACCGGAAGTCCTAGAATCTAGGAGCGGAAATCCTTTGTCGCCAGAGCCCTTCGTTTCTCGTGCCTAGGCCCCGCCGGCTAAGAGATGCGAAAGGGCTGTGGGGACGAGAATGTAAACGAACGTATTTGGCGAAGAGGAGGGGACTGGTGACTAGTTCAACTTTCGCTATTCTCGCTTCTTGAGACTTTTGCCTCTAAATTCATGAAAATTATGTTTGACTGGTCTCTTTCAAGGCAGGTAAGTTCGACAATAAGGTAGTGCTGAAAATAAGATGGAATTTTGGAATGTCCGCCACAAAATTGGCTATAAAATGAAAGTCTTCTTCGCTATAAATCAGTTAAATCAGAAAGCTTGACAATCAAATGTGGAGTGCCTCAAGGGTCTGTCCTTGGGCCTCTCTTATTTCTTATTTACATGAATGACATTTCCAGGTGCTCAAAGATTTTACAATTTATTATTTTTGCTGATGACACAAATTTGTTTTACAGTCATAAAAATGCAGATACTTTGCGTAACACCATGAACCAAGAACTTCGGAAAGTTACATCTTGGCTTTCTTCAAATAAGCTTTCTCTAAATGTTAAGAAAACACATTTTATGGTTTTTAAAACTAAAAAAAAGAAACTGACCGAAACTATTGATATCAAAATAAATGATCAACCAATTGATAAAGTAAAATATACGAAATTCCTGGGTTTATATAAGCTTATAGATGATGAGCTATCATGGAAAATCACATTGACCAAATTGCAACAAAAATATCGAAAATGACAGGAATATTGGCAAAGGCTAGACATTATCTATCTATCCAAACGTTAAAGACAATTTACAACACTATGGTGTATCCATATTTAACATATTGTAGCATAATATGGACAAGCACTTATCCAACCAGGCTGAAATCGATATTTACTATACAGAAAAAAATTGTCAGAATAATGACTTTTGCAAAATATCAAGAAGAATCCAGGCCTCTATTTCTATCTCTTAATCTTCTTAATATATATGAGCTAAATATATATTTGATAGCACTCTTTATGTACTCATACTTTAACAATAAATTACCAACATATTTTAAAAATTACTTCACTTTAAATGAAAACATACATAGTCATGATACGCGATCAGCATCTAATATATTACAAATGGAACGGGCAAATTACGGAAAATTTTCATTAAAATATAGGGGGGCACAAATTTGGAATAATTTACCAAAGGATCTGAAATTATCGAAAACATAATTATTTTAAGAAAAGCGCAAACGTTTATGTACTAAATCAAAATATTTTAAATTCTTAGATTGATAATATTAATATATATAGTTTGACAAAACCCGTATTAGTATTACATTTATAAATAATATCCATCTGCTGTTTTCAATGTTATAAGCTGTAAAAAAGGGGATCTTCCTAGAAAAGCTCAATAGAGCTTGCTAAGATCTCCTGCCATTATATGTAAACTAGCAGACAGTTATCAACTAGCAAATTAGTGTAAATGTAATATAATGGCTATCACGTCGGCGTCCGGATTTAGGCACACCTCGCTAAAATGTAACGGAATTTCTCAAATAGTCTCGCTCTAAAATTTAAAATCGCAAATAAATAATACTTATACTAGAAGAATCCTACGCTTTTCGACGTAACTTTGTCCAAAAATTAAAAGTTTCTGTCGCGTATTTTGCGAGAACGAATTTAAAATGTAAAACGATATAAGACTTAATACAAGTCGCTGCGAATATGCAAATTATGGACGATAGAAGGTTCCCTACCTTGAAATGATGTTGAATTTTCCTGATTTAACTTGAGCTAGGAGGATTAAAACAGGAGTTAGTGAAAGCGGAATAATCGGTCATTCTTTAGAAATTATTTTTTTGTATTTCATTCGTAGGCTACCGAAAATAACGAAACTCTTAATCAAAGTGTCCGGAAATAGGGGCGTCCGGTGAATAGGGCAACAGACTAAATATATGTGTGCCTAAAACCTGCGTAAAAATAACGTGAGCTTATATCTTATACCTCAAAGAACGTTGGTGAGCTCAAATTTTCCCTGCATTTAGTTTTTACATTCCGAGAGAGACCTCAATTGAAGGGCCGGGGGCATTACCAACCTATATTGATTTTTTTGATTTTTTTTTTTTTTTTTTTTTTTTTTCTTTTTTTCTTTTCGTACGAAAGAGCGAGTAAGGCCTGGGAAATAGTCGCGTGATTCAGTAACCTCGTTATCAAATTATCGATTGATTCTGCCACGTATCGTATCGAGAAACGTATTGCAAACGTAACCTGTGGCAGAATTCAAACTCAAAAGCTCTGTTTTGGTGATCAAAGGACATCATTAAGTCTGGAGATCGGTAACTTGACATGCTACATTCGAAGAAGTGAATGTAAGCGGCATCTCGCGCCTCCAAGAGTGCTGTTCAGCGCTACACGTTCGAAACTTGGTCGCCGAGATTGTGTCGATCCAAAGCAGAGCTAGTCTAAAAGCAGGTCAGTTCTGGGGCGCAAAAATTGTATTTTTGGGAGTTAATAGTCGGGCGCAAGGCACCGGGCCTACAGAAATGTGGAAGTTTGGACCTGCTTTTAGACTTATAAAATCTTTTGACTTGCCGGGGAGCCGTATTCCGTTTCAGTTTGCTTGGCAGTTACCCAGAATGCATTGCAATATGTATCTGACGTTTAATGAGAGCTGTTGTGGGCTGTACAGAAGAAGAAATGAAGCCGAGAACGCAGCATATTCGAGGAAGAAATGATTCCTTCAAATACTCTAGCTATTAAACTGTCTCCTTTATATGGATAATAATCATAAACAATGCGAACTGGCGACCTTAGAAAGACTCTTCAAAGAGATAAACTTGCACGCAGAAAAATCCTGAACTTCGAAACTCTAAGTTGAAAATAGCCGAGGAAAAACTTAGGGGTAGTCGCGCGCGTAAAGTCGTCAGGCGCCAATGGGTTAAACGAAAAAGAAACAAACACACTGGGTTGGCTGTATTTTTAAATGAGCATGAAATGGACATCTTCAGTTGCTATGTTTTGTACGTAGAACGAACAACTTTGCCTGTTAGATTAATGAAATGAACATATTTTCGTGTTTGTTAGTGAAGAACATCTTTAAACCTAACCCTAACCAAAAGCTAGCCCTAACCAAAGCTAATTAACCCTAACTAAAGCTAACCCTAACCAGAACTAACCCTAACCAAAGATAACCCTAACCCTAAGTACCCAACCCTAAGCCTTACCTAATCCCAACCCTAAATCATAACCCAAGACGTAACTTTAACGTTTGCACATCACATGTGATCAAAATATGCAAAAATGACGTATATTTCTGTTATTGCTGGTTTGCAACCAATCCCGAGAGACAAAGACGCGGGTTTCTTTACAAAGCGTAACCGCCGTAAAAATGAATGTTTGTCAACACGTTATTTCTCGAAAACGAAGGAGAAACTAGCGAAAAAAATAACGGGGAAATGTTTGGTAACTAATTTTTAGGTCACATTCCAAAAACGCGGCAAATCTTATGGAAAAAAAAAAAAGGTCCTAAAAATCAATATAGGTTGGTAATGCCCCCGGCCCTTCAATAATCGAGCCTCGAACCGGGAGAAGCCTGGGGAGAGACCTCTTCCCTGGCTTCTCCCGGCTCGAGGCTCGATTATTGAAGGGCCGGGGGCATTACCAACCTATATTGATTTTTTGATTTTTTTTTTTTTTTTTTTTTTTTTTCTTTTTTTCTTTTCGTACGAAAGAGCGAGTAAGGCCTGGGAAATAGTCGCGTGATTCAGTAACCTCGTTATCAAATTATCGATTGATTCTGCCACGTATCGTATCGAGAAACGTATTGCAAACGTAACCTGTGGCAGAATTCAAACTCAAAAGCTCTGTTTTGGTGATCAAAGGACATCATTAAGTCTGGAGATCGGTAACTTGACATGCTACATTCGAAGAAGTGAATGTAAGCGGCATCTCGCGCCTCCAAGAGTGCTGTTCAGCGCTACACGTTCGAAACTTGGTCGCCGAGATTGTGTCGATCCAAAGCAGAGCTAGTCTAAAAGCAGGTCAGTTCTGGGGCGCAAAAATTGTATTTTTGGGAGTTAATAGTCGGGCGCAAGGCACCGGGCCTACAGAAATGTGGAAGTTTGGACCTGCTTTTAGACTTATAAAATCTTTTGACTTGCCGGGGAGCCGTATTCCGTTTCAGTTTGCTTGGCAGTTACCCAGAATGCATTGCAATATGTATCTGACGTTTAATGAGAGCTGTTGTGGGCTGTACAGAAGAAGAAATGAAGCCGAGAACGCAGCATATTCGAGGAAGAAATGATTCCTTCAAATACTCTAGCTATTAAACTGTCTCCTTTATATGGATAATAATCATAAACAATGCGAACTGGCGACCTTAGAAAGACTCTTCAAAGAGATAAACTTGCACGCAGAAAAATCCTGAACTTCGAAACTCTAAGTTGAAAATAGCCGAGGAAAAACTTAGGGGTAGTCGCGCGCGTAAAGTCGTCAGGCGCCAATGGGTTAAACGAAAAAGAAACAAACACACTGGGTTGGCTGTATTTTTAAATGAGCATGAAATGGACATCTTCAGTTGCTATGTTTTGTACGTAGAACGAACAACTTTGCCTGTTAGATTAATGAAATGAACATATTTTCGTGTTTGTTAGTGAAGAACATCTTTAAACCTAACCCTAACCAAAAGCTAGCCCTAACCAAAGCTAATTAACCCTAACTAAAGCTAACCCTAACCAGAACTAACCCTAACCAAAGATAACCCTAACCCTAAGTACCCAACCCTAAGCCTTACCTAATCCCAACCCTAAATCATAACCCAAGACGTAACTTTAACGTTTGCACATCACATGTGATCAAAATATGCAAAAATGACGTATATTTCTGTTATTGCTGGTTTGCAACCAATCCCGAGAGACAAAGACGCGGGTTTCTTTACAAAGCGTAACCGCCGTAAAAATGAATGTTTGTCAACACGTTATTTCTCGAAAACGAAGGAGAAACTAGCGAAAAAAATAACGGGGAAATGTTTGGTAACTAATTTTTAGGTCACATTCCAAAAACGCGGCAAATCTTATGGAAAAAAAAAAAAAGGTCCTAAAAATCAATATAGGTTGGTAATGCCCCCGGCCCTTCAATAATCGAGCCTCGAACCGGGAGAAGCCTGGGGAGAGACCTCTTCCCTGGCTTCTCCCGGCTCGAGGCTCGATTATTGAAGGGCCGGGGGCATTACCAACCTATATTGATTTTTTGATTTTTTTTTTTTTTTTTTTTTTTTTTCTTTTTTCTTTTCGTACGAAAGAGCGAGTAAGGCCTGGGAAATAGTCGCGTGATTCAGTAACCTCGTTATCAAATTATCGATTGATTCTGCCACGTATCGTATCGAGAAACGTATTGCAAACGTAACCTGTGGCAGAATTCAAACTCAAAAGCTCTGTTTTGGTGATCAAAGGACATCATTAAGTCTGGAGATCGGTAACTTGACATGCTACATTCGAAGAAGTGAATGTAAGCGGCATCTCGCGCCTCCAAGAGTGCTGTTCAGCGCTACACGTTCGAAACTTGGTCGCCGAGATTGTGTCGATCCAAAGCAGAGCTAGTCTAAAAGCAGGTCAGTTCTGGGGCGCAAAAATTGTATTTTTGGGAGTTAATAGTCGGGCGCAAGGCACCGGGCCTACAGAAATGTGGAAGTTTGGACCTGCTTTTAGACTTATAAAATCTTTTGACTTGCCGGGGAGCCGTATTCCGTTTCAGTTTGCTTGGCAGTTACCCAGAATGCATTGCAATATGTATCTGACGTTTAATGAGAGCTGTTGTGGGCTGTACAGAAGAAGAAATGAAGCCGAGAACGCAGCATATTCGAGGAAGAAATGATTCCTTCAAATACTCTAGCTATTAAACTGTCTCCTTTATATGGATAATAATCATAAACAATGCGAACTGGCGACCTTAGAAAGACTCTTCAAAGAGATAAACTTGCACGCAGAAAAATCCTGAACTTCGAAACTCTAAGTTGAAAATAGCCGAGGAAAAACTTAGGGGTAGTCGCGCGCGTAAAGTCGTCAGGCGCCAATGGGTTAAACGAAAAAGAAACAAACACACTGGGTTGGCTGTATTTTTAAATGAGCATGAAATGGACATCTTCAGTTGCTATGTTTTGTACGTAGAACGAACAACTTTGCCTGTTAGATTAATGAAATGAACATATTTTCGTGTTTGTTAGTGAAGAACATCTTTAAACCTAACCCTAACCAAAAGCTAGCCCTAACCAAAGCTAATTAACCCTAACTAAAGCTAACCCTAACCAGAACTAACCCTAACCAAAGATAACCCTAACCCTAAGTACCCAACCCTAAGCCTTACCTAATCCCAACCCTAAATCATAACCCAAGACGTAACTTTAACGTTTGCACATCACATGTGATCAAAATATGCAAAAATGACGTATATTTCTGTTATTGCTGGTTTGCAACCAATCCCGAGAGACAAAGACGCGGGTTTCTTTACAAAGCGTAACCGCCGTAAAAATGAATGTTTGTCAACACGTTATTTCTCGAAAACGAAGGAGAAACTAGCGAAAAAAATAACGGGGAAATGTTTGGTAACTAATTTTTAGGTCACATTCCAAAAACGCGGCAAATCTTATGGAAAAAAAAAAAAAGGTCCTAAAAATCAATATAGGTTGGTAATGCCCCCGGCCCTTCAATAATCGAGCCTCGAACCGGGAGAAGCCTGGGGAGAGACCTCTTCCCTGGCTTCTCCCGGCTCGAGGCTCGATTATTGAAGGGCCGGGGGCATTACCAACCTATATTGATTTTTTTGATTTTTTTTTTTTTTTTTTTTTTTTTTCTTTTTTTCTTTTCGTACGAAAGAGCGAGTAAGGCCTGGGAAATAGTCGCGTGATTCAGTAACCTCGTTATCAAATTATCGATTGATTCTGCCACGTATCGTATCGAGAAACGTATTGCAAACGTAACCTGTGGCAGAATTCAAACTCAAAAGCTCTGTTTTGGTGATCAAAGGACATCATTAAGTCTGGAGATCGGTAACTTGACATGCTACATTCGAAGAAGTGAATGTAAGCGGCATCTCGCGCCTCCAAGAGTGCTGTTCAGCGCTACACGTTCGAAACTTGGTCGCCGAGATTGTGTCGATCCAAAGCAGAGCTAGTCTAAAAGCAGGTCAGTTCTGGGGCGCAAAAATTGTATTTTTGGGAGTTAATAGTCGGGCGCAAGGGCCTACAGAAATGTGGAAGTTTGGACCTGCTTTTAGACTTATAAAATCTTTTGACTTGCCGGGGAGCCGTATTCCGTTTCAGTTTGCTTGGCAGTTACCCAGAATGCATTGCAATATGTATCTGACGTTTAATGAGAGCTGTTGTGGGCTGTACAGAAGAAGAAATGAAGCCGAGAACGCAGCATATTCGAGGAAGAAATGATTCCTTCAAATACTCTAGCTATTAAACTGTCTCCTTTATATGGATAATAATCATAAACAATGCGAACTGGCGACCTTAGAAAGACTCTTCAAAGAGATAAACTTGCACGCAGAAAAATCCTGAACTTCGAAACTCTAAGTTGAAAATAGCCGAGGAAAAACTTAGGGGTAGTCGCGCGCGTAAAGTCGTCAGGCGCCAATGGGTTAAACGAAAAAGAAACAAACACACTGGGTTGGCTGTATTTTTAAATGAGCATGAAATGGACATCTTCAGTTGCTATGTTTTGTACGTAGAACGAACAACTTTGCCTGTTAGATTAATGAAATGAACATATTTTCGTGTTTGTTAGTGAAGAACATCTTTAAACCTAACCCTAACCAAAAGCTAGCCCTAACCAAAGCTAATTAACCCTAACTAAAGCTAACCCTAACCAGAACTAACCCTAACCAAAGATAACCCTAACCCTAAGTACCCAACCCTAAGCCTTACCTAATCCCAACCCTAAATCATAACCCAAGACGTAACTTTAACGTTTGCACATCACATGTGATCAAAATATGCAAAAATGACGTATATTTCTGTTATTGCTGGTTTGCAACCAATCCCGAGAGACAAAGACGCGGGTTTCTTTACAAAGCGTAACCGCCGTAAAAATGAATGTTTGTCAACACGTTATTTCTCGAAAACGAAGGAGAAACTAGCGAAAAAAATAACGGGGAAATGTTTGGTAACTAATTTTTAGGTCACATTCCAAAAACGCGGCAAATCTTATGGAAAAAAAAAAAAAGGTCCTAAAAATCAATATAGGTTGGTAATGCCCCCGGCCCTTCAATAATCGAGCCTCGAACCGGGAGAAGCCTGGGGAGAGACCTCTTCCCTGGCTTCTCCCGGCTCGAGGCTCGATTATTGAAGGGCCGGGGGCATTACCAACCTATATTGATTTTTTTGATTTTTTTTTTTTTTTTTTTTTTTTTCTTTTTTTCTTTTCGTACGAAAGAGCGAGTAAGGCCTGGGAAATAGTCGCGTGATTCAGTAACCTCGTTATCAAATTATCGATTGATTCTGCCACGTATCGTATCGAGAAACGTATTGCAAACGTAACCTGTGGCAGAATTCAAACTCAAAAGCTCTGTTTTGGTGATCAAAGGACATCATTAAGTCTGGAGATCGGTAACTTGACATGCTACATTCGAAGAAGTGAATGTAAGCGGCATCTCGCGCCTCCAAGAGTGCTGTTCAGCGCTACACGTTCGAAACTTGGTCGCCGAGATTGTGTCGATCCAAAGCAGAGCTAGTCTAAAAGCAGGTCAGTTCTGGGGCGCAAAAATTGTATTTTTGGGAGTTAATAGTCGGGCGCAAGGGCCTACAGAAATGTGGAAGTTTGGACCTGCTTTTAGACTTATAAAATCTTTTGACTTGCCGGGGAGCCGTATTCCGTTTCAGTTTGCTTGGCAGTTACCCAGAATGCATTGCAATATGTATCTGACGTTTAATGAGAGCTGTTGTGGGCTGTACAGAAGAAGAAATGAAGCCGAGAACGCAGCATATTCGAGGAAGAAATGATTCCTTCAAATACTCTAGCTATTAAACTGTCTCCTTTATATGGATAATAATCATAAACAATGCGAACTGGCGACCTTAGAAAGACTCTTCAAAGAGATAAACTTGCACGCAGAAAAATCCTGAACTTCGAAACTCTAAGTTGAAAATAGCCGAGGAAAAACTTAGGGGTAGTCGCGCGCGTAAAGTCGTCAGGCGCCAATGGGTTAAACGAAAAAGAAACAAACACACTGGGTTGGCTGTATTTTTAAATGAGCATGAAATGGACATCTTCAGTTGCTATGTTTTGTACGTAGAACGAACAACTTTGCCTGTTAGATTAATGAAATGAACATATTTTCGTGTTTGTTAGTGAAGAACATCTTTAAACCTAACCCTAACCAAAAGCTAGCCCTAACCAAAGCTAATTAACCCTAACTAAAGCTAACCCTAACCAGAACTAACCCTAACCAAAGATAACCCTAACCCTAAGTACCCAACCCTAAGCCTTACCTAATCCCAACCCTAAATCATAACCCAAGACGTAACTTTAACGTTTGCACATCACATGTGATCAAAATATGCAAAAATGACGTATATTTCTGTTATTGCTGGTTTGCAACCAATCCCGAGAGACAAAGACGCGGGTTTCTTTACAAAGCGTAACCGCCGTAAAAATGAATGTTTGTCAACACGTTATTTCTCGAAAACGAAGGAGAAACTAGCGAAAAAAATAACGGGGAAATGTTTGGTAACTAATTTTTAGGTCACATTCCAAAAACGCGGCAAATCTTATGGAAAAAAAAAAAAAGGTCCTAAAAATCAATATAGGTTGGTAATGCCCCCGGCCCTTCAATAATCGAGCCTCGAACCGGGAGAAGCCTGGGGAGAGACCTCTTCCCTGGCTTCTCCCGGCTCGAGGCTCGATTATTGAAGGGCCGGGGGCATTACCAACCTATATTGATTTTTTTGATTTTTTTTTTTTTTTTTTTTTTTTTCTTTTTTTCTTTTCGTACGAAAGAGCGAGTAAGGCCTGGGAAATAGTCGCGTGATTCAGTAACCTCGTTATCAAATTATCGATTGATTCTGCCACGTATCGTATCGAGAAACGTATTGCAAACGTAACCTGTGGCAGAATTCAAACTCAAAAGCTCTGTTTTGGTGATCAAAGGACATCATTAAGTCTGGAGATCGGTAACTTGACATGCTACATTCGAAGAAGTGAATGTAAGCGGCATCTCGCGCCTCCAAGAGTGCTGTTCAGCGCTACACGTTCGAAACTTGGTCGCCGAGATTGTGTCGATCCAAAGCAGAGCTAGTCTAAAAGCAGGTCAGTTCTGGGGCGCAAAAATTGTATTTTTGGGAGTTAATAGTCGGGCGCAAGGGCCTACAGAAATGTGGAAGTTTGGACCTGCTTTTAGACTTATAAAATCTTTTGACTTGCCGGGAGCCGTATTCCGTTTCAGTTTGCTTGGCAGTTACCCAGAATGCATTGCAATATGTATCTGACGTTTAATGAGAGCTGTTGTGGGCTGTACAGAAGAAGAAATGAAGCCGAGAACGCAGCATATTCGAGGAAGAAATGATTCCTTCAAATACTCTAGCTATTAAACTGTCTCCTTTATATGGATAATAATCATAAACAATGCGAACTGGCGACCTTAGAAAGACTCTTCAAAGAGATAAACTTGCACGCAGAAAAATCCTGAACTTCGAAACTCTAAGTTGAAAATAGCCGAGGAAAAACTTAGGGGTAGTCGCGCGCGTAAAGTCGTCAGGCGCCAATGGGTTAAACGAAAAAGAAACAAACACACTGGGTTGGCTGTATTTTTAAATGAGCATGAAATGGACATCTTCAGTTGCTATGTTTTGTACGTAGAACGAACAACTTTGCCTGTTAGATTAATGAAATGAACATATTTTCGTGTTTGTTAGTGAAGAACATCTTTAAACCTAACCCTAACCAAAAGCTAGCCCTAACCAAAGCTAATTAACCCTAACTAAAGCTAACCCTAACCAGAACTAACCCTAACCAAAGATAACCCTAACCCTAAGTACCCAACCCTAAGCCTTACCTAATCCCAACCCTAAATCATAACCCAAGACGTAACTTTAACGTTTGCACATCACATGTGATCAAAATATGCAAAAATGACGTATATTTCTGTTATTGCTGGTTTGCAACCAATCCCGAGAGACAAAGACGCGGGTTTCTTTACAAAGCGTAACCGCCGTAAAAATGAATGTTTGTCAACACGTTATTTCTCGAAAACGAAGGAGAAACTAGCGAAAAAAATAACGGGGAAATGTTTGGTAACTAATTTTTAGGTCACATTCCAAAAACGCGGCAAATCTTATGGAAAAAAAAAAAAAGGTCCTAAAAATCAATATAGGTTGGTAATGCCCCCGGCCCTTCAATAATCGAGCCTCGAACCGGGAGAAGCCTGGGGAGAGACCTCTTCCCTGGCTTCTCCCGGCTCGAGGCTCGATTATTGAAGGGCCGGGGGCATTACCAACCTATATTGATTTTTTTGATTTTTTTTTTTTTTTTTTTTTTTTTTCTTTTTTTCTTTTCGTACGAAAGAGCGAGTAAGGCCTGGGAAATAGTCGCGTGATTCAGTAACCTCGTTATCAAATTATCGATTGATTCTGCCACGTATCGTATCGAGAAACGTATTGCAAACGTAACCTGTGGCAGAATTCAAACTCAAAAGCTCTGTTTTGGTGATCAAAGGACATCATTAAGTCTGGAGATCGGTAACTTGACATGCTACATTCGAAGAAGTGAATGTAAGCGGCATCTCGCGCCTCCAAGAGTGCTGTTCAGCGCTACACGTTCGAAACTTGGTCGCCGAGATTGTGTCGATCCAAAGCAGAGCTAGTCTAAAAGCAGGTCAGTTCTGGGGCGCAAAAATTGTATTTTTGGGAGTTAATAGTCGGGCGCAAGGGCCTACAGAAATGTGGAAGTTTGGACCTGCTTTTAGACTTATAAAATCTTTTGACTTGCCGGGGAGCCGTATTCCGTTTCAGTTTGCTTGGCAGTTACCCAGAATGCATTGCAATATGTATCTGACGTTTAATGAGAGCTGTTGTGGGCTGTACAGAAGAAGAAATGAAGCCGAGAACGCAGCATATTCGAGGAAGAAATGATTCCTTCAAATACTCTAGCTATTAAACTGTCTCCTTTATATGGATAATAATCATAAACAATGCGAACTGGCGACCTTAGAAAGACTCTTCAAAGAGATAAACTTGCACGCAGAAAAATCCTGAACTTCGAAACTCTAAGTTGAAAATAGCCGAGGAAAAACTTAGGGGTAGTCGCGCGCGTAAAGTCGTCAGGCGCCAATGGGTTAAACGAAAAAGAAACAAACACACTGGGTTGGCTGTATTTTTAAATGAGCATGAAATGGACATCTTCAGTTGCTATGTTTTGTACGTAGAACGAACAACTTTGCCTGTTAGATTAATGAAATGAACATATTTTCGTGTTTGTTAGTGAAGAACATCTTTAAACCTAACCCTAACCAAAAGCTAGCCCTAACCAAAGCTAATTAACCCTAACTAAAGCTAACCCTAACCAGAACTAACCCTAACCAAAGATAACCCTAACCCTAAGTACCCAACCCTAAGCCTTACCTAATCCCAACCCTAAATCATAACCCAAGACGTAACTTTAACGTTTGCACATCACATGTGATCAAAATATGCAAAAATGACGTATATTTCTGTTATTGCTGGTTTGCAACCAATCCCGAGAGACAAAGACGCGGGTTTCTTTACAAAGCGTAACCGCCGTAAAAATGAATGTTTGTCAACACGTTATTTCTCGAAAACGAAGGAGAAACTAGCGAAAAAAATAACGGGGAAATGTTTGGTAACTAATTTTTAGGTCACATTCCAAAAACGCGGCAAATCTTATGGAAAAAAAAAAAAGGTCCTAAAAATCAATATAGGTTGGTAATGCCCCCGGCCCTTCAATAATCGAGCCTCGAACCGGGAGAAGCCTGGGGAGAGACCTCTTCCCTGGCTTCTCCCGGCTCGAGGCTCGATTATTGAAGGGCCGGGGGCATTACCAACCTATATTGATTTTTTTGATTTTTTTTTTTTTTTTTTTTTTTTTCTTTTTTTCTTTTCGTACGAAAGAGCGAGTAAGGCCTGGGAAATAGTCGCGTGATTCAGTAACCTCGTTATCAAATTATCGATTGATTCTGCCACGTATCGTATCGAGAAACGTATTGCAAACGTAACCTGTGGCAGAATTCAAACTCAAAAGCTCTGTTTTGGTGATCAAAGGACATCATTAAGTCTGGAGATCGGTAACTTGACATGCTACATTCGAAGAAGTGAATGTAAGCGGCATCTCGCGCCTCCAAGAGTGCTGTTCAGCGCTACACGTTCGAAACTTGGTCGCCGAGATTGTGTCGATCCAAAGCAGAGCTAGTCTAAAAGCAGGTCAGTTCTGGGGCGCAAAAATTGTATTTTTGGGAGTTAATAGTCGGGCGCAAGGGCCTACAGAAATGTGGAAGTTTGGACCTGCTTTTAGACTTATAAAATCTTTTGACTTGCCGGGGAGCCGTATTCCGTTTCAGTTTGCTTGGCAGTTACCCAGAATGCATTGCAATATGTATCTGACGTTTAATGAGAGCTGTTGTGGGCTGTACAGAAGAAGAAATGAAGCCGAGAACGCAGCATATTCGAGGAAGAAATGATTCCTTCAAATACTCTAGCTATTAAACTGTCTCCTTTATATGGATAATAATCATAAACAATGCGAACTGGCGACCTTAGAAAGACTCTTCAAAGAGATAAACTTGCACGCAGAAAAATCCTGAACTTCGAAACTCTAAGTTGAAAATAGCCGAGGAAAAACTTAGGGGTAGTCGCGCGCGTAAAGTCGTCAGGCGCCAATGGGTTAAACGAAAAAGAAACAAACACACTGGGTTGGCTGTATTTTTAAATGAGCATGAAATGGACATCTTCAGTTGCTATGTTTTGTACGTAGAACGAACAACTTTGCCTGTTAGATTAATGAAATGAACATATTTTCGTGTTTGTTAGTGAAGAACATCTTTAAACCTAACCCTAACCAAAAGCTAGCCCTAACCAAAGCTAATTAACCCTAACTAAAGCTAACCCTAACCAGAACTAACCCTAACCAAAGATAACCCTAACCCTAAGTACCCAACCCTAAGCCTTACCTAATCCCAACCCTAAATCATAACCCAAGACGTAACTTTAACGTTTGCACATCACATGTGATCAAAATATGCAAAAATGACGTATATTTCTGTTATTGCTGGTTTGCAACCAATCCCGAGAGACAAAGACGCGGGTTTCTTTACAAAGCGTAACCGCCGTAAAAATGAATGTTTGTCAACACGTTATTTCTCGAAAACGAAGGAGAAACTAGCGAAAAAAATAACGGGGAAATGTTTGGTAACTAATTTTTAGGTCACATTCCAAAAACGCGGCAAATCTTATGGAAAAAAAAAAAAAGGTCCTAAAAATCAATATAGGTTGGTAATGCCCCCGGCCCTTCAATAATCGAGCCTCGAACCGGGAGAAGCCTGGGGAGAGACCTCTTCCCTGGCTTCTCCCGGCTCGAGGCTCGATTATTGAAGGGCCGGGGGCATTACCAACCTATATTGATTTTTTTGATTTTTTTTTTTTTTTTTTTTTTTTTTCTTTTTTTCTTTTCGTACGAAAGAGCGAGTAAGGCCTGGGAAATAGTCGCGTGATTCAGTAACCTCGTTATCAAATTATCGATTGATTCTGCCACGTATCGTATCGAGAAACGTATTGCAAACGTAACCTGTGGCAGAATTCAAACTCAAAAGCTCTGTTTTGGTGATCAAAGGACATCATTAAGTCTGGAGATCGGTAACTTGACATGCTACATTCGAAGAAGTGAATGTAAGCGGCATCTCGCGCCTCCAAGAGTGCTGTTCAGCGCTACACGTTCGAAACTTGGTCGCCGAGATTGTGTCGATCCAAAGCAGAGCTAGTCTAAAAGCAGGTCAGTTCTGGGGCGCAAAAATTGTATTTTTGGGAGTTAATAGTCGGGCGCAAGGGCCTACAGAAATGTGGAAGTTTGGACCTGCTTTTAGACTTATAAAATCTTTTGACTTGCCGGGGAGCCGTATTCCGTTTCAGTTTGCTTGGCAGTTACCCAGAATGCATTGCAATATGTATCTGACGTTTAATGAGAGCTGTTGTGGGCTGTACAGAAGAAGAAATGAAGCCGAGAACGCAGCATATTCGAGGAAGAAATGATTCCTTCAAATACTCTAGCTATTAAACTGTCTCCTTTATATGGATAATAATCATAAACAATGCGAACTGGCGACCTTAGAAAGACTCTTCAAAGAGATAAACTTGCACGCAGAAAAATCCTGAACTTCGAAACTCTAAGTTGAAAATAGCCGAGGAAAAACTTAGGGGTAGTCGCGCGCGTAAAGTCGTCAGGCGCCAATGGGTTAAACGAAAAAGAAACAAACACACTGGGTTGGCTGTATTTTTAAATGAGCATGAAATGGACATCTTCAGTTGCTATGTTTTGTACGTAGAACGAACAACTTTGCCTGTTAGATTAATGAAATGAACATATTTTCGTGTTTGTTAGTGAAGAACATCTTTAAACCTAACCCTAACCAAAAGCTAGCCCTAACCAAAGCTAATTAACCCTAACTAAAGCTAACCCTAACCAGAACTAACCCTAACCAAAGATAACCCTAACCCTAAGTACCCAACCCTAAGCCTTACCTAATCCCAACCCTAAATCATAACCCAAGACGTAACTTTAACGTTTGCACATCACATGTGATCAAAATATGCAAAAATGACGTATATTTCTGTTATTGCTGGTTTGCAACCAATCCCGAGAGACAAAGACGCGGGTTTCTTTACAAAGCGTAACCGCCGTAAAAATGAATGTTTGTCAACACGTTATTTCTCGAAAACGAAGGAGAAACTAGCGAAAAAAATAACGGGGAAATGTTTGGTAACTAATTTTTAGGTCACATTCCAAAAACGCGGCAAATCTTATGGAAAAAAAAAAAAAGGTCCTAAAAATCAATATAGGTTGGTAATGCCCCCGGCCCTTCAATAATCGAGCCTCGAACCGGGAGAAGCCTGGGGAGAGACCTCTTCCCTGGCTTCTCCCGGCTCGAGGCTCGATTATTGAAGGGCCGGGGGCATTACCAACCTATATTGATTTTTTTGATTTTTTTTTTTTTTTTTTTTTTTTTTTCTTTTTTTCTTTTCGTACGAAAGAGCGAGTAAGGCCTGGGAAATAGTCGCGTGATTCAGTAACCTCGTTATCAAATTATCGATTGATTCTGCCACGTATCGTATCGAGAAACGTATTGCAAACGTAACCTGTGGCAGAATTCAAACTCAAAAGCTCTGTTTTGGTGATCAAAGGACATCATTAAGTCTGGAGATCGGTAACTTGACATGCTACATTCGAAGAAGTGAATGTAAGCGGCATCTCGCGCCTCCAAGAGTGCTGTTCAGCGCTACACGTTCGAAACTTGGTCGCCGAGATTGTGTCGATCCAAAGCAGAGCTAGTCTAAAAGCAGGTCAGTTCTGGGGCGCAAAAATTGTATTTTTGGGAGTTAATAGTCGGGCGCAAGGGCCTACAGAAATGTGGAAGTTTGGACCTGCTTTTAGACTTATAAAATCTTTTGACTTGCCGGGGAGCCGTATTCCGTTTCAGTTTGCTTGGCAGTTACCCAGAATGCATTGCAATATGTATCTGACGTTTAATGAGAGCTGTTGTGGGCTGTACAGAAGAAGAAATGAAGCCGAGAACGCAGCATATTCGAGGAAGAAATGATTCCTTCAAATACTCTAGCTATTAAACTGTCTCCTTTATATGGATAATAATCATAAACAATGCGAACTGGCGACCTTAGAAAGACTCTTCAAAGAGATAAACTTGCACGCAGAAAAATCCTGAACTTCGAAACTCTAAGTTGAAAATAGCCGAGGAAAAACTTAGGGGTAGTCGCGCGCGTAAAGTCGTCAGGCGCCAATGGGTTAAACGAAAAAGAAACAAACACACTGGGTTGGCTGTATTTTTAAATGAGCATGAAATGGACATCTTCAGTTGCTATGTTTTGTACGTAGAACGAACAACTTTGCCTGTTAGATTAATGAAATGAACATATTTTCGTGTTTGTTAGTGAAGAACATCTTTAAACCTAACCCTAACCAAAAGCTAGCCCTAACCAAAGCTAATTAACCCTAACTAAAGCTAACCCTAACCAGAACTAACCCTAACCAAAGATAACCCTAACCCTAAGTACCCAACCCTAAGCCTTACCTAATCCCAACCCTAAATCATAACCCAAGACGTAACTTTAACGTTTGCACATCACATGTGATCAAAATATGCAAAAATGACGTATATTTCTGTTATTGCTGGTTTGCAACCAATCCCGAGAGACAAAGACGCGGGTTTCTTTACAAAGCGTAACCGCCGTAAAAATGAATGTTTGTCAACACGTTATTTCTCGAAAACGAAGGAGAAACTAGCGAAAAAAATAACGGGGAAATGTTTGGTAACTAATTTTTAGGTCACATTCCAAAAACGCGGCAAATCTTATGGAAAAAAAAAAAAAGGTCCTAAAAATCAATATAGGTTGGTAATGCCCCCGGCCCTTCAATAATCGAGCCTCGAACCGGGAGAAGCCTGGGGAGAGACCTCTTCCCTGGCTTCTCCCGGCTCGAGGCTCGATTATTGAAGGGCCGGGGGCATTACCAACCTATATTGATTTTTTTGATTTTTTTTTTTTTTTTTTTTTTTTTCTTTTTTTCTTTTCGTACGAAAGAGCGAGTAAGGCCTGGGAAATAGTCGCGTGATTCAGTAACCTCGTTATCAAATTATCGATTGATTCTGCCACGTATCGTATCGAGAAACGTATTGCAAACGTAACCTGTGGCAGAATTCAAACTCAAAAGCTCTGTTTTGGTGATCAAAGGACATCATTAAGTCTGGAGATCGGTAACTTGACATGCTACATTCGAAGAAGTGAATGTAAGCGGCATCTCGCGCCTCCAAGAGTGCTGTTCAGCGCTACACGTTCGAAACTTGGTCGCCGAGATTGTGTCGATCCAAAGCAGAGCTAGTCTAAAAGCAGGTCAGTTCTGGGGCGCAAAAATTGTATTTTTGGGAGTTAATAGTCGGGCGCAAGGGCCTACAGAAATGTGGAAGTTTGGACCTGCTTTTAGACTTATAAAATCTTTTGACTTGCCGGGGAGCCGTATTCCGTTTCAGTTTGCTTGGCAGTTACCCAGAATGCATTGCAATATGTATCTGACGTTTAATGAGAGCTGTTGTGGGCTGTACAGAAGAAGAAATGAAGCCGAGAACGCAGCATATTCGAGGAAGAAATGATTCCTTCAAATACTCTAGCTATTAAACTGTCTCCTTTATATGGATAATAATCATAAACAATGCGAACTGGCGACCTTAGAAAGACTCTTCAAAGAGATAAACTTGCACGCAGAAAAATCCTGAACTTCGAAACTCTAAGTTGAAAATAGCCGAGGAAAAACTTAGGGGTAGTCGCGCGCGTAAAGTCGTCAGGCGCCAATGGGTTAAACGAAAAAGAAACAAACACACTGGGTTGGCTGTATTTTTAAATGAGCATGAAATGGACATCTTCAGTTGCTATGTTTTGTACGTAGAACGAACAACTTTGCCTGTTAGATTAATGAAATGAACATATTTTCGTGTTTGTTAGTGAAGAACATCTTTAAACCTAACCCTAACCAAAAGCTAGCCCTAACCAAAGCTAATTAACCCTAACTAAAGCTAACCCTAACCAGAACTAACCCTAACCAAAGATAACCCTAACCCTAAGTACCCAACCCTAAGCCTTACCTAATCCCAACCCTAAATCATAACCCAAGACGTAACTTTAACGTTTGCACATCACATGTGATCAAAATATGCAAAAATGACGTATATTTCTGTTATTGCTGGTTTGCAACCAATCCCGAGAGACAAAGACGCGGGTTTCTTTACAAAGCGTAACCGCCGTAAAAATGAATGTTTGTCAACACGTTATTTCTCGAAAACGAAGGAGAAACTAGCGAAAAAAATAACGGGGAAATGTTTGGTAACTAATTTTTAGGTCACATTCCAAAAACGCGGCAAATCTTATGGAAAAAAAAAAAAAGGTCCTAAAAATCAATATAGGTTGGTAATGCCCCCGGCCCTTCAATAATCGAGCCTCGAACCGGGAGAAGCCTGGGGAGAGACCTCTTCCCTGGCTTCTCCCGGCTCGAGGCTCGATTATTGAAGGGCCGGGGGCATTACCAACCTATATTGATTTTTTTGATTTTTTTTTTTTTTTTTTTTTTTTTTTCTTTTTTTCTTTTCGTACGAAAGAGCGAGTAAGGCCTGGGAAATAGTCGCGTGATTCAGTAACCTCGTTATCAAATTATCGATTGATTCTGCCACGTATCGTATCGAGAAACGTATTGCAAACGTAACCTGTGGCAGAATTCAAACTCAAAAGCTCTGTTTTGGTGATCAAAGGACATCATTAAGTCTGGAGATCGGTAACTTGACATGCTACATTCGAAGAAGTGAATGTAAGCGGCATCTCGCGCCTCCAAGAGTGCTGTTCAGCGCTACACGTTCGAAACTTGGTCGCCGAGATTGTGTCGATCCAAAGCAGAGCTAGTCTAAAAGCAGGTCAGTTCTGGGGCGCAAAAATTGTATTTTTGGGAGTTAATAGTCGGGCGCAAGGGCCTACAGAAATGTGGAAGTTTGGACCTGCTTTTAGACTTATAAAATCTTTTGACTTGCCGGGGAGCCGTATTCCGTTTCAGTTTGCTTGGCAGTTACCCAGAATGCATTGCAATATGTATCTGACGTTTAATGAGAGCTGTTGTGGGCTGTACAGAAGAAGAAATGAAGCCGAGAACGCAGCATATTCGAGGAAGAAATGATTCCTTCAAATACTCTAGCTATTAAACTGTCTCCTTTATATGGATAATAATCATAAACAATGCGAACTGGCGACCTTAGAAAGACTCTTCAAAGAGATAAACTTGCACGCAGAAAAATCCTGAACTTCGAAACTCTAAGTTGAAAATAGCCGAGGAAAAACTTAGGGGTAGTCGCGCGCGTAAAGTCGTCAGGCGCCAATGGGTTAAACGAAAAAGAAACAAACACACTGGGTTGGCTGTATTTTTAAATGAGCATGAAATGGACATCTTCAGTTGCTATGTTTTGTACGTAGAACGAACAACTTTGCCTGTTAGATTAATGAAATGAACATATTTTCGTGTTTGTTAGTGAAGAACATCTTTAAACCTAACCCTAACCAAAAGCTAGCCCTAACCAAAGCTAATTAACCCTAACTAAAGCTAACCCTAACCAGAACTAACCCTAACCAAAGATAACCCTAACCCTAAGTACCCAACCCTAAGCCTTACCTAATCCCAACCCTAAATCATAACCCAAGACGTAACTTTAACGTTTGCACATCACATGTGATCAAAATATGCAAAAATGACGTATATTTCTGTTATTGCTGGTTTGCAACCAATCCCGAGAGACAAAGACGCGGGTTTCTTTACAAAGCGTAACCGCCGTAAAAATGAATGTTTGTCAACACGTTATTTCTCGAAAACGAAGGAGAAACTAGCGAAAAAAATAACGGGGAAATGTTTGGTAACTAATTTTTAGGTCACATTCCAAAAACGCGGCAAATCTTATGGAAAAAAAAAAAAAGGTCCTAAAAATCAATATAGGTTGGTAATGCCCCCGGCCCTTCAATAATCGAGCCTCGAACCGGGAGAAGCCTGGGGAGAGACCTCTTCCCTGGCTTCTCCCGGCTCGAGGCTCGATTATTGAAGGGCCGGGGGCATTACCAACCTATATTGATTTTTTTGATTTTTTTTTTTTTTTTTTTTTTTTTTCTTTTTTTCTTTTCGTACGAAAGAGCGAGTAAGGCCTGGGAAATAGTCGCGTGATTCAGTAACCTCGTTATCAAATTATCGATTGATTCTGCCACGTATCGTATCGAGAAACGTATTGCAAACGTAACCTGTGGCAGAATTCAAACTCAAAAGCTCTGTTTTGGTGATCAAAGGACATCATTAAGTCTGGAGATCGGTAACTTGACATGCTACATTCGAAGAAGTGAATGTAAGCGGCATCTCGCGCCTCCAAGAGTGCTGTTCAGCGCTACACGTTCGAAACTTGGTCGCCGAGATTGTGTCGATCCAAAGCAGAGCTAGTCTAAAAGCAGGTCAGTTCTGGGGCGCAAAAATTGTATTTTTGGGAGTTAATAGTCGGGCGCAAGGGCCTACAGAAATGTGGAAGTTTGGACCTGCTTTTAGACTTATAAAATCTTTTGACTTGCCGGGGAGCCGTATTCCGTTTCAGTTTGCTTGGCAGTTACCCAGAATGCATTGCAATATGTATCTGACGTTTAATGAGAGCTGTTGTGGGCTGTACAGAAGAAGAAATGAAGCCGAGAACGCAGCATATTCGAGGAAGAAATGATTCCTTCAAATACTCTAGCTATTAAACTGTCTCCTTTATATGGATAATAATCATAAACAATGCGAACTGGCGACCTTAGAAAGACTCTTCAAAGAGATAAACTTGCACGCAGAAAAATCCTGAACTTCGAAACTCTAAGTTGAAAATAGCCGAGGAAAAACTTAGGGGTAGTCGCGCGCGTAAAGTCGTCAGGCGCCAATGGGTTAAACGAAAAAGAAACAAACACACTGGGTTGGCTGTATTTTTAAATGAGCATGAAATGGACATCTTCAGTTGCTATGTTTTGTACGTAGAACGAACAACTTTGCCTGTTAGATTAATGAAATGAACATATTTTCGTGTTTGTTAGTGAAGAACATCTTTAAACCTAACCCTAACCAAAAGCTAGCCCTAACCAAAGCTAATTAACCCTAACTAAAGCTAACCCTAACCAGAACTAACCCTAACCAAAGATAACCCTAACCCTAAGTACCCAACCCTAAGCCTTACCTAATCCCAACCCTAAATCATAACCCAAGACGTAACTTTAACGTTTGCACATCACATGTGATCAAAATATGCAAAAATGACGTATATTTCTGTTATTGCTGGTTTGCAACCAATCCCGAGAGACAAAGACGCGGGTTTCTTTACAAAGCGTAACCGCCGTAAAAATGAATGTTTGTCAACACGTTATTTCTCGAAAACGAAGGAGAAACTAGCGAAAAAAATAACGGGGAAATGTTTGGTAACTAATTTTTAGGTCACATTCCAAAAACGCGGCAAATCTTATGGAAAAAAAAAAAAAGGTCCTAAAAATCAATATAGGTTGGTAATGCCCCCGGCCCTTCAATAATCGAGCCTCGAACCGGGAGAAGCCTGGGGAGAGACCTCTTCCCTGGCTTCTCCCGGCTCGAGGCTCGATTATTGAAGGGCCGGGGGCATTACCAACCTATATTGATTTTTTTGATTTTTTTTTTTTTTTTTTTTTTTTTTCTTTTTTTCTTTTCGTACGAAAGAGCGAGTAAGGCCTGGGAAATAGTCGCGTGATTCAGTAACCTCGTTATCAAATTATCGATTGATTCTGCCACGTATCGTATCGAGAAACGTATTGCAAACGTAACCTGTGGCAGAATTCAAACTCAAAAGCTCTGTTTTGGTGATCAAAGGACATCATTAAGTCTGGAGATCGGTAACTTGACATGCTACATTCGAAGAAGTGAATGTAAGCGGCATCTCGCGCCTCCAAGAGTGCTGTTCAGCGCTACACGTTCGAAACTTGGTCGCCGAGATTGTGTCGATCCAAAGCAGAGCTAGTCTAAAAGCAGGTCAGTTCTGGGGCGCAAAAATTGTATTTTTGGGAGTTAATAGTCGGGCGCAAGGGCCTACAGAAATGTGGAAGTTTGGACCTGCTTTTAGACTTATAAAATCTTTTGACTTGCCGGGGAGCCGTATTCCGTTTCAGTTTGCTTGGCAGTTACCCAGAATGCATTGCAATATGTATCTGACGTTTAATGAGAGCTGTTGTGGGCTGTACAGAAGAAGAAATGAAGCCGAGAACGCAGCATATTCGAGGAAGAAATGATTCCTTCAAATACTCTAGCTATTAAACTGTCTCCTTTATATGGATAATAATCATAAACAATGCGAACTGGCGACCTTAGAAAGACTCTTCAAAGAGATAAACTTGCACGCAGAAAAATCCTGAACTTCGAAACTCTAAGTTGAAAATAGCCGAGGAAAAACTTAGGGGTAGTCGCGCGCGTAAAGTCGTCAGGCGCCAATGGGTTAAACGAAAAAGAAACAAACACACTGGGTTGGCTGTATTTTTAAATGAGCATGAAATGGACATCTTCAGTTGCTATGTTTTGTACGTAGAACGAACAACTTTGCCTGTTAGATTAATGAAATGAACATATTTTCGTGTTTGTTAGTGAAGAACATCTTTAAACCTAACCCTAACCAAAAGCTAGCCCTAACCAAAGCTAATTAACCCTAACTAAAGCTAACCCTAACCAGAACTAACCCTAACCAAAGATAACCCTAACCCTAAGTACCCAACCCTAAGCCTTACCTAATCCCAACCCTAAATCATAACCCAAGACGTAACTTTAACGTTTGCACATCACATGTGATCAAAATATGCAAAAATGACGTATATTTCTGTTATTGCTGGTTTGCAACCAATCCCGAGAGACAAAGACGCGGGTTTCTTTACAAAGCGTAACCGCCGTAAAAATGAATGTTTGTCAACACGTTATTTCTCGAAAACGAAGGAGAAACTAGCGAAAAAAATAACGGGGAAATGTTTGGTAACTAATTTTTAGGTCACATTCCAAAAACGCGGCAAATCTTATGGAAAAAAAAAAAAGGTCCTAAAAATCAATATAGGTTGGTAATGCCCCCGGCCCTTCAATAATCGAGCCTCGAACCGGGAGAAGCCTGGGGAGAGACCTCTTCCCTGGCTTCTCCCGGCTCGAGGCTCGATTATTGAAGGGCCGGGGGCATTACCAACCTATATTGATTTTTTTGATTTTTTTTTTTTTTTTTTTTTTTTTCTTTTTTTCTTTTCGTACGAAAGAGCGAGTAAGGCCTGGGAAATAGTCGCGTGATTCAGTAACCTCGTTATCAAATTATCGATTGATTCTGCCACGTATCGTATCGAGAAACGTATTGCAAACGTAACCTGTGGCAGAATTCAAACTCAAAAGCTCTGTTTTGGTGATCAAAGGACATCATTAAGTCTGGAGATCGGTAACTTGACATGCTACATTCGAAGAAGTGAATGTAAGCGGCATCTCGCGCCTCCAAGAGTGCTGTTCAGCGCTACACGTTCGAAACTTGGTCGCCGAGATTGTGTCGATCCAAAGCAGAGCTAGTCTAAAAGCAGGTCAGTTCTGGGGCGCAAAAATTGTATTTTTGGGAGTTAATAGTCGGGCGCAAGGGCCTACAGAAATGTGGAAGTTTGGACCTGCTTTTAGACTTATAAAATCTTTTGACTTGCCGGGAGCCGTATTCCGTTTCAGTTTGCTTGGCAGTTACCCAGAATGCATTGCAATATGTATCTGACGTTTAATGAGAGCTGTTGTGGGCTGTACAGAAGAAGAAATGAAGCCGAGAACGCAGCATATTCGAGGAAGAAATGATTCCTTCAAATACTCTAGCTATTAAACTGTCTCCTTTATATGGATAATAATCATAAACAATGCGAACTGGCGACCTTAGAAAGACTCTTCAAAGAGATAAACTTGCACGCAGAAAAATCCTGAACTTCGAAACTCTAAGTTGAAAATAGCCGAGGAAAAACTTAGGGGTAGTCGCGCGCGTAAAGTCGTCAGGCGCCAATGGGTTAAACGAAAAAGAAACAAACACACTGGGTTGGCTGTATTTTTAAATGAGCATGAAATGGACATCTTCAGTTGCTATGTTTTGTACGTAGAACGAACAACTTTGCCTGTTAGATTAATGAAATGAACATATTTTCGTGTTTGTTAGTGAAGAACATCTTTAAACCTAACCCTAACCAAAAGCTAGCCCTAACCAAAGCTAATTAACCCTAACTAAAGCTAACCCTAACCAGAACTAACCCTAACCAAAGATAACCCTAACCCTAAGTACCCAACCCTAAGCCTTACCTAATCCCAACCCTAAATCATAACCCAAGACGTAACTTTAACGTTTGCACATCACATGTGATCAAAATATGCAAAAATGACGTATATTTCTGTTATTGCTGGTTTGCAACCAATCCCGAGAGACAAAGACGCGGGTTTCTTTACAAAGCGTAACCGCCGTAAAAATGAATGTTTGTCAACACGTTATTTCTCGAAAACGAAGGAGAAACTAGCGAAAAAAATAACGGGGAAATGTTTGGTAACTAATTTTTAGGTCACATTCCAAAAACGCGGCAAATCTTATGGAAAAAAAAAAAAGGTCCTAAAAATCAATATAGGTTGGTAATGCCCCCGGCCCTTCAATAATCGAGCCTCGAACCGGGAGAAGCCTGGGGAGAGACCTCTTCCCTGGCTTCTCCCGGCTCGAGGCTCGATTATTGAAGGGCCGGGGGCATTACCAACCTATATTGATTTTTTTGATTTTTTTTTTTTTTTTTTTTTTTTCTTTTTTTCTTTTCGTACGAAAGAGCGAGTAAGGCCTGGGAAATAGTCGCGTGATTCAGTAACCTCGTTATCAAATTATCGATTGATTCTGCCACGTATCGTATCGAGAAACGTATTGCAAACGTAACCTGTGGCAGAATTCAAACTCAAAAGCTCTGTTTTGGTGATCAAAGGACATCATTAAGTCTGGAGATCGGTAACTTGACATGCTACATTCGAAGAAGTGAATGTAAGCGGCATCTCGCGCCTCCAAGAGTGCTGTTCAGCGCTACACGTTCGAAACTTGGTCGCCGAGATTGTGTCGATCCAAAGCAGAGCTAGTCTAAAAGCAGGTCAGTTCTGGGGCGCAAAAATTGTATTTTTGGGAGTTAATAGTCGGGCGCAAGGGCCTACAGAAATGTGGAAGTTTGGACCTGCTTTTAGACTTATAAAATCTTTTGACTTGCCGGGGAGCCGTATTCCGTTTCAGTTTGCTTGGCAGTTACCCAGAATGCATTGCAATATGTATCTGACGTTTAATGAGAGCTGTTGTGGGCTGTACAGAAGAAGAAATGAAGCCGAGAACGCAGCATATTCGAGGAAGAAATGATTCCTTCAAATACTCTAGCTATTAAACTGTCTCCTTTATATGGATAATAATCATAAACAATGCGAACTGGCGACCTTAGAAAGACTCTTCAAAGAGATAAACTTGCACGCAGAAAAATCCTGAACTTCGAAACTCTAAGTTGAAAATAGCCGAGGAAAAACTTAGGGGTAGTCGCGCGCGTAAAGTCGTCAGGCGCCAATGGGTTAAACGAAAAAGAAACAAACACACTGGGTTGGCTGTATTTTTAAATGAGCATGAAATGGACATCTTCAGTTGCTATGTTTTGTACGTAGAACGAACAACTTTGCCTGTTAGATTAATGAAATGAACATATTTTCGTGTTTGTTAGTGAAGAACATCTTTAAACCTAACCCTAACCAAAAGCTAGCCCTAACCAAAGCTAATTAACCCTAACTAAAGCTAACCCTAACCAGAACTAACCCTAACCAAAGATAACCCTAACCCTAAGTACCCAACCCTAAGCCTTACCTAATCCCAACCCTAAATCATAACCCAAGACGTAACTTTAACGTTTGCACATCACATGTGATCAAAATATGCAAAAATGACGTATATTTCTGTTATTGCTGGTTTGCAACCAATCCCGAGAGACAAAGACGCGGGTTTCTTTACAAAGCGTAACCGCCGTAAAAATGAATGTTTGTCAACACGTTATTTCTCGAAAACGAAGGAGAAACTAGCGAAAAAAATAACGGGGAAATGTTTGGTAACTAATTTTTAGGTCACATTCCAAAAACGCGGCAAATCTTATGGAAAAAAAAAAAAGGTCCTAAAAATCAATATAGGTTGGTAATGCCCCCGGCCCTTCAATAATCGAGCCTCGAACCGGGAGAAGCCTGGGGAGAGACCTCTTCCCTGGCTTCTCCCGGCTCGAGGCTCGATTATTGAAGGGCCGGGGGCATTACCAACCTATATTGATTTTTTTGATTTTTTTTTTTTTTTTTTTTTTTTTCTTTTTTTCTTTTCGTACGAAAGAGCGAGTAAGGCCTGGGAAATAGTCGCGTGATTCAGTAACCTCGTTATCAAATTATCGATTGATTCTGCCACGTATCGTATCGAGAAACGTATTGCAAACGTAACCTGTGGCAGAATTCAAACTCAAAAGCTCTGTTTTGGTGATCAAAGGACATCATTAAGTCTGGAGATCGGTAACTTGACATGCTACATTCGAAGAAGTGAATGTAAGCGGCATCTCGCGCCTCCAAGAGTGCTGTTCAGCGCTACACGTTCGAAACTTGGTCGCCGAGATTGTGTCGATCCAAAGCAGAGCTAGTCTAAAAGCAGGTCAGTTCTGGGGCGCAAAAATTGTATTTTTGGGAGTTAATAGTCGGGCGCAAGGGCCTACAGAAATGTGGAAGTTTGGACCTGCTTTTAGACTTATAAAATCTTTTGACTTGCCGGGGAGCCGTATTCCGTTTCAGTTTGCTTGGCAGTTACCCAGAATGCATTGCAATATGTATCTGACGTTTAATGAGAGCTGTTGTGGGCTGTACAGAAGAAGAAATGAAGCCGAGAACGCAGCATATTCGAGGAAGAAATGATTCCTTCAAATACTCTAGCTATTAAACTGTCTCCTTTATATGGATAATAATCATAAACAATGCGAACTGGCGACCTTAGAAAGACTCTTCAAAGAGATAAACTTGCACGCAGAAAAATCCTGAACTTCGAAACTCTAAGTTGAAAATAGCCGAGGAAAAACTTAGGGGTAGTCGCGCGCGTAAAGTCGTCAGGCGCCAATGGGTTAAACGAAAAAGAAACAAACACACTGGGTTGGCTGTATTTTTAAATGAGCATGAAATGGACATCTTCAGTTGCTATGTTTTGTACGTAGAACGAACAACTTTGCCTGTTAGATTAATGAAATGAACATATTTTCGTGTTTGTTAGTGAAGAACATCTTTAAACCTAACCCTAACCAAAAGCTAGCCCTAACCAAAGCTAATTAACCCTAACTAAAGCTAACCCTAACCAGAACTAACCCTAACCAAAGATAACCCTAACCCTAAGTACCCAACCCTAAGCCTTACCTAATCCCAACCCTAAATCATAACCCAAGACGTAACTTTAACGTTTGCACATCACATGTGATCAAAATATGCAAAAATGACGTATATTTCTGTTATTGCTGGTTTGCAACCAATCCCGAGAGACAAAGACGCGGGTTTCTTTACAAAGCGTAACCGCCGTAAAAATGAATGTTTGTCAACACGTTATTTCTCGAAAACGAAGGAGAAACTAGCGAAAAAAATAACGGGGAAATGTTTGGTAACTAATTTTTAGGTCACATTCCAAAAACGCGGCAAATCTTATGGAAAAAAAAAAAAGGTCCTAAAAATCAATATAGGTTGGTAATGCCCCCGGCCCTTCAATAATCGAGCCTCGAACCGGGAGAAGCCTGGGGAGAGACCTCTTCCCTGGCTTCTCCCGGCTCGAGGCTCGATTATTGAAGGGCCGGGGGCATTACCAACCTATATTGATTTTTTTGATTTTTTTTTTTTTTTTTTTTTTTTTCTTTTTTTCTTTTCGTACGAAAGAGCGAGTAAGGCCTGGGAAATAGTCGCGTGATTCAGTAACCTCGTTATCAAATTATCGATTGATTCTGCCACGTATCGTATCGAGAAACGTATTGCAAACGTAACCTGTGGCAGAATTCAAACTCAAAAGCTCTGTTTTGGTGATCAAAGGACATCATTAAGTCTGGAGATCGGTAACTTGACATGCTACATTCGAAGAAGTGAATGTAAGCGGCATCTCGCGCCTCCAAGAGTGCTGTTCAGCGCTACACGTTCGAAACTTGGTCGCCGAGATTGTGTCGATCCAAAGCAGAGCTAGTCTAAAAGCAGGTCAGTTCTGGGGCGCAAAAATTGTATTTTTGGGAGTTAATAGTCGGGCGCAAGGGCCTACAGAAATGTGGAAGTTTGGACCTGCTTTTAGACTTATAAAATCTTTTGACTTGCCGGGGAGCCGTATTCCGTTTCAGTTTGCTTGGCAGTTACCCAGAATGCATTGCAATATGTATCTGACGTTTAATGAGAGCTGTTGTGGGCTGTACAGAAGAAGAAATGAAGCCGAGAACGCAGCATATTCGAGGAAGAAATGATTCCTTCAAATACTCTAGCTATTAAACTGTCTCCTTTATATGGATAATAATCATAAACAATGCGAACTGGCGACCTTAGAAAGACTCTTCAAAGAGATAAACTTGCACGCAGAAAAATCCTGAACTTCGAAACTCTAAGTTGAAAATAGCCGAGGAAAAACTTAGGGGTAGTCGCGCGCGTAAAGTCGTCAGGCGCCAATGGGTTAAACGAAAAAGAAACAAACACACTGGTTGGCTGTATTTTTAAATGAGCATGAAATGGACATCTTCAGTTGCTATGTTTTGTACGTAGAACGAACAACTTTGCCTGTTAGATTAATGAAATGAACATATTTTCGTGTTTGTTAGTGAAGAACATCTTTAAACCTAACCCTAACCAAAAGCTAGCCCTAACCAAAGCTAATTAACCCTAACTAAAGCTAACCCTAACCAGAACTAACCCTAACCAAAGATAACCCTAACCCTAAGTACCCAACCCTAAGCCTTACCTAATCCCAACCCTAAATCATAACCCAAGACGTAACTTTAACGTTTGCACATCACATGTGATCAAAATATGCAAAAATGACGTATATTTCTGTTATTGCTGGTTTGCAACCAATCCCGAGAGACAAAGACGCGGGTTTCTTTACAAAGCGTAACCGCCGTAAAAATGAATGTTTGTCAACACGTTATTTCTCGAAAACGAAGGAGAAACTAGCGAAAAAAATAACGGGGAAATGTTTGGTAACTAATTTTTAGGTCACATTCCAAAAACGCGGCAAATCTTATGGAAAAAAAAAAAAAGGTCCTAAAAATCAATATAGGTTGGTAATGCCCCCGGCCCTTCAATAATCGAGCCTCGAACCGGGAGAAGCCTGGGAGAGACCTCTTCCCTGGCTTCTCCCGGCTCGAGGCTCGATTATTGAAGGGCCGGGGCATTACCAACCTATATTGATTTTTTTGATTTTTTTTTTTTTTTTTTTTTTTTCTTTTTTTCTTTTCGTACGAAAGAGCGAGTAAGGCCTGGGAAATAGTCGCGTGATTCAGTAACCTCGTTATCAAATTATCGATTGATTCTGCCACGTATCGTATCGAGAAACGTATTGCAAACGTAACCTGTGGCAGAATTCAAACTCAAAAGCTCTGTTTTGGTGATCAAAGGACATCATTAAGTCTGGAGATCGGTAACTTGACATGCTACATTCGAAGAAGTGAATGTAAGCGGCATCTCGCGCCTCCAAGAGTGCTGTTCAGCGCTACACGTTCGAAACTTGGTCGCCGAGATTGTGTCGATCCAAAGCAGAGCTAGTCTAAAAGCAGGTCAGTTCTGGGGCGCAAAAATTGTATTTTTGGGAGTTAATAGTCGGGCGCAAGGGCCTACAGAAATGTGGAAGTTTGGACCTGCTTTTAGACTTATAAAATCTTTTGACTTGCCGGGGAGCCGTATTCCGTTTCAGTTTGCTTGGCAGTTACCCAGAATGCATTGCAATATGTATCTGACGTTTAATGAGAGCTGTTGTGGGCTGTACAGAAGAAGAAATGAAGCCGAGAACGCAGCATATTCGAGGAAGAAATGATTCCTTCAAATACTCTAGCTATTAAACTGTCTCCTTTATATGGATAATAATCATAAACAATGCGAACTGGCGACCTTAGAAAGACTCTTCAAAGAGATAAACTTGCACGCAGAAAAATCCTGAACTTCGAAACTCTAAGTTGAAAATAGCCGAGGAAAAACTTAGGGGTAGTCGCGCGCGTAAAGTCGTCAGGCGCCAATGGGTTAAACGAAAAAGAAACAAACACACTGGGTTGGCTGTATTTTTAAATGAGCATGAAATGGACATCTTCAGTTGCTATGTTTTGTACGTAGAACGAACAACTTTGCCTGTTAGATTAATGAAATGAACATATTTTCGTGTTTGTTAGTGAAGAACATCTTTAAACCTAACCCTAACCAAAAGCTAGCCCTAACCAAAGCTAATTAACCCTAACTAAAGCTAACCCTAACCAGAACTAACCCTAACCAAAGATAACCCTAACCCTAAGTACCCAACCCTAAGCCTTACCTAATCCCAACCCTAAATCATAACCCAAGACGTAACTTTAACGTTTGCACATCACATGTGATCAAAATATGCAAAAATGACGTATATTTCTGTTATTGCTGGTTTGCAACCAATCCCGAGAGACAAAGACGCGGGTTTCTTTACAAAGCGTAACCGCCGTAAAAATGAATGTTTGTCAACACGTTATTTCTCGAAAACGAAGGAGAAACTAGCGAAAAAAATAACGGGGAAATGTTTGGTAACTAATTTTTAGGTCACATTCCAAAAACGCGGCAAATCTTATGGAAAAAAAAAAAAAGGTCCTAAAAATCAATATAGGTTGGTAATGCCCCCGGCCCTTCAATAATCGAGCCTCGAACCGGGAGAAGCCTGGGGAGAGACCTCTTCCCTGGCTTCTCCCGGCTCGAGGCTCGATTATTGAAGGGCCGGGGGCATTACCAACCTATATTGATTTTTTTGATTTTTTTTTTTTTTTTTTTTTTTTTTCTTTTTTTCTTTTCGTACGAAAGAGCGAGTAAGGCCTGGGAAATAGTCGCGTGATTCAGTAACCTCGTTATCAAATTATCGATTGATTCTGCCACGTATCGTATCGAGAAACGTATTGCAAACGTAACCTGTGGCAGAATTCAAACTCAAAAGCTCTGTTTTGGTGATCAAAGGACATCATTAAGTCTGGAGATCGGTAACTTGACATGCTACATTCGAAGAAGTGAATGTAAGCGGCATCTCGCGCCTCCAAGAGTGCTGTTCAGCGCTACACGTTCGAAACTTGGTCGCCGAGATTGTGTCGATCCAAAGCAGAGCTAGTCTAAAAGCAGGTCAGTTCTGGGGCGCAAAAATTGTATTTTTGGGAGTTAATAGTCGGGCGCAAGGCACCGGCCTACAGAAATGTGGAAGTTTGGACCTGCTTTTAGACTTATAAAATCTTTTGACTTGCCGGGGAGCCGTATTCCGTTTCAGTTTGCTTGGCAGTTACCCAGAATGCATTGCAATATGTATCTGACGTTTAATGAGAGCTGTTGTGGGCTGTACAGAAGAAGAAATGAAGCCGAGAACGCAGCATATTCGAGGAAGAAATGATTCCTTCAAATACTCTAGCTATTAAACTGTCTCCTTTATATGGATAATAATCATAAACAATGCGAACTGGCGACCTTAGAAAGACTCTTCAAAGAGATAAACTTGCACGCAGAAAAATCCTGAACTTCGAAACTCTAAGTTGAAAATAGCCGAGGAAAAACTTAGGGGTAGTCGCGCGCGTAAAGTCGTCAGGCGCCAATGGGTTAAACGAAAAAGAAACAAACACACTGGGTTGGCTGTATTTTTAAATGAGCATGAAATGGACATCTTCAGTTGCTATGTTTTGTACGTAGAACGAACAACTTTGCCTGTTAGATTAATGAAATGAACATATTTTCGTGTTTGTTAGTGAAGAACATCTTTAAACCTAACCCTAACCAAAAGCTAGCCCTAACCAAAGCTAATTAACCCTA
Organism: Desmophyllum pertusum; assembly: GCA_029204205.1. Taxonomy (NCBI): domain Eukaryota; kingdom Metazoa; phylum Cnidaria; class Anthozoa; order Scleractinia; family Caryophylliidae; genus Desmophyllum; species Desmophyllum pertusum. The sequence goes on along the minus strand of MU825495.1, from coordinate 1,014 downwards.
ACTAAAGCTAACCCTAACCAGAACTAACCCTAACCAAAGATAACCCTAACCCTAAGTACCCAACCCTAAGCCTTACCTAATCCCAACCCTAAATCATAACCCAAGACGTAACTTTAACGTTTGCACATCACATGTGATCAAAATATGCAAAAATGACGTATATTTCTGTTATTGCTGGTTTGCAACCAATCCCGAGAGACAAAGACGCGGGTTTCTTTACAAAGCGTAACCGCCGTAAAAATGAATGTTTGTGAAATGAACATATTTTCGTGTTTGTATAGTGAGAGAACATCTTTAAACTTAACCCTAACCAAAAGCTAGCCCTAACCAAAGCTAATTAACCCTAACTAAAGCTAAACCCTAACGCAGAACTAACCCTTAACCAAAGATAACCCTAAACCCTAAGTACCCAACCCTAAGCCTCTTACCTTAATCCCAACCACTACAATCATTAAACCCACAGACGTAACTATTAACGTTTTGCACATCACATTGTTGAATCAAAATATATGCAAAATATGCACGCTATATTTCTGATTATTGCTGTGTTTGCCAAGCAATCCGCGAGAGTAGCAAAGACGAGGACCATTTCTTTTACAAATGCGTTAACCGCCAGAACCACCTAAAAATGAAATGTTTTAGGTCAACACCGTTATTCTCTGCAAAACGACTTGTGAGAAACTATAGCGAAAAAAAAACGGCAGCGAAATGGTATGGCTACACTAATTATATTAGCGTCACATTCCAAAAACGCGGCACAAATCTTATTTCAAAAAAAAAAAAGGCCTCTCTCTAAAAGTCTAAATAAGAGGCGTTGGCTAATGCCCCCCCGGGGCCCCCAAGTCAATAATCGAGAGGCTCGAACCGCGGAGAAGCCATGGACGGAGGAGACCTCTTCCCTGGCTATTTCTCCCGGCTCGAGGCTCGATTATATAATCGAGCCTCGAACCGGAGAAGCCTGGGGAGAGACCTCTTCCCAGGCTTCTCCCGGCTCGAGGCTCGATTATTGAAGGG
>MU825494.1:0-64819 GCA_029204205.1 Desmophyllum pertusum | reverse complement strand
AAATAGCGCTGCGCCCTAATGACGTCACGAAATTTGAGACCCCGCCGTGACTCAGACAAACAAAGTCCTCTTCTGTAAGAGTTGTAGGGGAAATCATGTGAATGGCGAGCGGTTCGCTTCGATCTTTAAAGTGCTACTACGATCAAAATTAAGCATTTTCTTTCTCGTTTTTTTTTAGACAATTTCATTATTTGGGTAATGATAAATACAACACGCTAGAAATCTGACCAGAAAGTACAAACACGGCAGAGAACCAGCCCGCGAAAATCTCGTAAAATCGCGTAAAATCCATCCGCCATTGATCAGTTCGCAAACGTCGCGGCCCGCGATTTTTGCCATTAGCGGTCTGTTCGTGACGTCATCCAATCAAGTTGCCTTCGAGCGAAGTGTTGCAGTCGTATGGAAGAAACACAACAGCGCCGATGTTGGTGAACGTATTCCCGTTGTCTTTCGCCGTAAATGACCCAGAATTTAATTGAAATAAGAAGTATGTCGACCCTTTTTCTGGGCTTTACTATGCACTAAAAAAAGAAAAGAGCAGCGCGCTAGTGGAACCACGAGAAGCGACCAAAGGCAAAGATCAAAGATACGAATCTTCGCTCTATTAATTTCAGATGAAGATGACGGAAAACAGGAATTTTTAGAACACTTGGGAACTCCAGGCATGTCCAGGGGTATGGTAGAAGTACGTGTAATGTAGGTTTTGCTAAATTCCTCGCTAAATTAGTTGACTGTTGGTTTTTTGGCTCGGAGCACTTTTCATTACGTGATCGATCAAATCAACCAGTCAGTGCATGCATATGGCTGTCGTGTCAACAGCTGAATGTCATGTACCTTCTAACCCTCCCCTTACTTGTCCCTTGTGTGTACAGTTCGCAAGAAAATACATTATACTGATCAGCCAAATCATATGCCTTTGACCAGTACATTAGAAATTCAGACATAAACAACAATATTGTGTTTCAAAGCACAATATTTTTCAGCTCATAAGGGAAATAAAATAATATATGCAACCAAGTAACTTATGACTGTGCAGTAACTTGTAATGAGCACTGGAAAACTGTTGAAATTATTTACCATGCAGTTTTTAAATGTTGACATAATTTCATGTAAAATCATTCTTGCCCAATGATTTTTTTATGACTTTTGTGTTGGACTTGCAGTACCCTTGCTCCCTCTAGCTGCTCCAGGAGTAGGTGAATTGTTGGGGCAACCTGATAAAAATATATTTCCTCGAATAATAGCCAGGGGTGATTATTATTGTTTTTTCTCCAAAAGATATCCATGCCCAAATTCACATATTGTGCATATTCCAACCTGAATCTTACAAAAGTGAAAATAAATATTGTTTTACTTGAAAATTGAGTGTTAGTCATCACTACTTTCATAACAATGTGTCATAAAAACAATTTTTAGCAACTAAAATACCTGATAGTTATTATCAGGTTAACACTGTTTTTGTGATATCCAAATGTTCTTGTTAAGTGACCCCTATGATTGTGAAGGTAGTGTCCTCAGAAACCCTTAAGGCTCAATCAGTTATTCGCTAACCGAAGTGCTTGGGCCCTAATGGTACCCTAGAATATATACCAGTTTTTCTCCATATCAAATGTACAAGAACCTGATTTCAGACTTCTCGATAGCTCTTGCTGCTGATTAAGCATTGGTTTCCATGTTTTTAGGCTCCACTACCTGGGAAAATGAATCCCCTTCCCCCTACCCCCACCAAATGCATGCTCTTGAAGACAGGAATTGAGAGAAGGGAGCAAATTGAGCCTATGTGTCCTAATGATGCTGAGTAAATTAGAATGACTATAATTGGGGGGGAGGGGGGGGGGGGGACAACTACCTGTATATAAGCCTTGTCAAGAGCAATTTTGTATTTACAGGGTTTCTGCATATTTTTGTAAACAAAATGTGAGATATTTTCCATACTTTTTTCCAAACCATGTTTTCATTTTACAGACTCGGCAGATTTAGGTCCAGTTCAGATGATGTACTTCACATGAGCCATATCGAATTTGAATTTAGGCCGACCCAAATTAATTTAGACCGATTGAATTGATTCAGACGCCGAGCTTAATTTAGCCAAACTTAATTTTTAGAGGGAAATTGCTGTTATATTGAAAATACATTATAATAATTCATGCATTTGTTTCGGCTCATGTGAAGTTTGGCGTCTGAATCAAAGTCAGTCCACAGCCGTAATTCCCGGCTGAGCCAGGCGGGAAGAATGGCTGAGCCGATCCGAATTCAATCAGCCGTTCCGAATTGATACAGACACCGTACTTCACATGAACTTAATTCATTGAATTTGATTCGGCTCATGTGAAGTACGGCGTCTGAACTGGGCCTAACACACGCAATCAAATGCCGAGAACAGGAATTCCAGCTACCTGACAAAGATTTCATTGAATAACAGAACTTGTTGTACACAATGTAGCTTCGACAAATTTCCAGACATAAACTTCATTTTCCAACTTTTCCCAGGTCTGTAAAGCTAGTCAGGAAATCCATACTTTTCTACATTTCTAGACTGTATGAACCCTGTTAATTTACAGTACAATAAAGTTTACAATAACATAGCATCAAAGATACAAATTCAATTCAAAAATGGATGATATCAAAACCAAGGAAATATGCACCTTGAGCTAATTGACACTGAAGACACAACTAGCTTTTAGGCTTTTATTTTATTTAAGTTAAATATAGGAAACAAATTGTTATAAATTTTGTTTGATCTCCCAGTATTACCTTGCACTAGTTCGTTGGAAGTAACTATTAAAATCCAAGTATCCAAACAAGCAGCACATGACAACACTTTATACCATGTGTATAATTACAGTTCAGACAAAGTAAACAAGAAACAAGCGAAGCTTTGAAATATTTAGTCCATTCTGAGGAGTTTCATTCAGCTGACAAAAACAACCTCCCGTAGTCCCGTAAGCACATACCCAACAGCCCGGCCCGTAGTTAAACTGCTGATCAATAAGTCATCAGACGATATCATCCGTAATAAGCTTATCTTCGTCTTCGATTTGAGCAGCGTGATGAGGCTCTTTAAACCAGCACTGAGTAGGAGAGTTGTGCGAAGAAATTCTGGCTTTTGAGACTCCTGCTGCTAGCATAGTCGACACAATACGTTGGATGTATCTTCTTGTGTGAAGAAAAAGCGTTCTACGTTTATAGAAAGCTCTAGAACCTCGTCGATATACAATACAACATGAAATCAGCCTTCGCGCACACAGAAGGAGCCATATTTGTTTCGAATTGGTTGATTGGATTACGTCATTGTCCTCTCGTCCCAATCCTTATTTATGCGCTCGGACATTTTTGAATCCAGCAATGGCGGCAAGTCGAAGTTGGAAAGTAGAGTTAAAATAATCGGACTTCCCGTGAGAATTTTTACTTGATATTTGGCACATTTACTATTTGGTGGTTAAAGTTTCGAAATCCGAAGAGAACAGGAGAAGTGTATTTTTGATCGTAGTAGCACTTATACGACGTTCCTGGCTCTAAATTTGAAAGAGAACCGGAGGAATACACTGTGGACCAGTTGAAACGGTGGTTAAAGTGCAGGGGCTTAAAGTTGAGCGGTAAACGCGATGAGCTTGTGAAACGTGTGAGCGACAGTATACAAAGTGGGAATCACCACACGCTTGACCCGAGCAAACAGACATCACGAAACCATTAGATTTACGGCTGAAATCTCAGAAAAGGAAACTATTTTCTTGGATACATGCGTTTACAAAGGCGATAGATTTAAAGACACATCTATCCTTGACGTGCGCACCCACTACAAGCCGACTGAAACATTTCAGTACACGCATTTCTCTTCCTGCCACCCACCAGGGGTCAGTAAAGGCTTCATCAAAGGCGAAGCACTCAGGCTGCTTCGAACAAACTCTTCAAAAATAACTTTTGAGGAGAATGTAAGAGAATTAAAATCACACCTGCATGTGAGAGGGTATCCAGATATTCTGGTACATATTCTGGTTCTATTTTTAATATATATAAATACATAGTTCCTATTTTTAATACTTACTTGTAATGCACATTTACATTTAAACGAGCTCCCGTGCTCAATTTGTGATATGTGGTTAAATAAAGCTACTTACTACTTACTTACTTATAAAGTCCTCTCGGAAGTTAAATTCGAAGAGAGAAAGTCGGCCCTTCAACAGAAGGAAAAAGCGCGCAATAAAATTCTACGTTTTGTCACACAATACTTAAAGAAAGTCTTGATGGATAAATGGCATTTAATACAGAATCAGCCTTTACTGAGGGAGATATTATATAAAGAGCCTCCCATTGTCTCGTACAAAAGAGGTAAATAAAGGCTAAGACAATACATTTGCGAACAGCGGGAGTCGTGTAGGCCTGTCACAACTTTATAACTTGTGCTGGAGTAAAATTTTCCTTCAGCGGATTCGGAAATTCGGCCGTGGGGCCTTTTTCTCTGGGCCAGTGAAGAGCACAAATGTAGGTGTTTCTGGAAATGCTTTTCTCAGTAATAAATGATTCCCGAGAACAAGCCAGTAGTCAACGTCTACACTTCGCAATGTCTTGCGACGGTTTTTGGAAACGGTATGAAGGCCTTCTTCCCCGATTCCTGCACCTCTTTGAGGGATTTCGGCCACTTATCTGGAGTCCGTTTTGCACTCTCCCCAACAGCAGTGTTTGGTACTAACCATTCCTCGTCCTTCTGGAAAGCAAAGCCCACGATTTCACCAATTTTTTCGTTTTTTTGTTTCATTGTCGCCGCTCTCGCACATACATTTGCCTTTCACAGATCGCAATGTTTGTTGAGTCCGTGCGGGAGGTCTCATTTGGTCTCATGTGACAAAACCTATTTTTAGTAATAGGGCGCAGCGCTATTGCGCAAAAGAACATCCGGTTTGTACGGAGCCCAGTAAGTGCCAGGGTTATTCTTCTATTTTTTGCGTTCGTGTCGACTTTTTTGTCGACTTTTTTGTCGACTTTTTTGTCGAGATTTTTGTCGACTTTTTTGTCGAGATTTTTGTCGACTTTTTTGTCGACTTTTTTGTCGAGATTTTTGTCGACTTTTTTGTCGACTTTTTTGTCGAGATTTTTGTCGACTTTTTTGTCGAGATTTTTGTCGACTTTTTTGTCGACTTTTTTGTCGAGATTTTTGTCGACTTTTTTGTCGAGTTTTGTCGACTTTTGCCGACTCAGTTTGCTCGCGGGCTCAGATCACGTTGGAACGACGGTGTAAACGACGGTCAGAATGGCGGAAGATTCTGTGGACGAAGTAAGTAATGTCCTGCTTGTTCTTTTCATTTCAGGTTTCTTTTTAGCTTCAAAGGCTTCGTTTTGAACTTACTGTAATATTTGTTAGCTAATTATATAATCGTATTGTTATGTAGGTTTGTGAATTCCTCGACAAACGAGGACTTGACCAAGATGTGGTTGCCAAGTTTCGAAGCGAAAAGGTAGTATACATTGAAGCTTATATATAAATTACCATTTCCATAAAGCTGAAATTAACTTAGTGGATCATTGCCAGTTGCTCTATTCTTGGAAAGTAGGAAAATTTGGATGCGGTTTCTGTTGTTTTTTGACTAGATACTGATAGAGGTCATCGAAAGCTGTTTTTATGCTGGGGGAGGTCTTCTCCATAGCTTTTTTGGCGGGAAGGGGAGGGCTAAATTGTCACACTAAGAAGAGGGTGCTTATCAGCTAGTGCACGTAAAAACAGATGAAGAAAATTGTTAACTACAGTAGTAACACGCGACTTGCAGGTCCTCGCTTCGGGGTGTGACATTTTTTCCTTTTTTGTGGGGGGTTGGGTGACATTTTTCCTTTTTGTGGGGAGGGGGTTGGGGTGTAGAAATACTGAATTTCAGAGTGGAAATTAAAAAAAAAATCCTGAATCCAATGTATACTGTCTGATTTAAAATTGTACAGAAAGGACAAGACTCAAAAGTCATCACAAGCTCAAATGATGATTAAATGATGACATAGAATTAAAATTGCAAATGTAAAAGAACCAGATCTATTTAGGAATGTGTCCATTAAAGAACTGCGTAGTTTGTGTTCGTACATGTATAATAATCACAAGGGTAAACTGTATTATCTGGTTATCCAAAGTTGTAAGAGTTTGGCGACTTAGAAACTTAGATACCATAAATCCTCGAATAAGCACCCCCCTCGAATAAGTGCCCCCATAGAATCATGAAATAAACCCACGCCCTCTCCTTGTAGTCAAAACAAATGTATGAAGTAATAGAAGGCATAATCACTCCAAATTTCTTATCATAAATAAAATTTTATAAAAATACAACTGGTTCCAACAAGGGAAAATCCGAAATTTGAAATAAGCGCTTATTCGAGGATTTACAGTACTTAGATCAGGTGAACTCCCATAATAGCTTGCACTTATTGGGAGTGTGCAGTTGCAGGTGCAAATGCAAACATGTTGGTGCTAAAACAAAAACTTACAAAATTAATACAGCCTTCACAGGTAGCATAATGAATGTGCAGATACTGTGTTTTAAAAAAGATGATGACGACGATGATGATGGGGTGGACGGTCGTCGATGTTGACCTCAAAGCAGGCATGGCAGCAAATTTGAATGCTTGCAATACCTGCAAACAATTATTTATAGACATATCTATGAGGATTAAATGTCCAAGTTATGTGGGTGCACATGATGTTTTGGAGTTATGGTTGTATCTTGTCCCTTCACCCTCTCAAAAATATTTCGGAATAAAATACATTGACTTTGTAAACTCACAACTTTACTTACGGCATAACAGTGATTGACAGTTTGATATTGTCAAGATTTGAGATATTAATGTTAAAGAAGTAGTATATATTGATGAGCCCTCTTGTTTGATTTGTTGGTATTTATCAGTATTAAAATACAGGTATTTTGTGTAATATAGATGGATGTGGAGGCTGTCAGTCATTCAACAGATGATGTCCTGGAGGATCTAGGATTAACAAAAACTGGGGACAGAGTTAGTCTCAGGGCCTTTTGTCAGACGATTCCAGTAACAGAGAAGGCAGGGGAAAGTAAAGATGGCATTCGAGGCATTTTTCAGTAGAAAGAAGAAAAGAGGGCAACCTTCTAAGAGGGCTGTTCCTTCACATCCAGTTAAGCCTGCTAAAGACAAAACACGGAAAATACAGTTGGGTTGGTTTCATTGGAATGAAAAAACAGGGAAATTCCAGTCTGTGAGAATGCTAAAAGGAGGAGGATCCAGGGAAGTGGACATGCCTGTTGAAGCCACAAAAGATGAGATCATAGCAGAATGTATGCCACTCTTTTTCCCGAACGGTTCAAGTAAGTTGTTTGGAAAGGCTACTAACATGGACTTTGGCTTGGCAAACTTCAAAACAGAGGCCATCGATGACTCTGTAATCGTGGCTGGGTCAGAAGTTCCATTTACACTGTTGAATTACTTGGAAGCCCACAAAACGTTGAAAGTAAGACTGTACTTGACTTCTCGATGTAAACCAACCTTGGCCAGTGAAGTTACATGTAACCAATCAGGTGTTGGAAAACCAGCTAACAGTGCCTGTAGCAGTGATGATGAGGATGGCCTTAGACCCATGTTGACAACAGAAACCAAATTACAGCACACATGGCACGACACTTTGATTGGATCATCTGAGCAACGTTACGCAATCAAAAGTGAACAAGACAATGCCTATTTCGCATCACTTGCAAAAGATAAAGCTGACGATGAAGCAAGAAGAGAAGCCATAGAGAGAGAGATAATGGAATGGAAAAGGAAGGAATCCCTTCAACATGCGCGGGGCCTGCGGGTTCCCAAGGAGCCAAATTCACCTTGTATTACTGTCCAGGTTCGCCATCCAACCATGGGACTTTTAAGGCGTGGGTTTTCACCATCAGACACCATGATGGCAGTGTTTGACTGGGTAGGATCACAAACACCAGACCCAGAGTATTTTGAGCTTCATTCTAATTCTGTCAAGTGCTTGCCTGCCAGCATGTCAGTTGTGGAGGTTGACAGACAGACCCTCTACATGGCCGAGTGTGATGTTCCTCCCTCTATCAGTGATGAAGTTGATGATCAAACAGTTGAACTCAGAGGATTCGGTCAACTACTTAACTGCAGTGCAGCCACCGTAGAACATCTGGGTGCGGTATGTGTAGGTGAACAGCTTCCAGAGCATTTCATGGATGGTGATTCTTCCAGTGGAGATGATACTATTGATAATGTCTCCACTTTGTAAGTATACATTACAGTTGTACATGTATGAATTGCATCCATTGCTTTTGATAAAAGCATTAATTTTTAAAGTATAATGAAATTAAAACTGTTGTAAACAATGATGGTAAAGAAAATTTATTTGACCATGCCTAAAATCAGTGTGCCCTTCAGCTAGTGTGGAAAACCTGTTTACATCATTCTGTGAAAACTTAAAAAAAACTTAGCATTTTCATTATGGTATAACAGCGTTGTTGTTAAAGAACTGCTGCAATAACCCAATGAATAAATAATTGTATATCAATATTGAATATCCTTAATTACCAAGGGATGATATGAGAAACATAACTGACAAACACAGTACTTATCATGTACAACTTGAAATTGCAGAAGCAGTAGTCAGGATGAAGCAGAAAGGAGGGTGAGAAGTTTTTTTATTATTATTTTACAAATAAATTAACTGATAATTATGTAGTCTAAAATGTCAGTCAGCTCCTTCAACTACCCCTAGGCAAGGTGCCCCCTGTGAGTTAGTGCAGAGAAACAGACAGGCATTTCAGACTAATAAATATGTTATTTGTTGACTGAGTGGAGATTGGAAGCATTTTTTTTCCCTTGGCTCTCATAGATAATCTATGCAAAAACAGATTGGTTTACTATCAAAACCACTATAGTGGTAAAACTGCTGTTAGAAATTTGAATTCGAAGCGGTTCGATTCTTAACACGTGATGTGAAAAAAGTTGTCACATGATCTGAAAAAAATTGTCACGTGGTTTTGCGTTGTGAGCGAAAAACCAAACCGTTATGTGTTTTCGCTGACAGTTCACTGACAAGACAATCTCAACGCGAACCATGTGACAATATTTTACAGATCAAGTGACAATTTTTTTCACATGACGTGTTAAGAATCGTGTCGCTTCAAATTCAAATCTCTAACAGCAGTTTTACCACTCTAGTGGTTTTGATATTGAAAATAGATGTTAATGATGTACAGTATGTACTTTCTGACAATGTTGTTGATTCAAAATTGACTGTTTTCCTTTCTTTAAGAAAAGACCTGGACGGTCCTTTGAGAATAGGATAAACATGTATCGAGTAAGGCCTTAGGCGAGTGATTTGTACGTTTCTCAAATACATGTACCTGGAGTGCTTTCAAACAACTACAACAACAACAACATCAACAAACTTGATTATGTCTTAAGAATATAATACATAGATTTTCACCTCCCAAAAATTAGCAAGGCTATTCAAGGCCTATTTACCTCTAAAGTTACAAACTGGATTGCATGGTTGTCCCTAAGAAAAATGTTTTGTCATAGACACAAGTCTATCGACATACATGACATATTCAACAGTTTGCATGGTTTGCAATGCATTATAAGGCATTTATGACACGGATGTGTACAAAGTGGAGAGAGAATGTTTGTTGACGTGTTTTGGCCCATATTTCTCGTGATGAAAGCAAAACAAGACCAGATCAATTTTTTTAACTTTAATTTATTGTGTGACTGATTTTATGCCAAAGTTTTGAAAAAGCAGGTCGCCTGGTCACCGGTAAGTTTATCACGAAAGTCATTGGACTCAAGCAATACTCAGACAAATTTACCAGAAAATTAAAAAAAATAGATCTCTTATGGTATAGCCTGAATTTCATTTACTCTTATAGTCTTTACTCTTATTTACTCTTATAGTCTTATACACACTTATGCCCTAAGCATGGAAATGAGGTCTAAGGGCACATGGCAGTAGAAACATCATAGAGTGATTTAGAGGTTGTAAAATTAACCCCGGAAGTTGTTATTGATGACTTCTGTATTGGCCGTTTTTATCAAGAATTCAGGAAAATCCAGTTGTCTACATTTCAACCAAAACTTCAGTTTGTCTAAGGTTCACTTTCCTACTCAGCTTTCATTTTCTATATTAAAATGCGCCAGGAATATCTTCCAGGTTAATTTTATAACCTCTAAATTGCTCAGTGTTGTTTATTCAGTGGCCATTTTTCTAATCTTGTGGCCCTTAGACCTCACTTTCATGCTTAGAGCGTAAGTGCGTATGGTACTTCAGTTCTGTAATTTAAATTTCCTTACTTTTTCCACAAACTAAAATGCACCCCAAAACCTTTACTTGCCAGTCGGGCAAGCGAAGGATAGAATCCACAACTTGCCCAACAGGAAAATACTATAGCTCCTATAGCTCCGTCCTATCGGACATGACTTTCTTTGCACACTGAATATATTATCTGTGGGAGCAAGAAGGCAAAAAATGACAGTGTAAAATATATGCTTTAGCTTCTTTGTCTCTTTAGGAGACATCTTTTCTCATATGCAAAATAATGAAACATGAAAAACGGTATTGCTCTGATAGAACATGTGTTTCCTATCCAATCTAACCCCAAGCATTATAGTTCTTGATATCTTTGAATAAAGAAAGGCCTCCTAAGCCTGCATGTACTAATAACTTTTTTATTAAGAGACAAATACTTTGCAGAAAATGCATTAATTGTAGTTATGTTTTTGTATGCTTTTTCAGAAGCCCTCTGTTGGCCAGTATGCTCGGGGGCGGAATTTCCGAGAGATGGTGAACAATGGCTTGTTAGAATCCAGAGATCTTTCATCGGCTAGTGACTCACATTTGGTTGAGGTGTTCCATGTTGAATTATATAAAATTAACATTTTTAGCGTATGAACATTAATTCACACTATATAGAGTGAAGACAGAAACAGGTGACTTTATCAACATTGCTTTACCAGGGGCACCCAACGACAAAATTTTCCTGTTGGTGTCGGAACGTCGTTTTTACGTTATAACTATGCTTTTTGTGCAGTTCAATGGCTTATTTTTAAACGCTAAGAAAAATGTATCTGTTCGGATACGTTAGCTGAACTTTTAAACTTCAGAAAAGTTTAGGGATTGAAATCTCTTACCCGAATTTATGAGCTGAATTTGCCTTTCCGAAAATCCTAGCTGATCTATTTTTGTACCCAAAACGACATTTTTATCTCTCCGAAAACAAAAGGCATTAATTTTCCCATATTAAGAAAGTTCGAGATGACATTTCCCTAACCGAATATCCTAGGCGATTATAGGCCTTCCGAACAGATATTACACCGAAACGATCCGTTGGGTGCTCCTGCTTTACTGCTGTTTTCCCTGAAGAAGTCCAAATTACCATTAGGTTTTATCAAACAAATAATTTATACATAATGAATTGGTCACCTACATGTAGCTAAACAGTCCTTCCGTAGCATTGTTTATATCTTTTTGTAATCTACTTTTTGGGTGTGTTACAGGAAGCCCAGGAAGATAACAGTGACAGTCATGCTGACGAGAATCCTTCAACTGTTCCCTCCGAAGTGCCACAACGTGTGACTGATAACCACGAAGCATCGAATGTGCCGCACATATCAGTGAATGTTGCAAATGGAATTGCAAGCCGTAATATCCGGTATGCTAGTTTCATTTGTCAAAACTGTCAGTAATGCTTTTCTGCTACTCTAAAATCGTTTGCCCTGGTGCTCCTGGTGAAAACAAACAATTAACCTAAATGACATTTATAACAATTTAACAACCAAGACTCTTGGTACAACTGATTAGCATTATTTCCTTTTTCCAGAACTTTGAGAATAAGGCGTCAACTTGTTTTGCAAGACCTAATACAAGCATTCAGCAACGAAGAAATCATGACCTGTGACATAAGGGTTGTTGTGGTCGATGCACGTGGTAATGACGAGATGGGAGAAGACGCGAAAGGAGTCTATCGTGACATCCTTGCAAATTTTTGGCAGGAATTCTACATTTCGTGTACTCTTGGAGAAAGAGAAAGGGTACCGTCCTTGAGACATGATTTTCAGTGCAATGAATGGACAGCCGTGGGACGAATCATCGCCAAAGGGTATTTAGATTTGGGATATTTTCCTATAATGCTAAGCCCAACATTTATTATCAGTGTGTTGCTCGGAGAGAAGGAAGTATCTGAAGAAACTTTGCTTCATTTATTTAACCGCTACCTTGCCCCAGATGATGAAGACGTCGTGCGCGAGGCGTTGAAAGTTAGTGAAGGTAAAGATGGCTCTGATTACGACGAGCTGATTGAGCTATTAGATCGTTATGGCTGCAGAAAACGTCCCACCCAAGCAAACGTTAAGGACCTGATTTTAGAGTTAGCCCACAAGGAGCTCATCCAGAAACCACAATACGTTGCAGATTGTTGGGGTGCATTGCTGTTAAAGTATCTAAAGGGATCTGATTTGTCAACAGCCAAGAAAGTGCATGACCGATGCAAAGCTTTGGAGCCTACCACGAGAAAGGTTCTTGGGATGATACAGGCGAATCCCTGCAGCAATAGCGAACGCTCGGCATTGGGTTTCCTAAAACGGTTCATCAGAGGCATGGACCTCGCGCAACTCAAGTCTTTCTTGATGTTTGTTACTGGTGCCGATGTTTTATGTGTTACTGCTATTCATGTTGAGTTTACACAACTGGATGGCCTTGCAAGACGACCAATTGCGCACACATGTGGCGGCGTTCTCGAATTGCCCTCGACATATCAAAGCTACACGGAACTCCGCGCTGAATTCTCAAACGTGTTGGCAAAAGAGAAGTGGCAGAACGATATCTGCTAATCATAAAACTTGCTAAACTTCAGTAGAAGAATCAGGTCTTCCTTTTAGACAGGAAAAAGTACTTTACCGTTTATTTATTAACCATGTTTGGCGTTCATAAAATCAGTAGGTCTTTACTCGATCTTTTTCTTATTTTTATTGTTATTGTTTGAGGTAGGCCTCAATAGAAACATTCCTGTACACGGATGTGTTTTTCCCGTTCCTTTTTATCCATTGCGCTACAGTGGAAGTTGTAGAAGCGTTTCTGTTGAGTTATTCTAAGGTTTAAGTTCTTGCCGGTGTGGTTGATAAAACCGAGAATGCCGAAAATATTTCTGGAATGTTTATTGCAACCAATAACTCGTGAGAGCTCTTAACGGCAATCAGTCACAGAGCTTTAAAAGAACTTCACTGAGTCAGAGAACGGTGGGAATGTGAATCTGCTAAGTTGCAACACAACTATTATTCCAGGAATATTTTCGGCATTAATACTTTAGGTTGTCCACTATAAGCTTGAGGTTTCTGTCGAGCATTGGGCTTCCCTCCCATGACAGTTTTCAAAGTCCATAGAAACGAGAGTGAGTAGTCTTGATTTGTTAAGCATAACCAAGTGACTGATGTGTTGAAAATAGAATATCGACAGAACTGTTTTCGTGACTTGTTCAGGATACAGTAAATGCTTTGAAGACACCGGCGTGGGCGCGTCGGGGACCTTCCATCGATCGATAAGAGGTACCTGCGTAGCCATTCAAACTGCAAGTTTTTCAATAGCCTGTCAGCCACTGGTTATGCTGATAGTTAGTGCTGATACAGTTATATTGGACGATAATGTACATGTAGTTCTCAATAGGCCAATTTCGATATATTGAAATTCTAACTTAGCTCCGAGGCTTAGGGGAATAAGACAAAAGAAATTATTTATTCATCCCTCAACCTCGATGTGATTTCTTTTCGAATTCTTTTGTTTTATTCCCCTAAGCCTCGGAGCCAAGTTAGAATTTTAATATATCGAAATTGGCCTATTGCTAATGAGTTATTTTGAAGAGTAAAATTTACACTATTCTTATTCCGGAAGAGTCGCAAAATAGTACGGCCAAAGTAGTTCCGTACAATTCTGGAAATGTGAAATGACTTAGTGTTGCAGTGTTAAAATGGACGCTTTTCCTTTTAATAAAGAAATGTTTAATACCTGTTCTACGAATTTTGTAATGATGTCCACCTCGTACTGATGTCCATCTATGAAAAATCCATAAATTTTTCCTCCTTGAAGGAAATAAATACAAATATCGAAAACTTAAAGGGAGGGTTTCACGGTTCTTCGGTAATCACATATTATAATTAATCCAAGACTGAAGTAGTCTCCTACGTAGCCGTTATTTGTGTCGTCACGCAACGCTTCACCCCACTAAGTTAGTGGGGAGAAGCGTTGCGTGACGACACAAATAACGGCTGCGTAGGAGACTAAGACTGAAGCGATGAATGACCCAAATTTACAGAAAATTTCAACAGAGTACACCGACAATGGCGGCATAAAATTTGAATAAAACCTTCCGGTCAACACTAAATTCAGTGTCGACATTGTCGGTGTAATCCGTTGAAATTTTTCTGTCATAAGAAAGTGTTTTGATTCATGCGCTGAGCCGTGAAACAATTCCTCAGAAATAAAAGTTAACATGCGGTATTTTCTTGATTAAACGCCGGGGGCGTTTTTTTTTGCGTTTATTTAAAACGCCCTCACGGACCCGGTGTTAATTGGCCTGCGAGCAAACTCTCTCTCTCACCACTTTGCTCCGACGAAGGGCTAACGCTCGAAACGTCAGCTTTTAGAAATTCGCTACGGCGGTTAATTTACCTTTATCAACTCTGAGTTGATAATCAACATAGTCTCTCTCTCACCGCCTTTCCCCGAGAGAGCTTGCTCGGCGTTTATATTAGGCTCGATTTCTGCCGCTCTCTCGAGGGAAGGAGCCGGATCTCAAATAAATGCCGGTGCCTCGATTAAACGCCGGGAGCGTTCATTTAAAACTTGACCTTGTAGACCCGGCGTTCAATGGAGAAAATACGGTACATGGAATTAATAACTGTTGAATATATAAACCCTATTTACTGTCAGTGATCCATGTTGTGACTATAAATGCAATCAATACAGCACCGCTTAGACTGCAAAACAGTCCGTATTTTCGCGCGAGAGTGTCGGGCTGAACGCGGCCGAAGGATCTGGAACGAGCGTGAAATTACGAGTGGGATTGGGGAGAGACGCTATTTTTCGCTACATTGCCAATGACTTTAAAGACGAATACACGCAGACAAAAGATGGCCAATAAATATCGCTTCCCCCTTCTAAGCGGAAAGTGTCACTGTAAAGGCGGAGCTGTTAAGGAATTTTTGACACCTTAGCGGAAGCATCAGACCTCCAGAAGACGAAAGCGGACAGTCTCTCTTTTCTCGCCTCTTACGAGGCTCGCGCGTGGATTATCGGCGCTTCGCGCCTCTCAATTCGCGCGGCGCGCACAATATCTCCAGAAAAAGAGAGACTGTTTTGCAGTCTAAGCACCGCTTCTTCCCAAGTTTTGTCGTTAACTTTTGTCCTTTTTACGAATTATAAGTTTATGAACTACACCTCACTGTAAAAGCTTATTTAGTACTTAGTATACCTTGGACAAACTTTCCAAAAAGTGAGTTTGATCGACATCGGTGTGTTACCATAGCAACAAGGCGATGACCAGTTGCATTGCATTCTACATATTACCAATTTTGTGGGCATCTAAACCTAAACATTCAAAGGCAATCTCGTCTCCCTGGTAGGCTACTTATAGCTAGTTCACACTGATGAAGTGCAATGCCCAAAATGTTTGTTTTCAACCATTTGACACTTTACCCTACGTTTAGGAACTTGTCAGAAATTAGCAGCGGGGAGGGGGGGGGGGGTGGAGATTTTAAATTGAGCGTTGAAAATTATGTGACCCTCCCTAGCAATGGGAAGATGAAATTTCCTGACCCTCCCCTTGGCCTAAAATACCATGACTCCCCTTTCCGCGATTTGGGACTGACACTAGTTATGCACACGCAAGGTGCATTTTTTAACAATTGGTGTTCATACTCATATCTCTTGCCGTGTTCATGTAGCAGGTCACAACGCGCGAAATATTTGAGCCATAAAATAATCGGTCTGTAGCAACAAGTCTGAATCTGTAGTTAAGGAGGACCCCCTTTAACAAATTGTAAAAAAACAATCAATTGCGTTATTATTATCATCATTATCATTATCAGATACTTTTTAAAAGAGCTAAGGTGGGCTGAATCTTGGCGCTCAAAGGCAAGCTGTTCCAGAGGACAATACCACCGCGGACAATGAAAACTTCGTTTGCCTGCTACTGTAATAGGTTTGAAAACGAAAAGGTTGTATTTTTAATTTCTTAGGTTGTGTGAAATCGGTAAACCCACCCAAATTTTGGATTTGTTCGGTATAACCTGGAATTTTTTATTGGGTACTTTGAAAATTGTATACAGAAGAATAACAAAGATTATGAACACCATAGATCGTATTATTGAAGCCGATTTTAAAGTTTCTGCTAGAGCGTTGGCTTCTTTTACGGGTCAAATTAGGGGTGGACCATTTTACTTCTGAGGGGGGGGGGGGGCTTACTAAGGGTGGCGGCACCTTGTTGTTTTTGAGGATAGAGTAATCTATTACTTCCTTTCAGTTTGGATGTTATATTCTCTTGTTTTTCAGATAGCTTGTTCAAGTGAATCATGGGAACTCTTTCCAAATTTATCTCCACTGAACATTAATCAGGTTTTAAACTTTTTAAACGTGGTGTTGAAGCCTAGATTGGATTCTACAGCTAAGACCTGCGCGTTATTAAGAAGTTTATTGATTGGTGCAAAAGTAAGCAAATAAGTGTTCAGCTTCCATTTCCTATAGGCGTCGTATCTCTTTATTTATTTGAAGTGCATCAGTCCTGTAAAAATAATAACAACTTTATTTCCGTGTCGTATCTTCTAGCATGCCCTACAAGGGCCTACTAATCGGGGACACCTAAGAATACATTAAAATACTATAAACTACAAATCTTACATCTATATATGATATCTATAAACTATAAAACTATAAAAGCTGTCTTAGTCTATTTACATTAAATTAATATTAATTATAACACTTGGGACAATTGCCTTTGCAGGTATCATCTTCGATCATGGTAAGATCTTTGTTTGCGGATTTTTGTGACAAAGGCCGTTAGAGTTGCACTGTCTCTGTCACAGGGGCCGAGCTTGGACCATAAACGCGGTCCAAAGTGGGGGGGGGGGGGGGGGGGGGGGGGTTTCAAGTACATATTACATTGGCGAATCCATACCTATTTATAAGGTGGGGCCCGAAAAGAGCTAGCTCTTCTTTCTGTTATAAGATTTTAATCCACAGGTGTAGAGAAAATGCAGGGTACTTGTATAAAGGTGTGTGTATACTGTGAGGGGGGGGGGGGGGGTCGTACATAATTTCTGACTGAGTAGAGGAGGGGGGGGCAATAACTAATTCACTCCTTTAGGAGGGGGGGTATTACCTAATATTTTCCTACATGAAGCCCATTTTCCAACCCCCCCTCCTGATAATTATTGCACAGTCCCTAAGTACTGCCCTGTGGGTGTTTAAGAAGATACTTAAAGTGCAACTAACCCCCCAAATTTTTTTTTTTCTCTTTAAAATCTATCTATTGCCCCGATCACGTCTGCGAAAAAATTATCGTGATTGATAAAATCCCCGCGTTTCTACAGTTGTTTAAAGTCAGGCTTTCCATGTTCACCACCGCGCAAATGGGAGTCCTGGGTCGAGCAATGTGACGTCAAAGCAGGAGTGTGATTTATCATGTTTACAAGCATTTGACTGGGAATCCTTCGAGCGTAGATATTCTTTTCGTTATTTCCGAGCCGTTTTATTTTCGAAAGCCACAGAATTTTAACTCAAGCTAGATATGTCATCTAGTGACTCAAATTCGGAGTCTAGTTACAATTCGGAAGACTATGACACAAAAATGTTGAGATCGAAGTGGAAGATGCACGGGTCGCAAGCTTCCCGTGATGATCGAAGCACACAGATGGGATGGCTTTCGCTTATGCCGACGAACCGTATGTGGACGAGGAATGGCTGAAGAAATACGAAAAGGAGGAAGAAGAAGAAGACAAGAAGCTAGAGGAAGCAATTCAAGCTAGACTTGACGGCAAAGAAAGAGTGGATTCTTGGTTAGTCTTATCACTAATACTTGTCAAACCAGATGTAAACAAATAGATTCGCAATCGATACTTCAAGCAGCAATGAGTAAGATATCTTCTTGGATGAACTGCCCGGTCACCTGGAATGGACAACTAAATGCGAAAAGGAGGTCAAAGCGAACGAAGAGTCGAAAAGAAAGCACAAAGGACCGCTTAGATAGCACTGAAGAAGTCAGTCAATGGTAAGCAATTATTGTCACCTATAGTACTCCCATGCATCGATATACGCGAGCCGTATGATCATTTATATTTTTGCTTTAGCGAGTATGTATTTTGTAAAGCAATGGTCATTCTGTTAAATGCCAGCTTTTCACCATTTAGAGGGTTTTGATTTTTACAAAAGCCAAGTAACTGTCGCAGTTTTCTCTCGCTCGCGGCTTTTTTCGATCGATTGAAAATCGGCTTGCTCCGCGCGGCTTGCTCGGGCCTGGAAATTGAAGCCATAAAAAAACAAGCTGAAAGGAAACAAGCCACATCACTACAGTTTTGACATCCTCAAACGTTGTCGTTGCTACTCCAAATAACCACCATAGTGAACTAAGTTAATTTTGGAGTAAAAACCGTCAAATAAATAGCACTTTTTAAACCTCGATAAGCGAAGTGGACCTGTTCCCTCTGTAGTCCGCATTGATATTACGATGAGTATACGGTTTATCGCACTGCTTATTTCCCGGCCTCAGAAAAAACTTTTGGAGTTCAAATCTTTTGTCATTTTTCCTATTTTATCCTTCGAAAGAAATTCGTCTTTGACTTTCATCAATATTCCTGAAATTGCTTCGCACGAGGGTGAAATGTTAACGCCATTACAGATGCGCGATACTACGGATGAATGCTCGGATATAAATTTTCTACGCTCGCGCTACTGAATTTCATGGGCTTACATTTCTGGCTATAGCGATGGTAGAGATAGGTTCTCGGTAACATTTGGTCGATGGCTAGTTGGGTTGGCTTCGACCGGGTTAAATAGCCTTTGGAAGTCAGCCTGCTAGAAGTGCGCGGACAAATTCTAGACGGAGTTATTGAGCAATGGCTCTCACAGTCCCACTTTACTTCGTTCGCTTGAGTTTACATCCACCGTCTTTTTCGTATTTTCTCGACGATCGCTCTAGAATGGTATAGTATACCTTTCTCTAAATCTGGGGTGTTACTGCAACGGCCAATAACGCACCTGGAAGGCGTTTCTACACACTTTTCGAATGTGTATCGCATCTTCCTGAAGGAAATGAGTGGACGCGAAGGATCAAAGGCTCCTGAGTTGACGTCACTAGCCGCTAAATTCATTCCCAGTCAAAAACGCGGCCGTGAACAAAAATGGCGGCGTTTTTGGTCACTTTGCCGGGGCACAGAAAATCGAGGATTGAACCAAATCCAAAAAAAAATTCGCAGTTAAGTTTCAAATAACAAGTACATTTATTTAAGCGAATAAAAATTTTTGGGGTTAGTTGCACTTTAAATTTAGCTGGTATTGCCTCTTACTTTTCACAGTTCGTAGTAATTCTAACTCTACCCTAAGCAATGGCAAGATTTCTTATTGGGAAATGATTTCTTGTAGGGAAATTCTTAGAGAATGATTAAGATAGCTGGGTTTTAACCCAGGACCCGGTTGATCGAAAGCCGAATTAAAAGTCAGTCGAGGTTTTAATTTCTCTTGTGCAACAGTGTTTTTTTCACTGTTAATGTTTTGTAAAGTTTGAGACTACTCGAAATCAAAACTGAAGGACTACAGTACGTAATAGTGAGTAACTCGGTACCCCTTATTGATTACCCGATATGGTCCGATATTCCCTAGGGGGCATTGGTCATCATTACCCATTTATTCCGTGCGTGCCCTATACGAACTGTATATTGTAACTGTAAGCACTATTACGCGGGGACTCCAAGGATTGGCCTCGGGGGGAAATTACGAAGTCTTAAGCAATTTTCCGAAGATTTTCGAAAATTCTCCGAATACTATCCGAAGGTTGTACGAACGTTTCCGATCAGTTTCCGAAGATTTCCGAGTAAGATCCGAAGATGTTTCGATTAAAGACCAACAGCATTTAACTCGTTTGACATTTAGTGCGAGTAAACATGATAGCTAACGTGAAAAGTATTGAAGGATATCTTCACTCTTTACAGTGAAGATAAAAATGGTATCTTCACATGTCGGTTTAGATATCGGATTTTTCTCAATGGGGAGAAATCCTTGTATTTCACTGAAGATTACCATAAGCTATCAGCGACCTGAGAATGATTTTTTAGCCCATGTAAAGCTGGGCCATTTACTCATGTCATTTTTGAGTAGCAAAAGAAAATTGTTGAGAAGATAGTATTGGCGTACAGTTGTGGTCCTAAAAACATGTAAACCGAATTTTTTCGTTCCATTTCCTATAACTACATCAAGTATGCGATTAAATAAAATTAAATAGCAAGATATATAGATTTTATTAAATATCTTAATTCCATTAAAAACTGAACTACAAACGTTTATATCAATAGGAATACTCAAACTTCAGCAGCCAACAGGCTATAACCTGCGTTGCTCCAACTGGGGCAAACAGAACAACTTAAACCCAACAGTATTCTCACTGAATGTAACAGTTTAAAATCATTGCCGTGACTATACTGCAACATTTTCACAGGTTTTGAAACCTAGTACATGTAATCACCGAAAATTGTTCCTTCGTTCCTATCAACTGCTACCCTGGGTGCCAGAGGCTTTTCTTGCGCGGTTTCCGTCGGCCCGACGCGACGCGAGAAATAAACCTCTGGTTCCCAGGGTAGTCAACTGCTCAGAAATAAGTATTGAAATTACGAAACGTATTGACATTCTGAAAGTAAACAATGATCGTAATCTTCCCTCTGCTCAACAGACCACACATTTATTGCATGCCTGATGTAGGCCCCTCTTAAATGTTCTCTATTTCTTCAAGCAGGGTGACGTATAACGTTGCTGCCTCTTCAGCTGTGCGAGGAAACTGTAAATTTTTTTCCTCCATTATTGTGCCGGCTAATTGTACGAATTCATCACAGCAACCACTTTGTGGAATTCGGTTGCAGCATCTTTCCTCTGCAAGCTCTAATTCGTCCAAATCGACATCGGTCACAAAATTTCTTGTGTTCGATACTTCCGGAAGAAAAAACAACACATCAGGCCGGCCAGAAGGGGACTCCACGTTTGTTGATGGACGAATTCGATGAAGATTCCACAATCTAGCTGCCCGATGAAGTTCATCTCGCAATATGTTCATAAAACAAAACTTAAGACATTCTACTTCAATACAGTCATCATCGCAATAGAGACCATTGCTTCTCATGTCCTTGAAAAAGTCTATCCACCACCTGGTACAGTCTTTTCCCAGCATACCCCACCAGGCTTCTATCCGTTGGTTTGACACTGATTTCCCATACATGAAACTGTTCAATCCTGCCCAATCATCTTGTGCATTCCGCCTAAAAAATCTTTGTACTGCTGCAACGGAGCCATTCTCTGTTCCGTTATCAGCCCTTATAACTCTTGCTGTTCCCCCAAGTTGACGCACACAGTCAATAAAATACTGGCAAATAACAGAAGGATCATTGTTGGTGGGTCCAACATCAAGCCATAAAATTCTGCGACTAAATCCGTCGATGGCTCCATGGATACAGAAACCAAAGGGCTTCAAATTTATCGTAACCGTACTATGTGCCACAAATAATTGGGCCCCTTAGTTCTGTATTGCCTCCTCTTTAGACTACGCCTTGCTCTTAGCTCTACCCCTTCAGGATCAAGGATTTTCAATAAACTCCCGCAACAGTTTTCTCTGTCTACAACAAGTCCGTAGTCATATTACTAGCCGTCTGAGTCATTTGTCTGTAACCAATGTTACATCCACTTCCTCGCAGTTTCTTCCTCGACCGCCTGACACACCTCTCTTAAATCGCTAGGGCTTCTTCTTCTTCCAAGTCCTTTGGCTTTCAAGACCCTTTTCAACTGTCTAAGGCTTAAGGTGATGCCCGTGAAATAATATGAGATACAATAGAATCTCTGTATAGTCAAAACCAAGACCGAAAATAGCTTTCAACGATGTCATTACGTCCACCAGGGTGCACTTGCCAATGTGGGAATATAGTTTGGAAGCCTAACGCCTTCACATGTCCACGTTTTGATAGCAAGTACAAGAAGAATAACAAACACAGCCATTTTGGATTGCATCTGAAGGAAGGGATGTCTCAAAGCTCGCTTTAAAAGGTCGACAAAAAAGTCGACAAAAATCTCGACAAAAAAGTCGACAAAAAAGTCGACAAAAAGTCGACAAAAATCTCGACAAAAAAGTCGACAAAAAAGTCGACAAAAAAGTCGACAAAAATACTCGACAAAAAAAGTCGACAAAAAAGTCAACAAAAATCCTTGACAAAAAAGTCGACAAAAATCTCGACAAAAAAGTCGACAAAAAAGTCGACAAAAAAGTCGACAAAAATCTCGACAAAAAAGTCGACAAAAATCTCGACAAAAAAGTTGACAAAAATCTCGACAAAAAAAAAGTTCGACAAAAATCTCGACAAAAAAAAGTGACAAAAATCTCGACAAAAAAAAGTCGACAAAAATCTCGACAAAAAAAAGTCGACCACGAGCGCAAAAAAATAGAAGAATAACCCATCGGCACTTACTGGGCTCCGTAGGTTTGTCTGTAATACATTGTCTGGGGTAAATTGATTAAAAAATTATCTTTTGCAAGGCACGTTCAAAGCGCGCAGAATGCAGCTGAGACGTCACTTACCTAATTTAACCATATATGTTAGACTTTCCTACTTCACTTAACCAGTGAGAATATTCCAGAGCTAGTTCTTCTAACGTATGGCTTAATCCGATCAGCTGCCTTCAGAATGTCGTCAGATGATAGAGAAGACACTCTACTAGCTTGTGAAACAGGCTCCTAAGTGGGGCATAAGGCGATAAAATCGGTGAGCGAAGCGAGCCTGCCAATAGGCTAACATCTTATAGTAGTTAACAGACTCAGTAATCGGTCAGTGTAAAATAGACTGCAAACAGCAGATTGCAGACTGCGGACTGGGTTATAAAATGCAAATTGCAGACTGGCCCAAAACTTTCGTTGACTCAAATTTGCATATTTGACAGCCGCAAAACCAGGGCGGCGTTTTGATGTTGGAGCAACCCGCATGCACTAAAGAATGTCTGCTATCGCAATTCAAGTCGGAGGTTTATTTTTTAGATCACTTTTATATACATCACAGTAGCAATGAAATAAACAAAGGAAATGGTGTGTTTCGACGTATTGATAATTAGAAAGTTATTGTTCTTAGTTTTGCGGCACGTGCAATTCAATGTCCCGAATTATCATAATTAGATTCACAACTTTTGTTGTCATACACTTTGTTGACTCGGTCAGTCTTCGGAACGGGGCAAAACCGGCAATTTTGTGTCCAAGCTTTCGTCGCGGATATATAATTTCAGGAATTGATACACGAGGAAGGTAAACTTAGTGTACTGTATTGTGATGTGACAGAAGCGGAATTGCAAAAAAGCCTTTCAAAAAGAAGATAGAACGTTTCAAATTCTAATTTTCAAAATTTTACTCCTTTGGAAGGCAATAACTTTCAACGAGTCTTGAAATTGCAAAATCTGCTTCTGTCACATCACAAAAGAGGTTATTATCTACCACTAGGTAATACAAACATTTAATTTAGAACGCTTCTCAAGTTGAAAGCTGAGGGTTGTCCAATACACGCGGCGGTCTTCGAGTGATCTAAAATTCCACTCAAACAGTCGAAGATACCATTTATTTCTGGTGTTATTACAGAAATTCATCGAACATTTAATCAGCTTTTACGCACGCAGGTTGAATCGCGCGAATTTGTTGAAGATCAAACTCTCGCGCGGTGCTCTTGCGGCCGAGTGAAACTAATGCCCTTGCCCACCGGCTGCTTGTTCTTACTGTACTTTTGGCTTGATTTGGGCTTTGCAGTTATAGTAGGTTCTCCTTGAAAAGCGGGTTGTCCCAATACACACCAACTGAGTCGGTCGTCTTTTCTACAAGTCGACCCGTCTAGTGGAAGTCAGATGGTGAGAGACTTAGAAAAAAACACGACATGAGGGTCGAGGAAGGGGTTGAAATATGTCGACGGATCGTGACGATCCGACTAGTTCGTGACGATCCGTCATAAACATAGTCGACCCGTCTCGCAGAAAAAGATATATAACTGCGAAGATCTCATTCTCTTTCATTCTTTCCACTGCAGTTCACATAATTATGAATTGTTTCATTATATTCCACAATTTTATAGCAGCTTTGTTCATGCATTTTGCTTTCATTTACAACTGTCTGTTGGTGTGGGGTGTATGTAAAACTGACTTTGGATGTCTTCGGGTTAAGTCGACTCGTGAGCAGTCCTCCATCTTCGGGGTTTTTCAGTATTGCAAAATTCTGACCATCAGCTATATAATATCTTATAATATACTCAACAAAATATGCAGCTTCTGATTGGTCAATGACGAATGCATAAATAGGTTATAGAGTGCAATACGGAATTGTGATAAACGGTACCGGACAAGTAGAGACGTTTTTGCCGCTTAATGGCATTGAAATAAGCTTTCAAGTTAATGGTTAAATATTTTCTAAACTATAGTACTGTAATTCTTTCAAAAAGTTCACGCTTGGTTTGCCTGCGCGTTCAAATAAAACATGTGAGCACTTTGGAAACTAGTGAAGCGTTTCGTGTGCAGAGTAGCGTGATGGCCGCAGCAATATTTTGTTGAGAATATTATAAACAAAAAATCGTATGAACTGCTCTTGCAATTAGTGTTTTATGGTCACTCGTGATGTTTTGAAAGTTCTCAAATTGCACTCGCCTAAAGGCTCGTGCAATTTTGAGAACTTTCAAAACATCACGCGTGCCCATAAATCACGAATTGCACTCGCGTTCATACGATTTCCTGTACCTATTTATTTTTATTTACTATCTTCATATTTTAAAAAATATATATATTTATTTTAATTGTGTTCCGGGTGTGTTCCTGGTTTTACATGATCAGGTCCAATCTCGTTCCCAGAGTCCTCGTTACCCTTATTTCCCAACCGCTGGTCTAGGTTGACGCGGGCTCTGGGTTACGAGATTGGATCAGGCCTGTATGGATCAACTGTACATGTACCATGACACATAAATAAAATAGTGATAAATAAATAAATATTGACAAATTGCTGACTACAACAATATTGTTGTTATGTAAGCTTAACAAATGACAAATACCATGATGGATACATCAAAGTAACAATAATTATTGTAAAACATTTTACACCTTTTATAAATCCATAATAAATTATTCTTAATATTTCTTATTTAATATTAGCAAGCTAGATGTTAATTTATGACCATGTATATATAATTTCACCATGCATGGACATCATTATTTGTATTTCTAATTTACTGAAGTGTATCTTGTAAAGGAGGGTTTCCTGTTTTCCCTGAAATATGATATAAAATCTTATTGGTGATAGTTTGTGGATATAAAAAAGTATTCAGTAAAAAAGGTCAAATCTTTGTTGTGGCTTTTTGAAAGTGATGGTATTTCTACTACAATTTTTAGTGCCTTTTAAAAGTTTCCATTTTACTATAAATATGTTATTATATTTTCTGTAAGTTAATTTCAATATAAAACTTTTTGTTATACATTAAAAGCAACTTCAACAAAACCTGCCTTATTGATCCACTTGAATTCCAATATGGTATAGAGCAAATAATGGAAGAATGACATCAAGTTGAAAATGAACCAAGTGTTTCATGGTCACTTGCCCGTATAAGCGTGTTTGTGGCCTGTGTACCTCGCTCGTTTAATTGTGCCCTCATACTTTTATAACGAGGTATGCATGCAGATTTCGTTTGTTTGTGGCCTTGCAATATGTACAATGCAGGTCATGTATAGCGTGTTTGCGACCTCGCGCTTTTAATAGCGTATTTGTGGCCTCACGCTTTTAGAACGAAGAATAATTACATTGTGTTTAGCGTGTTTGTGGCCTCACGCTTTTAATAGTGTGTTTGTGGCCTCACGCTTTTAGAACGAAGAATATACATTGGGTTTAGTGTGTTTTGTGGCCTCACGCTTTAGAACGAAGAATATAAATTGTGTTTAGTGTGTTTGTGGCCTCATACTTTTAGAACGAGGTATACACATTTATTAAAAACTGGACCACGGATATTGGATTTCTAGCTTTTTGATTGGTTAAACGGAGACAGTCTAACAGCTGATAATACCTGCTCCGACAAATATGAACGCGTCAGCGAGAAAGAGAGCTGAATTTTTTCTCTCTCCAAGGAACAATGGCCGCCGGAGAAAATTGTTTCGCGGCAGAATTGACTGAAGACGAAGTAACAGAACTGATAGAAAATGCAGCAAAGTTTTGAACGAAACATTTAATTGGAAATGCCTGTAATTAATGTACTACAAATGCAACTGAACGAGAACTAAAGGAAGCCTGAAACAATTTACGGGAAAATTCGAAAACTCGCAATACAAATCTGCACAAATTCGTTCAAAATGAATGAAAACCTGTTTACAACACAAGTTTAAGCTTAGCCTATTCAGTATTGTTACCTTGTGTTTCGAAGAGGCTTGTCAATTCCAACTGGACTAAGCTTTTAAAATCAGCACAATCTTAATATCGGAAAAGAAGCATACGACAGTTCGTCAAGCGTTCGTCGGTAGTGATGGTCAGGTACAATCAAAGATCACTTCACAGTGGAATTCTCTTCGAAGATCACTCTTTTTCTCTCCATCCATGTAGATATTGACGCTTTCCTTTGCTTTTTACTTCAGTGAACTTGATTTTAACTTGCTCAGTTTCGCTGGTTTCAACACAATTGATTCTGTAGTCGTGCACGATTTGCTCGCCGTAAACAACCCGTTCAGCTGTCCATTCAACTTGTAAAATGAATATAATGTTCAGCTCCACAATTATTTCTGATCTTTCCATTTTAAGCTAAACCATTTGCACAATTTCCCAGAATATACGAAACTTTAGAAGACACAGAGCGAAGATTAAAATTCTGCTTTGCTCTCTTTTCATTCACTGTGCTAACTGAACTGGCAGACCGCGCCAGCCTTTTGCCGCCGTTTTCATACAAATCATACTTCATTTAGATTGAACTGAAAATTCACTCAGTCGACTGATAAAGTAATACCGAAGTTTAGTTTAGTGAAGTTTTTAATAAACACAATTATTCCATTTGCCCTTGTTGGATATGAGAGGATTATAGCCAACTCGCGCTACGCGCTCGGTTGGCTATTTATCCTCTCATATCCAACGCGGGCTCATGGAATAATTGTTAAATATATGTCGCGTGCAGGCATATTATATGTGGCGTTCGCGTGTTTGTTTTGATCTGCAAGCGCCTGTGCTAGCGCCTGATACTACATGGAAGCGTGTAATAGTGGCCTCGTACTTTTAGAACGAGGAGAAACGAAGAATAATTACATTGTGTTTAGCGTGTTTTGTGGCCTCACGCTTTTAATAGTGTGTTTGTGGCCTCACGCTTTTAGAACGAAGAATATACATTGGGTTTAGTGTGTTTGTGGCCTCACGCTTTTAGAACGAAGAATATACATATCGTCGCCAATATGTTGTGTCGTCATTCAATAGACAAGGGACACATTTCATTGCTTGTATTCAACTGATTTTATTGAGCAATCAAGATAGTATATTAAGAGTACAAGACTCGTGATAAGTAATTCTACTTTGTACTTGGAACAGTATTAGTACAGCATGTGTACATTGAGTAATAGCATGTGTACAGTCACGTTTGTGTAACGCAATACACTACATCCTTCCCGGCCAAAGTTCTAAAGACTATTTGAAATCAGTTATAATAATTAAACTAAATTAGTCCCCTTTATATAAGCTAATAGTATACGAAGTTGTCATTATCCTTTGTCGACTTCACTGTGCGTCCTGACCTAGTATTTGTGACAATATTTTCATTCTGAGTAGCTTGCGTGACACTAGGACTAGTGTGTTCACTTTGGCTACAAGCGTCAGAACTGTTTCTGGCTGGTTGCACTAGAATCTAGACTACTTGTTGAGTCAGGATTATCACTTGGTTCGTCTTTACTAGACTCTATAACTTCTTCGCTTGCAGGTACATGTTTCAGGTATTTTGCGTTCCGAATTAGAGTGGTTCCGGTTGCTGCATTGACCAACGTGAAAGTGTCTCTCCCCTGGGTCTTAATGATAACATGCTTAGCCGGATAAAACTGCGAATCTAATTTGTTCGGCTTCATGTTTGCGCAAAATACTACACCGCCAATACTGAAGTTATGTGGAGTCGCATGGCGTTTTTCGTCGTGGTAATTTTTCATACGCTCTTGATATTTTTCGCATTTTGAGCGAATCTCCTGATCAAGTTTGCTGTCCCGATTTGACATGTCAACATGTGGTACCTTCATTCGAATTTCGTGGTTGAACAGCAACTTCGTTGGCGTCTCTCCACTGACAGGATGAGGGGAAGCTCTGTAAGTCATCAAGATTTTGGGTAATTCTTCTTCCCATGATTTTCCTTCGGACATTGCAGCGCGAAAATTCTTCTTGAGATACCGATGAAATCGCTCTAATTTTCCATTACTTCTTGCGAAATAAGGCGAAACACGAGTATCTTTAATTCCACAAGATTTGAGGAAATTTTTAAATTCTGCGCTTACGAATTGTTTGCCATTGTCGGAAACAATCTCTTCGGGAAAACCGAATCTGGCAAATATGTCTGTCAATACTTTGATGACATCACGGGAGGTGATCTCTCGCAGGACGTACGCTTCCGGATATGAAGAATAATAATCGATGTACGTCAAAATGAATTTTCCGTTTATCGGACCCACGATATCTACGGCTCCCTTTACCCAAGGACCACGAGGCAACGCTGCAGGTTGTAGCGGCGTATATTTGTTCAGTGGTTGATTGAGAATGCAGGCACGGCAGTTTTTGATCATCGCTTCTGTGGCTTCGTCCATGCGTGTGTGTGTGGCCTCATACTTTTACAGGGGCACCCAACGAATCTGTTCCTCACTTTATCTGTTCCCCAGCCGAATTCTTGCTGGCTGGCAAAATATTTCGGTCTATTTTTTAGGCTGGGAAATAGTAATGATTACATGGTCATTATTTTCTGAGAAAAGGGAACATAAAATTTCCCGAATATTCAAACTGTTTGAGACGGCAGTACATTATACAAAACAATATTCGAAAGGTTTTCCATCGATGTTTAATTAGTTCCCATGCCCCTTTTGGTTACTTATTATTATTTTAATATTATTATTATTGTTGGCTGGGAAACAGACAATTTTTATCCAGCTGGCTGGGAATTTCCCCGTGTGTCATGCTGGCAAAGAGGAACAGATATATTTTTCCCAGCAACGCAGAAGAACACCTGGAAATGCTTTTATATCATTTATTTTCATTTATCTGGGTAAAATAATGCATTTTACAAAAAAATGTTCGTTGGGTGCCCCTGCTTTTAGAACGAGGTATACACATATATATGTCGCGTGCAGGCATATTATATGTGGCGTCGCGTGTTTGTTTTGATCTGCAAGCGCCTGTGCTAGCGCCTGATACTACATGGAAGCGTGTAATAGTGGCCTCGTACTTTTAGAACGAGGTATACACATATATACAGGGGCACCCAACGAACAATTTTTGTAAAATGCATTATTTTACCCAGATAAATGAAAGTAAATGATATAAAAGCATTTCCAGGTGTTCTTCTGCGTTGCTGGTGAAAATATATCTGTTCCTCTTTGCCAGCATGACACACGGGGAAATTCCCAGCCAGCTGGATAAAAATTGTCTGTTTCCCAGCCAACAATAATAATAATATTAAAATAATAATAAGTAACCAAAAGGGGCATGGGAACTAATTAAACATCGATGGAAAACCTTTCGAATATTGTTTTGTATAATGTACTGCCGTCTCAAACAGTTTGAATATTCGGGAAATTTTATGTTCCCTTTTCTCAGAAAATAATGACCATGTAATCATTACTATTTCCCAGCCTAAAAAATAGACCGAAATATTTTGCCAGCCAGCAAGAATTCGGCTGGGGAACAGATAAAGTGAGGAACAGATTCGTTGGGTGCCCCTGTATATATGTCGCGTGCAGGCATATTATATGTCGCATCGCGTGTTTATTTTGATCTGCTAGCGCCTGGTACTACATGGAAGCGTGTTATAGTGGCCTCGTACTTTTAGAACGAGGTATACACATATATATGTCGCGTGCAGACATATTATATGTCGCGCGCCCCTGTCTCTCACGACCTGACTACGAAAAAGTCGGATCGACTTTAGCTGTGTCGGGTCGTCACGAACCGTACGGATCGTCACGATCTGTCAAAATATTCATGAACACATCTCTCGGATTTGGCGGACCGACTTCCGGTAAGTCGAGTTCACTTCCGTTTCGAACATCACGACCTGACTTCCGCTAGACGGGTCGTCTCCGAGAAAAGACGACCCGACTCAGTTGGTGTGTATTGGACATGCATGCCAAATGGAGGCTATTGTTTATATATTTACCTCGACTTCGTCTCGGTAAATATTCACCAATATTCACTTCGCCTTCGGCGAATAATTAAACAATAGAGTGTTTCTGACGAGGAACTATCGGCTGTTATAGCCGGTTCACTACTAAATTTTCTTTGATTCTGATTGGCTTAAATCGAACACGTGACGTGATAGTGTTCATCCGCGGAGAGACACTGTCAGGTGATAGTGCCCGTCGGGCAAAAAACCCCGGATCGATAATGCCCGCCTGAGCGAAAAACAACCGTTTTGTGCAGTTTTGAGCTAAACAGTTGAAAGAATAAATTAAAAAATAGCGAGAATTTACTCTCTATCAATCCTTTCATAACATATGGGCATGCACGAAGTTTGGAACAAAATATTTAATGGCAAATTCCTGTAAATGTATACAACAAATGCGAATGAAAGAGCACTAAACAATTTACGGAAAGATCGGTAAACCGACACAAATTCGTCCAAAAATTGACAGCCTGTTTACACCACAAGTTTAAGCTTAGCCTATTCAGTATTGTTACCTTGTATTTCCAAGAGGCTTGTCAATTCCAGCTTGAATCAGCACAATAAATATCGGTTACGAAGCTTAAATACGGCAGTTCGTCAAGCGTTTGCCCGCAGTGAAACCTTCGACTCCGTTCAGTTGTCCGTTTGACTTGTAAAATGAATATAATGTTCAGCTCCACAATTATTTCAGATCTTCCCATTTTGAGCTAAATCAATTGCACAATTTTCCAGAATATATGAAACTTTAGAAGAGATTGAGCGAAGAAATAATCCGAAGAAAACTTTTTGTCCTGCTTTCTTTTCATTCAACTTGGAGGAACCCGCGCCAGGTTTTGCCGCCGTTTTTCATACAAATGATGCTTCATTTAGATGGAACTGAAAAATCACTCAGTCGATTTATAACTTTTGAAAAAGTAATACCGAAGTTTAACCTAAAGTTTTGTACGTATTTACGAGACAAAAGTTGAAATGCAAAACTATTTTTGAAGCTCCAAGCGTCGCAGTGTGTAATTAGAAATCGAAATAAATAAAGTCATGACGTTTTCAGTTTTTAGGCCGCCGCGCGGAAAATTTAGTGGTGAACAATAACGACAATAGAGTGTTTTTGTCTCGGAACTATCGGTCTGATAGTTGCCCTTGGAAATTTTATGTTCTAATATAAGCCCTCGAACTTCGTTCTCGGGCTAATATTTGTTTTTTAGAACATAAAATTTCCGCGGGCAACTATTATAACAATAGAGTGTTTCGGTCGAGGAACTATCGGCTGATAGTTGCCCGCGGAAATTTTATGTTCTAAAAAAACCCAACTCATTCAGCTGTCCATTCAACTTGTCAAATGCACATAATGTTCAGCTCCACAATTATTTCGGATTTTGCACGCTAAACCATTTGCACAATTTTCCATAATATACGAAACTGTAGAAGACACAAAGCGACGATTAAAATATTCTGTCTTGCACTCTTTTCTTTCACTGTGCTAACTGAACACCGCGCCAGCCTTTTTGCCGCCGTTTTCATACAAATCATGCTTCATTTAGATTAAACTGAAAAATCACTCAGGCGGTTTATAAATTTTTAAAAAGTAATACCGAGTTAGAGAAGTTTTTAATAAAACAATTATTCCATTCGCCCTCGTTGGATATGAGAGGATTATAGCCAACTCGCGCTACGCGCTCGTTGGCTATTTATCCTCTCATATCCAACGCGGGCTCATGCGAATGAATGCGAATGAATGTTCGAACGAGGTCAAAAGGAAGAAAACAAAACGAAATGTCAGCCACCGACACGGATAAACTCGACTGTGTTCCAGCCAAGATGGACCAGCAGGAAAGGAAGCTCAATTCCATTTTGCAGAAGTTGGAGAGCCTTGAAAGTAGCCAAAAGCAGACCGCCCAAGATGTAAAAGATTTGAAGGATGGCTATGGTTATTTGGAGAAGCAGGTCGACGAGGTCAAAAGCGATATTGCAGAGAAGGCGAGCCGTGCTGAGATAGCCACTCTCGAAAGGAAAATTGACGACCTCGAAAACCGCTCGAAACGAAACAATGTCGTGCTATGGGGACTGCGAGAAGATGCAGAGAATGGACACAACTCCTTGGAAGCTTTTCTGTCACATAATTTTTTCGAAAACCACATGGGGCTTCAGAATATTGAGGTAATGCGTGCACACCGTACGAACGTGACACAACGCCCTTCGACAGCTAACGGGCCAACGCCAAGACCTATTCATGTTTACCTTCTTCGATACACAGACAAAAGTAGGATTCTAAAGGCCGCCGACAACGCCCTGAAAGATAACGCCTTCCACGATTGCCAAATCTTTATCTCGAAAATATGTCTCCACGATCATTTGGCGCATAAAAAACCCAAATCAACAAAGCTTTACCTGGGGACGATGCTCTCCATTTATTTTTTGTAGACTAGACTACTGGTTGATTTCGGATAAACTGCATGATTTAGTTACAAAAGTAGATATTTTGCCTTCAATAAAGTCAGATCACTCTGCAATATTTTTAGAACTTGAAGAAATTAAGGAGAATAGCAGAGGCCCTGGTTATTGGAAACTGAATACGGCGCTACTTGCAAATGAAGAATATAAGGACATAATAAACAACCAACTGCCGATTTGGCTTGAAGAAGCTAAAGATCTCAAAGACCCTAGATCGGTCTGGGACTAGATAAAATTTAATATAAGAACTGACTCAGTAACCATCACTTTTTCTAAACAAATATCAAAAGCTCGACGAAAACGTGAAGTAGAATTAACTCATAAGTATCAAGAATCAGTGGCAGCCTTTCAAGATAACCCTTGCGACAATACGCGAATAATAATGGAAAGATGTAAAAATGAGCTTGAATTAATGTATGATAAAAAGGTTGAAGGTGTAATTATACGGGCACGGGCAAGATGGCACGAACATGGAGAAAAGAATAGTAAAGATTTTTTAAATTTAAAAAAACGTAATCACGTTAAGAAACATATTCGAAAATTGCATATAAGTGGAGTCATATCTACTAATCCTTTGTCGATAATAAACTCACAAAAGCAATTTTATACTAAGCTGTACAGCAACTCCAAAACAGACACTCCAGATGCAACAACTTTCTTTGAAATTCCGAATCTACCAAAGCTCTCAAGTGAATCGAGTAAGAAATGTGAAGGAAGAATAACTATTGATGAATGTCAAAACATTATTAAAACATTTCCACTAGGTAAGACTCCTGGAAATGATGGTTTACCTATTGAATTTTATAACGTTTTTTAGTCATCAATCGGGGAAATCTTGGTTGAATGTTTCAATGAGGCTTATGAAAGGAAAGAAATGTCTAACTCGCAAAGGCAAGGTGTTATCACACTCATTGAAAAAAAAGATAAAGACAGGACCTATCTTGAAAATTGGAGACCGATTTCACTTACTAATGTTGACGCCAAAATAGCATCCAAAGTGATAGCATCACGGATGGTCAAAATGTTACCAGAGATAATTCACAGCAACCAAACAGGATACGTTTCAGGTCGATACATAGGGGAGGCAGCTAGATCAATTTTAGATATGATGGAGTATACCATATTATTATTTATAGATTTCGAAAAAGCATTCGACAGTCTTGAGTGGAATTTTATGTTTAAATGTTTAGAAATTTTCGGCTTTGGTCACAGTCTTATTCGATGGATTGAAACATTAATATTCTATAGTAATATATCTAGCTGTATAATAAACAATGGATCTTTTTCAGCAGACTTCGAGTTAAGCAGAGGTGTGAGGCAAGGAGACCCTCTATCGCCATATCTGTTCATAATCGCAATTGAGATACTAGCTGCTGTAATTCGAACTACTACCGAGATTAAAGGAATTAAATTAGAATCGGAGGAATGTAAAATTGTTCAATATGCAGACGACCTTACTGCCTTTTTATCTGACATCGAGTCAGTGCAAAATCTTTTTAAATTACTGGATCGTTTTGAAAACCTATCAGGATTAAAAGTTAACTACACAAAAACAGAGGCAATGTGGATTGGCTCGTGCCGTGATAACACTGAAACACCTCTGTCTTTAAAATGGTGCAAAACTGTAAAAGCTATTGGTGTTCATTATATTTCAGCTATAACAAAGAAGAGTCACGTTATGACAAGGTTATAGGCATTAAAAAACAAATACATCTGTGGAATTGGAGAGGTCTTTCTTTATTAGGCAAAGTATCCATTATTAAAAGTCTTCTTCTTCC
This sequence comes from Desmophyllum pertusum, assembly GCA_029204205.1. NCBI lineage: Eukaryota > Metazoa > Cnidaria > Anthozoa > Scleractinia > Caryophylliidae > Desmophyllum > Desmophyllum pertusum. The sequence goes on along the minus strand of MU825494.1, from coordinate 29,981 downwards.
AAAGTTAATATACATATTTTCCATCCTCCCACCCCCCTCTGAATTCATTAAGTTGATAAAAACAATTATATACAAATTCTTGTGGAAAGGGCCTGACAAAATAACAAGAGGAGCTGCAATAAATAGTTTTGACAACGGTGGGTTAAATCTCACTGATCTAGAGACCTCAATTTAAATATCTGAGATTAGCATGGATTCCGAAAATTTTGAACACTGAATCATCTCCATGGAAACACTATCTTAGGTTCCTGCTCAGACCTTTCGGTGAATTATTCTTTCTTCACTGTAACTATGACATCAATGATCATGACATTAACTCTGTTTTTTTATTCAGAAATGTTACAGTGGTGGTCTGAATTTCGCTCACAATTTGCTACGGAAATTATATCTTTCGACTCGATAATTTGGAACAATTGTAGTATAAGGATAGACGGCAACCCTATTTATTATCATAATTATGTGAAAGCTGGTGTGGTCTTTGTCAATGATTTAATGTTTCATTTGAGCAATATAGAATCCTTCAACCAGGGGGGGGGGGGGGGGGGATAGAAACTCCTTATAAATGGTTTGCATAATTACGGACAAAGCGGTGCCGGGCAACCGAGTGTGCGCAGTAGCACTCAAACTAGTTGCTAGAGGATTGTCCCACGGGAACTTATTAACAATAAAAAAGCTTGTCAGGCAAGAAATTCACACCTAAAATTAGTATGCATGATAACAAAAAGGTGTTTTTCCTTGGTTGTTTTCGCTCGGAAAACGAAGACGAGTTTTTTTCGTTGTTGTCTGATTTCGCTTCGCCTCCGTGTATTACGATAAACATTTTCATCCGACTTCGCTTCCCGTTGGCGTTCCAGTAGTAACACTACTGACCGTATCCGAAAGACTCTCGCTGTAGCATGTAAATGCAGCTCAGACGGATTTTTCACTTGTTGTTTCACGCTGCCGAGATATCGGCGGCGTGAAAGGTCAGGCCAAAAATCCGCCAGCGCTGTGTTTGCAGGCTACACGCTTACAGCTCTACGCTGCGAGCTTGAAAAAATTTCCCGGGTTAGAAAACAATGAAGATTTGGTTGACGTCATTCTTAGCAACGGCTTGATTGACACACGATTCGCACTGTTGGTCTGTTGCCCGGCACCGCTATGTCGTCAAAGAAAAGTGCCGGCTTTCTATCCCCCACCCACCCCCCCTGCCTTCAACATAGCGAAAGAGGATGGGTTAATAGGTTTGGTCTGGAGTTCGATGTTCAGTGCCAAAACAATTAAGAGATGTTTTAAAATGCTGATAGAAACGTTTTAAAAACACTGTTTAACTATGCTGAAAAAAGCTTTGACCCTATATTGAGCAAAAGTAAAGACTTTTACAAGCTATTAATTCAGGAAAAAGCAAGTCAGTCCAGAGGATTCTCCAAATTAGTGGCCACATTTAGCCTCGATGAAGATGAATCGAAGTTCGAAAAGTGTTCATGTTGACAAAATCGGTTGCCCTTGAAACATTTGTACAATGCTTTCAGTTTAAGATATTAAATGACATTTTGTTTTTGAATTCCCGATTAGCGAAAATAGGAATGATTCAAAGTGATCTTTGTACTTTTTGTGAAGCCTCTCAAGAAACAGTTCAACATCTATTTTTTCAGTGCACTTTTTCTACAAAATTTTGGAATGAGTTTGAAAATGTAAGGTATTGTAAGTAGAGCATCAAATTGTATAAAGTAGTATAAGTAATCATAATGCTCAATAAAGTCTTTACTTACTCAAAAAAAAAGCTTAAAAAAGCCACAAAACGGCTTTTGTTAGCAGAGGAGGACATTCATGTACAACTCCATGTTTCTGACTGAGTTAGTTTCTTCACTGGACGTTGCACAGGTTAGATTTGCCTCTTACATGCACTGTTTCCACCTTTTATTATTCAACGAGCTTTTCTTTCGGCAACTCCAGAAGTCTCTAAGCGTTTTCGTTTGCAAAAAGCAAAATGATTGAACCATTCATCTACGTTACTGGTGCATAGGCTGTCTGTTTCGTCCTTCTCGTTTCGCTTTGGAGAACAATTTAACGTGTATTTCCCGACGAATATTTTGTTTACATGTCGTCCGCGCCGGTAATATTTTATAACCTCATGTTTTCGTTTCTCTCGCGGCTTTTGTGTTTATCCTACGGCTTCTACACTTTGTTGGTAATCAGATATTTCTGATTATATATTTTCACATATTTGCATTTATACAGTAATTCTGCTTAATATAGTTTGAATCTTGGCTTGCCCGCCATTTTGTTTGGTCGAATCAAGCTGCCGTAACTGTCAATCATTTTTAATTTCAACTTTCTGCACTCAATTTCAACGTTTTGCACTAATTTCAACTTTCTGCACTCATTTGGGATCAATTGGCATGCTCTCAGCCAATCAGAATGCAGAAATAGACCTTTCTCCAAAATGGCCGCCGCAAATTCAAAATGATTAAAATTAAACTGAGCGGAAAATCAGCACCTCTTGACCACCTCTTGTTTGATAATCGTATGAAGTTTCGTTAGGTTAGGTTATACCTGAGTCGAGAAAACGGAAGTTGAAAACTGGAAAATTTAGAGACGTTTGTATGGCTGGGGGTATAGCGTATACCCTAGTCTCAAAATTTTCCAGTTTTCAAGAGGTGGTGTTTCAGGCGCTGGTATTGATTTTCGCTAAGTTTAAATTTAATATGAATTTGCGGCGGCCATTTTGGAGAAAGGTCTATTGTTGTCAATGTATATTGTTACCAGCAACTATCAGTGAATGTTTACTGTACTGACTGAAGAAAAGTGTGGTAAGTTAAAATCGGCGTTTCGTAGATGATGCCTTTGGAGGAGGCAAGATCTCTGTGATATAATCAGGTACGAGACCATGTTTGATTTTAAACATGCATGATGGTACGTACAAATGTCTATTATCAATAAATAGCCCCAAAAATTAGGCAGTATCACATTTCGGGGAGCAAATTAATAGCAGTTTTGCGGAGAGAGCTCGGAACACGTCCGTTCACTTTGTTGTCATCCCGCTGACCTGGCTTTTAAGCTCAATATTTTGGCATTCTGGCTGGAGCATCATGTGTTGAAGTTTGAAGAGTTTTCTGCTCGGCGTGCTGTTCGGCGTAGATAAACACGGCATGGAGTTCGTGGAATTTCTCAAACCCACAGAGAAACAGTTAAGCCTAGAGCGGCAACAAAACCTCAAAGGCCTTAAATTCGAAGAGTTGATCTCTGATTTGATGGACTCCTAAAAACGTTTCATGCAGCTCTTGCAGAGAGTGCATGGAAATTCACGCATGAATTAACATGTCAATTTTTTAGCCAATAAAGTCGAAGGAGCTTGACATTAGAATGCATCATAAAAATGCATGAATTGTCTCGTGCAATTTGGAATCAATGAGCACTCGTAAATTTTTCAGACCACAAATTGCACTCGCCGTTGGTCTTTGAAAAATTTACTCGTGCTCATTTATTCCAAATTGCACTCGAAATCATGTGATTACCTATACACATATGAAACAAAAAATCGAAATATAGCATTTTTAAATTTTTGATGTTTAAAAACATCAAATCTATTGATTTTCATTGGTTGAATATCCACCATGAATCTACATCTCTTCGGTCTCTCCTTCATTTTTAGCTCAGCATGAGCTTTAGCTCAGGATGAGGTATCGTTGTAGAAGGGAAAAATTTGTTAGTTTATAGGCGGTGTAAACTTTTCTTTGTAATTCCACTGACCAGCGCATAATACCTGGCAAATCACAACACTAAACAACATTGCGGGCGCAATATTTGGAAGTTATTGGGGGTCGGGTGGGTCGGGGGTAGTAGCCTGATCGCACAGGAAAACAAAATGGCGGATTGTTTCCGATTATTTCTCTGACTTCTTACGTCTTACACATTTAAAAGATAGACCTTTTAGGAGTTCCGATGCCACCAAACGCATAAATTCTGCAATTCCTTCGTTCCTCGGTTTGAGAAATGCTTCTTTCACGAATTTACATCATGTTTCTTTATCGAAGTACATCGACAAATTATTTGGAGATGAATCAAGGGGTTTATACAACTTCATTGAAGCACCGGGAACAGGACGGTTCTAGCAGGGAATATTTTTGGCAAACTACATTTCTCGACGGCCGAAAAAGAGGAAGCGTTCAACTGATCTTTGGCGTTTGGTCCCCTTCGATAATTTCTCAAGGCATTTCAAATGGATTTTCAAGGAAAACATCGAAGTACAGTACTGCTTAAATGTTATTTCTAAATGTTGTTTGATTTATAACAAAAATTATTGTTTAACTGATCTTTTGATTCCATTAAACTTTTGTAATTTGGCATACGAAGGTGTACAATTCGATCGATCGATCGATCGATTAAAAAGCTTTGAACCGAAAATAAATAAAATGTAAGGTATTTGAATAAGCTTAAATATTTTGGCTGCAAAACCTTTTTGCCTGTTATTGTGTAGATATAGTTTCCGTGTAGAAAAGCAGGCTTCATCTGAGGCTTGTGTAATTGCACATATTATTTTAAATTCAAGTTCTCTGATGGATTTTTCTACTATAGTTTTATTAAGTTATATTGTATGAATAGTACTAAAGTCCCTTTTTATCTAAATCAGTATATAAACACAAAACATTCATTACCTCTGACATACTTATGAACAGTAGGTAATATTTGTACTAAGAAGCCTACATTCACCTTCAGGCGAATTATATCCTTTTATTAAGTATGGTTGTGTATTTATGAATCATTGATTAGCAAGACTCTAAGTCAAATTCCTGACCAGAGGGTGGGGACAGCAATGGAGGTCAAATGCCCCGTATATGCCCAGCCTCCCCCCTTCCCTTTTTCTCGGGCTTATCATTGATAGGTGAATAAATACCGGAGTCAAGCCAGAACTTTAAAATGATACTAATCAATAATTATTTCAAAGTTATTGTGATTTGTATTATTGAGTTCTGGCTGACTGTTGCTCAATATATATAAAATTATATATACAGTATCGGGGGTAAAATTACAGTGAAACAAATCCAAGGGAAACGACTTTTGGTTCGTGTTATTGGGTTTTTTGAAAAATCGAGGGTTCGAGAAATCGGGATTGCACTGTCTACCGGTATTTATATATTCGTGTCTTTGCAAAACGTAAGAGTTGCGTGACATAAGACTCGATATAAGACTGCTGACCAGTTACCACAGAAAGTGTCAAATAACTCCTGCCCAGATAACATGGCAAAGCCCATCCCCATTTTTAACAGGGAAGAGCCAACAACTGCATTCAATGAATGTCATTAACATCAATTACATGAAAGCCTTTGATGTTTTATAGTAAGGAAGATGTGGACGAAAGCTGAATTTATTCAGCGGATGACACAATGAGAATGGAAGTGCGACAGAGAAGGGCAAATACGATCACTCAATATATAAAACCATAGTTGGCTCAGAAATTTTTTGCAACATCTGATCTTAAAAATACAATATGTTGTTTGATAATCTTTATACTTAGCTATGCTATATGCTAGTGACAAGTGAATAGTGCTTTTCTCGCGCTCTGATTGGCTACTCAAACTCCTGATACCCTTTGCTATTCACCTAAGAGCAAAACCCAATGGCTTCCCACGAGTTTTTGCCCAATTTGTCACTGAATAAAATAACTTTTTTGGGCTGACTATTCACTTGTGTGGTATCATCTTAAGATCCTTCTCTTCGTGTGGGGAATAATGCGGAAATTATTCACCTCAGTGTCGGTGAAAAGGGATGGATATATATCCACCACAGTGACTATTCACCTGCCTTCAATTATAGGAGGATACAGCTTACTTACAGATCCCTTGGGCGCCAAGTGTCACAATAATTTGCTTGATTTTGTTATGAGGTTACTTACAAAACATGAGGTGGAAAGAAGTACTATTTTTTAATCAACTGAGTGAAAAGATGAAATGCATACAAAAACATGTAAACCCACCTAAACGACTGCCAAAATTTTTGTAACCCTCCCCTTTTGTATAACATTAACGTCAATGATCCTCCTCCCATTTACACCTAATGAATGACAGGTCCATTATATATAGGTCTCTGAGAAAGAGCAGGAACACAGAGAAAAAGTTATCTTTTCAACTCATGTTCTACATTGTTTTTCTTTATTAGATTAAAAATCTAGAGTAATGGCAAAGAATGGATACAAGAGGATCTCCACCGAGGGCGATATTGAAAATGTCAGCTTTGTGTCTCTTCTTTTCTTTCAATGGATGAACAGTGTCTTCAAGACAGGCAGTCAGCGAACTTTGGAGGAAACTGATTTTTTACCACTTTCAGAAGAAAACGTTACTAGTTCACTTACCGAACAGCTTCAAAGTAAATGGAGAAACGAAAACACGAAGTGCAAAGAAAATGGCAAAAGGCGGAAACTTTGGAAAAGCGTCATAAAGATGCTCTCTGTTAAAGACGGCATGATTATCGTCTTAAATGGTCTTTTGTATACAATTTGTAGCCTTATTCAACCACTGTTTCTCGGATATCTGATTTCCGCACTGATATCAGCTGAACCACAAGAAAATTATCTTCTCTACGGTTGTGCATTTGCCATGGGAATTAACGCTTTGATCAGTACCCTCACTTTGCATCAGTTTGACTACAGATGTGAACTGCTGGGTATCAGAATTAGTAGCGCCCTGAAAAGTCTAGTTTACCACAAGGTGAGAATAAATAAAACAGAACGGTACTGTTAACCAGGGGTAGAACCAGGAATTTCATAAACATGGGGCTGGAGCACCTTTGGAGGGAGAAAACGTGGAGGTGCAAAGTGCAAAGTGCGCTAGCCAATTAATGGTACCCACGACGTGCCTCCTTTAAACGTCATTAATCTTTTCCCAAAGGATACCCTACCTGACGTGAATTCGTGTCACATCTTCAAAACTTGGTTCACGTCAAAACACTTGCAAAAAAGTTTCGCTGTTTCCATATCGTGTTTAACTCATTAGCCTTCTACGCAGACGCTCTTTAGGCTCGTCACGCAATCTATCCGCGTGATGAACCCAGGGAGCATCTACATAGGATGCTAGCGTTAAATTGCAACCGTTTTAGCAAGGTAAACTGATTGTCACTCGCTAAACCTTGGGATTCCTTATTTTGTTTTTCAGACGCTTGTTCTCAGCAAGCATGCTCTGTCAAAGTTTTCAACAGGTCACGTGATTGATCTGGTATCAAACGATGTTCAGCGTTTGGAGGAAGACGCTTTCAAGTTCTTCTTCCACGGAGCTCTTACATTCGTTAAACTCGTGGCAGTTATGGTCTTACTTTATCTTTTGTTGGCTGGCAGGCTCTTATGGGAGTGATTTTCGTTTGTTTTCTTGTACCTTATTTGGGCGGGCTGTCCCATGTTGGTGCTGCACTGCGCCTGCGCACAGCTGCGGAATCCGACCGGCGTATCTCCCTGATGAACGAGATGGTTTCTGGGATCCGCGCTATCAAGACACATGCGTGGGAAGATGAATACCGAGAAAAGATAAAACATACACGAAGGTAGGAAAACAACTATTGTAGCTGCTGCTAAGGTCGCGCAGGACCCTTAATTAAGTACATGATTTACAAAGTTAGAATTGCGGACAAGCAATTTTTGTGCCCAAGGTTTCAGCTTGAGAATTAGCGTCCTCTAGTGGTAAATCATAACCTATTTTGTGATGTAACAGAGTCAACAGAAGCAGATTTTTCAATTTTAAGTCTGATAAAAGTTATTGGCTTCTAAGGGAGTAAAAAGTGAAAGTTATACTTGAAACGTTCGATCTTTTTTTTGAAAGCCTTTTATGCAATTCCGCTTCTGTTAAATCACAATACAGTACACTAAGTTTACCTCCTCGGCACTCGCTTCATTCCCCCTCCCACCCCCCACCCCCCCCCCCCCCCCCCCCCTTAAAAAAATTCTAGCTACGGCCCTGACAAAGACATAATTTTCTTAATCAATGAGATAAAGAACATAATCAAAGGACCCAAAGGGTCCCAACCCTTGTGTCACATTGTTGCAGACTAATCTTTAGATCTCTCAGCGGCTATTATAATGTACTTTACAATTCATCGAGTATTTTGACAGCTGGTGCCAGGGTCTTTTCCACTCTTGTCTGCGATCTTGAAAGCAGAGTTTACTCTGGTAATGATGTTGCTTGTTTACTACGAGTATTGACCCTTTCACTCCCGAAAGCGCATATAAGCGCGCTTTTGGGGTCTTACACATCAAAGCCATTGTGACGTCATTAGTTTGACACGCATCTGATGCAGAAAGGATGGATCTTTGTAACCGTGCATCAATTTTGGAAATCTAACAAATTCTTCCAGAGTTATGCTGGAAAAACCTGTTCAATTTTTGTTGAAAAATCAGTGGCAAATTTGGCTCTCGCACCCGACATACATCCAGGTTCATTTTTCAGCTCTCTTAAAAGGTTAGGTCAAAACCTTTCCATCTGATAGGAAGTGTATCAAGCACCGAAGATAGCAAGAAAAGAAAGGGGAAGTAAAAGGAAAGCAAAAGAGAGAAGGAAAAAATCAGAAGGGAAAACTTTTTTGGGGGCTATGCACTTTGGCCAACGATAAAATTGAACGGTTTTGCCCAAAAACCTTTTTAACATCTTTCCCTAGTTCTCAAAATGGCATTTTAGCAAAGATTAGCCAAATTTGGGGTGACAGCACCAAGAAAACAGGTTCCGTGACCCAAAAATGTGTTTTTCAGGCCGAATTCTGGGAGTGAAAGGGTTAAATAATCTGGGAAATTGATGATTGTAATTATGGGATCCTGAGACTGATTACCACTGATTTCATTGCTATGCGACCTTCGAAGTCAAACGAAGTTGGCAATACACTTCTGTCAATCATGTGTAACGACTGACTAGACACAGTCTAGACGTTATTATGCAAATTTGTGTCGTGTAACTCAATCGTAGTCAGTTCTGTTTTCGGACGTTTCTCTGTTTGTAGACGACGACAACGGATCCAGAAAAGTTCTTTCCTTTGCGAATGGCGGTAGTGAAGTGTAAAAGTAGAAAGGAGTGGCCTTTCAGTATATTACAATCGTGCGTACATGATTTTGTCGCATGGCAGGAGAAAAGCCATATGAGGTACGCATGATTGACGGAAGTCTATTGCCAAGTGAATTTGATTTCGAAAGTCGCGAAGCAGTGAAAACGGTGGTAATGTAAATGGTATTAATAAAACAGCAAGTCTGTGTCTCTCGAGTTCCAAGTAGGTGTTACGGATCCATTATAGAGGAATAAGTGAAGGCCAGTTTGTACATTGAAGAAGAGCCAGAAACAGTTTTTTTACAGTAGAACTGATGTCTATACCGTCTATACTGTGATAGATATGTAGTAGGTGAACATTTTGGAATTGCTTTCAGTTGATATATTTTATCCCTTTTTGGCCATCGCTTACTATGTATTGATGTATAATTGTCAATAATTAAAACGAGCTGCCACTGATTTTCGATGGCCGCAGAAATAACTTTGCTGATCTTGTTTCCGTTGCTTTCTGAAAGTTCTCTATATAAACTGGTGAGACTTCTTCGACCACAGCCCTTTCAGCCTCTAATCTTTTTTTATTAAGATTTGATTCTAGAAATAAACCATGATCATGTTGTAGCCAATTGCAGAGCTACATAAGCCTGTAGCAGAGCTTATAAATGATAACCACAGCCCTTTTCTTGTTCGTATCACGTCTTTCATTAGAGTGCCCGAGGGTCTCTCATTGCAGTTAATATTGTTCTAAAAATAGTATGTACAGTAGAAGGAGTAATTCACTCATTACACCATTATATTGGTGAAGAGTAATGGAAATTCTTTCGTTTTGTTACATCAGTCTCTATAAAATGTTCAAAGTTCAGTGGTCACAGATTTACATTAAGAGAACAGTGCAGTGGCACATTCAAAATAATAATGGATGAGATTATCTCTTAAGTTCGTACAGATTCTTCAGATAACATTTCATCGACTACAGAATATCTCTTTTCACAAAAATCTTTTGACACATCACTTCCATAACTTCAGATCAACAAAGTTCTATCAGTTTGTAAAATATTTCAAACATTATTAAGAGAGGATTGTATAATAGAACACATCCCCATGTCCCATGGTAGTTTTTTCAATCTATTTTAAACTTTGTCGTGTGTCCAATGATCAGAGTATCAGATGTAATTGCGAATGTTTTTCTTTCCGTTGTGTTGACGTCCATCTACTGAAATCGTAAATCCAAAGACGACAAACCTTCCATAACTTGCAAATACATTAAACATAAAATATTTGCGTTTGCTACATTTCCTCTTACCATTCAGTATACGATGATAGTAATTCCTACAAAAATTCACATTATAGAAATTAAAAATTTTGAAACCATACTTAAAATATGAGAAACAAACATGCTCTTCACGATTTAACATGTGTATGCGGAATCTAGCATAAATAAAAGCTTTCACAGCTGATTAATACGGCACATGATACTTGATATAATGCTTTAGTTTAGCTTTAACTTGACCCCTCTTACTAAACAAACTATTAATTTCCTTCAAAGCAATTCTCGATGGAGCTCTATCCCTTTTTAACGGTTCTTTTATAAAATGTTCTCCTGTAACCACTGAAATCATTGTAATCTCTTTCACAATGAGAACATCTCTCATAACTGAAAAAATTGCCCTCATTGAATATTTGACTAGCACTTTCACCATTTCCTTCAGGTACACTACAGTTCACGTATTTCTGACAGTTCTGACAACTCTGACATTTCCTCACATCCATCATTTGACAATTTTATTCTTTAACAATATTCAACAGACATCTAAACATTAGTAAACTTCTTGTAAACAACATGCAACCCGTATAGGGGAAATTACAAAACAAACCAAATTCAGATCTTACCGATACATGAATAACTGTGTATCAGTTTTTAATTCTGCTAGCCAAGATAACACAAATGTATCTCACATAACAGAATCTTTCTACTACAACAGAAAGTAGAATATGAGTTCACGTAATGCATTAAACTGAACGTATAATATTCCAGGTTACCCAGAAAAAAGTTATTACATTGACATTCTACGAAAATTCTGTAGTACCCATCAAGATCAATTCCTCTGCTTTCCAGTTCAAAACTGGCGCCAATGGCCTGGAATGACGTCACTAGTCCCAGACTCCCTTTGACTCGGCCGTGGGGAAAACAACCCTGACTTTGACGGCCCATAGAAAATTGCCGTTTTAACCAAAACAAAAAATTTTAACGGCATTTTGCTCAGTATAATATAAACATTCATTTGGGGCAAAAATATTTTTTGGGGTTATAGGCACTTTAAGAAATAGTTTTCTCGTTTTTTTTTTCATCAAGTAACAACATATGTTATTACATCACCAGAAGACCATTTACAATATGTAAACATCTGTAAAACTATACATTGTACCATAGCGCATAAAGCCTGTTTACAATTCATGACTAGCAAGCCGCATTTTTTGGCTGAAACTCACATGCACGTATTTCAAATCGAAAATCTAATTACTTGGTTAGACATTTTATCGTGTGGAAATATTATAATTTTTTTTTTTTAAGTATTCCATTGCTAAACTCAGGATTAAAATTCTCAACACATGAAAACATCTTCCCCGAGAGATTCATCCCATGTGTCACTGACAGAATAATATCTTTCTCATAAATTCCTCTGTTTGTAAGTTAAGAGAATTCAGTACTTCATTTTCCAATATTCTCATATCTGTGAACAGACTCTTAGCAAGTTGATTGTAAAGTAATGTACACGCGGAAAGTCTTGTAGACAATTTATGTCTTTTCACGAACTGTTCAGGAGTTGAAACTCACATAATACACGTCTTTAAAAATTAAACTATTTCTTCAACATGAGCATAATATCCATAGTGGGGAGTGGGGGTAGGGGATACAAGACATCCATTCATAGGAACACAACTATAAAATTGAAACTCTTTCTTCAAGTAAAACTGATACACTTATAAACTTCAGGACATCAGTATTTCAGCTCCAACAACAGGAGTAATATTTCGCATGTTACCTTTTTAACCTTGTTTAAACAAACCATGTACAAGAAAGCTCTTATCAGACATTCTCCAGATTCCTGTGCTAACAATGAATGTTAACAATAGAAGTTAAAAATGGAAGATGTTAACAATGGAACAATAGAAATATGACAAGAATGCATCGATCCACACCATTACCTCTTGTGTAACGCGATTATGTCGCGTGACACAAGGGTAAAAAGACATCTTCTCATGAATATTTCGCGTATTCTCGGCATCAGTCGTCACGGTTCGTGCATATATCGGATTCCCACACGGCAAACATGTAAAACAGTATGTTAGCATTTGTTTTAACTTTTTTTAGCTTTACTGATGTTTCTGTATACCGTGTGTTATAAATAAAGATTCTATTCTATTCTATACTCTTTAAATAAACTAGTAATACGTGACTCGCATGGGTCCTCGCGAATCTGTGATGGGGATTAATTATTGTTGGGGTGTGAGGGTAATAACCAGGCTTTAGAGATCGACTGGAGCTCGCTGGTCTCCCGACATCTTCCCTTTTATACTGTTGACGGTCTTCAGTTTCTCGACGAACGACTGCCCAGTGGACGAGTAACTTGCGTGACACCGCTTAGAATATTTCCTGGATTTCCGACAACAGATTTGCATCAATTATTATTATTTCATGCAAAGAACATTTCCTTTTCTTATTAAGGAAACATTTGAAAACATATTTCCTTTTTTCAACGCCATGAATAAGCCGCGAATATATTTTTTACTGTGAAGTCTGTGAAGCATATCGAATCGAATTGAAGCCGTGTTCTCAGATGTCAAACCGGTAAATGTACAATGTTGATCGTACTTTGAGAAATTCTTGAGTCGTCGTTCATGTTCCTGTTCTTGATACAGGATTTAATAAAGCCGGGTTTTTTTTTGTTCTAAATTCTCCGCACTATTAACGTCCAACAAAGTCATTTCCCATATAAATTCGGTCGATAAACAAACTTGGAGTAATTCTTGCGGCTCCTGTTTCTACAGTTACGTCTAAGTCAATGTTATTAAACAAAGAAAAGGGAAAAAAGAGAGAACGGCCCGGATTCGAACCTAAATAAAAAAAAAAAATTAAAAAAAGGACGCTTTAGGATTTGAACTGTCGCCCTCAATCCTGAAGATCAGATTTAAAAGTTAGCGCCTTAAGCCATTAGGCCACGAGCGCGTGTGACGTCATGACATCCCCCAACTCCACAAACAAACAATTAAATAAATAAATAAATAAATAAATAAATAAATAAATAAATAAATAAATATGACCGTAAAGGCCACACGAGAATTGCTCTCGCGTGAGCTCTTGGGGGACAGAATTATAAACCCCGCTACGCGAGGCCTTCGGCCTCGCTTCGCGAGGAATAAATCAATCAATACATCGTACATATATAATGAGAGCAAGGGTCCTGTGCGACCTTATAATGAGTCAGTAAACCGATAGTAGGTGGCGCGGTGGTCTAGCGCTTCGGGACTGTCGAGGTCACTGTGTTGTGTTCTTGGTAAGACACGTTACTCTTACACTGCATTTCTCCACACAAGAGTAAAAAATATATGAGTACCGGCGACCAGTTAGGGCATCCTGACAAAATGCTGGGGCTACCTGCGATGGTGCAGATTTTACTTTATTTTTATTCCCGGTTATAAGTAGTCTCGTGGGGAAGAAGCGCTGTGTGACGACCCCCTGAACGAACAGCCCTTCCCCCCACCACCCACCCACCCCCCCCCCCCCCCCCCCTAACCTCTTGCAATCTCTCGTCAGAATTTTACATAGCTCAGATCCAATCAGAGCGCGTGTTATGAGATTTTTTTTAAACCTTGTTGCTTTAAAAATAACACTGTTTTTTTTTTTTTCCAGAGATGAAATCGGCATCATAAGAAAGAAGAGTGCCGTTCTGTCAGGTGTCGCTGGCTTGGAGTACGCTTCAACACCAATGGCGACCCTGTTGTCAGTTGTTACTCTTGTGCTAACTGGCCAGTCCCTCACACCTGTTAATGTCTTTATGCTCCTCTGTTTTACCAATTTAGCAGCAGTAAGCACTTCCTTTTTCTTAGGCTATGGTTTGCTGGCAACGTACGATACTTTTGTTTCGCTAGGCCGTATAGGAAATTTTCTTCTTTTAGAAAATTTGCCTGCGATCTCTTGTGATCAGTATACAAGTAAAACGGAGAGCAGTTCAGCAAAGTTAAAGAGTAGTCTGACAGACCATCACGAGAAAATGAAAGAGGTTTCAACTGCTGATGACACAAAAACATCTGGACAAGCCGACGACTTTATGCGTGTCGAGTTTGACGCATAAACAAGACAAGCGGGATGATGAATATATTCTGCAAGATATCGAATTCACCACAGCGCCAGGAACTTTAACAGTTATCACCGGACCAGTGGGCAGTGGAAAATCTACTCTTCTATCAGCGATCGCTGGCGAGGTGTCAGATACAAGAGGAACTATAACTTACCAAGGGACTCTTGCTTACGTGCCTCAGATAGCTTGGGTCTTCTCTGGAACTATAAGGGAAAACATTTTGTTTGGTCAACCATACGATGAACTCAAGTACACAATAATAATCGAAGCATGCGCCCTAACGGAAGACATCCAGCAGTTTCCCGACGGTGACCAAACGATTGTTGGAGAACGCGGTGTTGTTCTAAGTGGCGGTCAGCGGGCTAGAGTTAGCTTAGCACGCGCAGTCTACGCCGATGCAGACATTTACTTGTTGGACGATCCTCTGAGTGCTGTGGACTTTAAAGTTGGTCAACATATCTTTGCAAAATGCATCAAAGACCTACTGGGTGACAAAACCCGAGTGTTGACCTCTCATCAAGAACAACACATGAAAGACGCCGATGAAGTGATTGTGCTGCACAAAGGTCGCGTGTTGGAAAAAGGAAGTTTCACTGAACTGCAAGAACAAGGTATTATAAATACAGCTATTGAAAGGGTCTATAAGAAAGTGTTGAAGGGCAGGAAGGCAAATAACATCTTTGCTGGGGAGAATGAAGAGGCAAGCGAAGTTTCTGATAGCTGTGGTAGAATGGTGGCAGTTACCAATGAAGGCAAAGGTCTAAACATATCGCAGGAAGATCGTTCAATCGGAGTGGTGTCATCTATGCTGTACTGGAACTACTTCAGAAGTGGAATTCATATGTTGGTGATCTTTGCAGTAATTTGTTTATGTCTCATCGCTCAAGGTAAGCCGATTTGGTCATCTTTAGTGTCATGCATATTTCACTTCTTTGGGATATTCACGTGTACTCTTTTCTTGCATGACTCTTTTCAAGACTTTTTACCCCATAAACAGGGACGACACAGGCATAAGTGAAAGGCTAGCATAAATGAAAGCAGCGCACAAGAGAAGGAAATCTGTCCTTTTTCTTGCGTTTGCGTTCATGCCTGCTTCGTTGTGTCGCCTGTGTAAATTGGGAATAACGCAAGCGCAAGTGGTCCTTTTTCAAGCAGCCTGGCGGTTTTTAAAGCCTGGTTTACACCAACGACGCAAACATAAGCATTAGCGCAATATTAAAAGAAAACTTTCTTGAAGTTCAAAACGACAATTAATGACTGAATTAGAAACATTAAATTGTAACTTTAGTTATATGGCTGAAGAATCTACAACGGATGTATCAAAACAACGAGAACGGGCCGGACTTTTTGATCGAATCAGTCATTTTTTGAGTTTTTGGCTTCAACCGGCCAATTTCGATATATTAAAATTCTAACTTGCATCCGAGGCTAAGGGGAATAAAACAAAATAAATTTATTTTCGAATTCTTTTGTTTTATTCCCCTAAGCCTCGGAGCCAAGTTAGAGTTAAATATATCGAAATTGGTCTAATAAAATGTTTAATTCAAACAAAACTCATTTTAGTGATAATTAATGTAAAAAGCTTGTGGTTTTAAGGGAGGCAGCACTTCATATCTCTTTGAGAACTTGTTAGGACCCTAGTGCTTATGCTTTCGGTTATTCTTACGTCGTACGTGTAAACTAACCCTAAAGCACTTTTTTCTTCTTCTTTCTCAGTAACGATAGTTGCTCCTGACGTGTGGCTCTCGTTTATGACAAAGAAACTCCCTGAAGATCAGAAAGACAAGACAAATCTAACTATCTATGGCTGTCTAGTCGGCGCGTCTTTCATATTTCCCTTCATTCGAGCATATGTATTCCTTTCCGCTTCTCTAAGATGTTCTGAGCGACTTCATGACAAAATGGTGTTGGCTGTTCTACAAGCACCGGTTCTGTTCTTTGATTTAAATCCCGTGGGAAGAATCATGAATCGGTTCTCTAAAGATGTTGGCTGCCTAGACGAGGTGTTACCCAAAACGTTTCTCATGGCAATCCAGTTGTTCTTGATGTTGTTTACAACAGTTCTTGTGCCAACTGTCACAAATCTTTGGCTTCTATTTTTTGTTGTTCCGATGACTGTGTTAGTCGTGTACATTTCGAGGTACTACTTGAAGACGTCTAGAGAGCTGAAAAGGTTAGAGTCCATATGCCGTAGTCCCGTATTCTCTCACATTTCGGAGACCCTGAATGGACTGGACACGATTCGGACAAGAGGAAGACAAAAGGAGTTTGTGGATCAGTTTTACAGGTTTGTTGGTCCTCAAAATAGTATTCAAATACCGAAACAAGTTTATTATTATTATTTATTCCCGGACTGTTTATTATTGAATGAAAACAACAAGCAAACCAAAAGCCACTGTCAAACCAGTAGCCTTCAGATCCCAGTTTAAAAGTGTTGGGTTCTGAGAAGGGAGGAAAACTGAAGAACCTGGAGAAAACTCATTGGTAAAACAAAACCTCAACCTACATAGGACTCCCGGTCAGAATCGATCCATGCCTGTTCGCAAACAACAAAATGGGATATCAAAAGGGTTATTCGATTTAATTTCAGTTCCTCAACCGATGTCACTAAATGTACTTTTTTTTAATTTAATTTAATTTTTATTTTTTATTTGTCCATTATACTTCATTTACATAAATAGAATTATTTCTGCTAGATAACATATAATGGTAGGAGATCTTAGCAAGCTCTACCGAGCTTTTCTAAGAAGATCCCCATTTTTCAGTAAACTAATGTAAATACAGCAGATGGATGTAATTTCTTAATCTAACTCTAACACGGGTTTGTTGTCTTAGAATTAATTATAATTTAAGAATACATTTGATTTTACACATGAATTTTTGTTGATTTTTTAAAAGAATTATACGATTTTGATATTTTCAGATCCTTCGGTAACTTATTCCAAATTTCTGCTCCCCTATATTTTAATGAAAATTTCCCATAGTTTGTCCTTCTGTAATCAATATATATATTGGAAGCTGAACGGGTTTTATGTCTATGTATGTTTTCATTTAATGTAAAATAATTATTAAAATAACTTGGCAAATTGTCATTAAAGTACGAGTACATAAAGATTGATATATGGTACGTATTTAGCTCATATATATTAAGAATATTACGCGATAGGAATAGTGGCTTGGATTCTTCATTGTATTTTGCAAAGGTCATGATTCTAACTATCTTTTTTTGGATCATAAATATTGACTTAAGCCTGGTTGGATAAGTGCTTGTCCAAATGATATTACAATATGTTAAGTACGGGTACACCATAGTATTATAGATTGTCTGTAAAGTTTTGATAGATAAATAATGCCTTGCTTTTGCCATGATTCCTGTCATTTTTTATATTTTTGTTGCAACTTGATCAATGTGATGTTTCCATGAGAGCTCATCATCTATGTATACGCCCAGAAATTTTGTATATTTTACTCGTTCAATTTCTTGTCCATTTATTTCGATTGAAACATTTTGAATTAGATTTCTTCTTTTAGATTTAAAAATTATAAAATGTGTTTTCTTTACATTTAATGAAAGCTTATTAGCAGAAAGCCAAGATGTAATGTTTCTCAGCTCCTGGTTTGTGGTTCTTTTCAAAGTATCTACATTTTTATGACTGAAAAACAGATTTGTGTCATCAGCAAATAGAATAATTGATAAGATTTGTGAGCACCTTGAAATATCATTCATGTAGATGAGAAAAAGAAGAGGCCCTAGGACGGACCCCTCAGGCACTCCACATTTGATTGTTAAGCTTTCCGATTTCACTAACTTATATTTAACTAATTGTTTACTGTATATTTAACTAATTGGTTACTGTTTGTTAAGTAATTTTGAACCACTTTAGGGCAATTCCCCTTATTCCGTAATGCTCAAGTTTTTAAAGTAATATTTCATGGTTTACGGTGTCAAATGCCTTTGCAAGATCCAAAAATACTCCAATTGTATATTCATTGTTATCTATTGCCTGCAATATCTTTGTTACAAGTTCTATAGTTGCTAGGTTTGTTGAATGTTTTTTACAAAAACCGTACTGACTATGGAATAATATGTCATGTTTGTCCAGATATTTAAGTATTCTTCCGTATATAATCTTCTCTAAAATTTTACTGAAGCATGGAAGAACAGAGATAGGTCGATAATTTGAAAATTCTTCCTTATTGTTTGCCTTAAATACTGGAGTAACAAGTGCAATTTTGAGGTCATTAGGGATAATTCCTGTGAGAAAAGACTGATTATATATGTATGTTAATGGCTTTACAATATATTTAGAGATTTTCTTTACTAGTTCGGGTGGTATTTCATCATAACCACAAGATTTATTTTCATTTAATTTACCTATTTCATTTTCCACTTCTTTCTCTGTGACTGCATCTAAGAAGATCGAGTTCACATATCGCTCACCTAAGAACGTTGTGAAATTGACATCGTTGTCCGATATTTTTTCAGCTAACTTTGGTCCAACGTTAATAAAATATTCATTGAATTTATTGCTAATTTCAATTGGATCAGTTATTAATGTTTCATTCTCTTTAAAATGATCTGGTAATTCCACTTTTAATTAGCTTTTGTTTATGACTTCATTTATTAGTTTCCATGAATATCTTAGGTTACCTTTATGCTCGTTAAACTCTTTATTGTAATAATATTTTTTAGCTGCGTTCTTAATTTTATTAAATTTGTTTCTGTATGTCTTATAAATTGATTCATTTCTTTCATTTGGATTTTTTATAAATTTCTTATATAACTTATTTTTAGTTTTCCTTGATTTAAGAATACCCTTTGTTATCCAAGGGACTTTTTGGCTATTAGTACTCATTTTGTTCCTGGCTTTCATTAATGGTATATTTCTTTCATATAATTTAAAAAGTTTATTATAAAAAATATTATAGGCATCTTGGACATCTAATTTACTATAAACGTCATTCCAATCTTCATTTTTTAAGTTGTGGCATAATTGATTTACCGTTTTATCATTGATTAGTCTGTATTTATTTTTTACATGAGGAATTTTTACCCTTTGTACGGAAGACGTTATTTGGAATACAGGTAGATGATCAGACAGATCTGTAAAAAGAATGCCGCATTTATAATTCCCTTCTAGATTGTTAACAAATATGTTATCAATTAACGTTGCACTTGAATTAGTTACTCTCGTTGGTCTTGAAATTAACGGGTAAAACGTTGATGAGAACATCTGATTTATAAAATCCTTTATATGTTGATTTTCGTCAGTTTTTAATAGATCAAGATTAAAATCTCCCATCAAGTAGCACTTCTTGTTCTGCAAATCTAATTTTTGTAGTAACTCAGCAAGACATTCCTTAAATTTGTCTAGCTTATCATTCGGTGGCCTATATATTATTCCTATTAAAGTGTTACTTGGTTTAGTTGTCAGCTCAATGAACTGTGATTCTATTACATCCTCTATGTTAACAGCTAGGTCAGTTCGCTCTCTGAACTGATAAGAATTGTTTACATATAAACCAACACCACCTCCCTGTTTGTTTGTTCTGACCTTTCCAATGTTTTGATAGCATGGTAATTGAAAATTGTTTTTATTGTTGCGATTTAGCCAGGTTTCTGAAAGGCCAATTACTGAGAATTCGTGTTCCAAAGAATCTAGGTATGCTTTAAAATCATCAAACTTATTTAATATGCTACGAATGTTTAGATGTAAAATTGAAAATTCTGAATCATTAGAATCCTTTGTCATGCGTTTGAAGGTATTTTCGTCATGGTAATCACAGGCTTCAATATGGTTTATAATTTGGTTGTAGTAATTATGATCAGGATCTAAATCAGAATTTAGTGTTAAATATGACTTTCCGCGACTGTTTAGCGAAAAAGGATTGTAAATTAGATTTCGCAATCTGGCAATTTCATTTTCATTTAGGTTAAGGGGGTTATCCGGTTAAGGTTTGAATGTTGATTTATATAGTTCTGAAATTCATCGTTATTCAACCCAGAAAATGGTAGTGAATCATTTCAGCTGGATATATCTGTAATCATTTCGTTAACTCGCCATTAGTTATTAGCTACAATGTAATTACTCAATGCCTCCCAGATCAGACCAGCTTCGGATTTCCTTGACCCTTGGGTCACCACGCTGTTTGTATTTAATGTTTCCATTTGAAAACCACGAGCTTTCCACCTGTTATAACTAACTATAGTTTACTTCCTGTAGATATCAAGACATTCATAATCAGTCGTATATTATGGTGATGGCAAGTGGAAGATGGCTTGGTGTACGCTTGGTCCTTCTCTCTTCTCTGTTAATTGGTGCAGTGGCTCTTGCGGCAGTTGTGGTGTCTCAAGATGCAGGTAGGTATATCTTGTAAACAAGACAATTACAAGAATTTGTCTTTCCATTTTCGGCTGCTTCGTGGCTTTTGTAACAATTTATACTGAATAAATATATAAATATATATTCTACACTGGCAAGAACTTGTGAATCTTAGGGCAGTTCGTAACTTTTTTCTTTGTGGTACACCGAGAGGTTAGGAGGAGAGAACAATTTGAGCAGGCTTTTCAATAATGAATTATTGGGTCGTTGTATTGTGTGTGGTGAATGAGACACATGGATTGTCCTCATATCAGTTAAATTCACAATTCAGTTAAATATCTCCCTTGAAAAGGTCCCTCCTGTCAGTTGCCTTTCGCGTAAGATGAATTATAGTTTCGAGAAATCTTTCTACATAGGCAAGAGTATGCATATAGAAAGTGCAATACTAAAAGAACAACATTTTACTCTTTTTATAACCAGCCTTTGCCGGACTTGCACTGGTTTACGTCATTCAAACAGTGGAATTGACTCAATTCACCGTCAGAAAAACCTCAGATGTCGAGAATTTCATGACGTCAGTTGAACGAGTTATGACGTACACCAAACTGGACCCTGAACCTGGATACAAAGTGGAACGACTTCCCCCGGAACACTGGCCACGCGAAGGAACTATTAAATTCCAAGATGTATCATTAACCTACTATCCGGGGGGACCTCAAGTGCTGAAGAAGATAAATGTTAACATTAAAGGAGGAGCAAAGATCGGTGTTGCAGGCCGCACGGGTGCAGGGAAGTCCTCCTTTGTAGCAGCTCTTATGCGCATGCCTGACGCTGATGGAGAAATAATAGTCGATGATGTTCGAATAAAAGAGATCAACCTTCAAGACGCTCGACGATGTATATCCGTTCTTGGCCAAAGTCCTGTTCTGTTCAGTGGATCGCTGAGAAAAAATATCGATCTTATGGCGCAGTTTCAGGATGTAGATTTGTGGCGAGCTTTAGAAGATGTGCAACTGAAACAGTTGGTAGAAAGTCTTGAGGGGCAGCTGGATCACGAGTTGTTGGAACATGGTGCAAATGTCAGTGTAGGAGAACGGCAGTTAATTTGTTTGGCTCGCGTGCTGTTGCATAACAACAAGATCATCATCTTGGATGAGCCCACTGCACACGTGGATCCAGACACAGAACAAACAATCTGGAACGTAGTGCGTGAGAAACTTAAAGACTCCACAGTTATCACTATAGCTCATCGTCTGAACACCATCAGAGACTGTGACATGATTTTGGTTTTGAAAAATGGGGAAGTCGATGAGTTTGACAAATTTGATGCTCTAGTGAATAAGGAAGGAAGTACCTTTGGTGAAATGGCTCGAGTTGCAAATATGGTAAACTAAGTAACGTTTGCATTCACAGACGAAATGACAAAAAAACAAAGTTAAGAAAAGCTGTTGCTTAGTTTAGTTCATAGTTTTGGAAACTAGAGGCTCGATTATATGCTGGTAGGGCGGAATCAACTGTACTTGCTAGCTGGAAGGGGGTTTGAATGCGACATCATTTCTCAAATATGTATCGGGGACGTCGAGAGAGAAGTAAAGTCAATTAAATAATTAAGAAAAGTTTTCTTTATTTCCCTAAGGATATGTAGCACGAATGAATATTTGGCAAAACGCGAAAAGCCGTAAAAACCCTCGTGAAATTTTCGCGAATGTTACACAAAACCGTACACGCGCTCCGTATGGTTTATCGGTTCTGCAAACCACGCGAGATAACGTTTTGATTATTCTTCCAACATTCCAAGTGGCTTCGTTATTTCACCTATAAACCATAGAAATGCGTGGTATATTGCCAATGATTAGAAATCTAGATATTTCTAAATGATAAGCCGAAATATAAAAATATGAAGTATACAGTAAAAAACCGCGTATATTTAAAAAAAGAAACTGTGGATCAAGAACCTGCAGGCTCTTGAAATTTGGCAAATTAAACCCTCAATATATACGAACCACTTCAGCCTGACAAATGTAGCAAGTTGTTATTTGGAAAAATTAGTGAAACACAGGCTTAGACCAAAATGTGCTTTGGAGGATCATATAGTGATTAAGACATTGGGTTATTTTACAAAGTTTAGTTTGTTGTCTTACCTAGGGACTAATTTTTTAATAATTATGCCTGAAGATCAATGTTTCATTGATAAAATAGAATTAAAGGGGATACACCCATATTACTGAAATTACTGTGTCCAGCAGCAAGCAGTATTTACTCTGTCAAAAAAAACAGAACCTATTTAAGAACCTAAACAGCCGGATTTCTCACTCGGACATCCAATATATAAGAACTATTTATGCCTGCCTTGGAAAAATAGGGGTCAATTCTTATATGCGGGTTCTTACTGTATGAGACATCGTAATTAATTGAAAAACTTTTACAGACTGTAATGGGAATTGTGCTCAAGATAAACAAATTACCTCTAGCTACCCATTTGGACAGCTCCCATTTTGTGATACACGAACTAATTTAGTTATACCGACCAGGGGCGGATCCAGGAATTTTTGAATGGGGGGGGGTCCCAGGATTTTTCCAGAAAATGTGAAGTAGAAGGAGAATTTTTGGAAGTAGACGGCAGTACTGAGTTATTACTAAAAGGCGCGGAGGGGAGTGTTTGGAGACCTCCCCCAGAATTTTTTTTGAGATTTCAGGCTCTAAAAAGTGCATTTTGGTGGATCCTGGAGATGGTTTTGCTATGATAATGAACAAAGCAAAAAACACCTCAGGTCTGATAGGGGGTCCGGACCCTCCGACCTTCCCCCTGGATCCGCCACTGCCGACTTCAGGTATTCATCGAGCTGTATTTTGAGCCTCAGGAAGAGTTTTCATAGCAGAAACTTCGTGGCTACGTATACAATAATTCTACGCCTTTTTTTTAGCGATAATGAAACCGTTAGATTTTCCTTAGCCTGTGTACATCCGTCGCCTACTCTCGGAATCTAAGTTCTAAAAAATTATTTATGTTTCCTTCGGGCAATTTATTTTGTGCTTCCGATTTTATTTCATCACGGCCAAATATTTAGGCGTGATTTTTAAACAGTTGTTCAAATCAATGTAACCTAGATTTCTCACCGATATAAAGTTACTTGTATTACTTAAAATTAGTATATGTCGATAGATGTTTGATTAAATGATTTTAACCATAAGTAAAAGTAAAGTGCACAAATTGGTTAGCAACCGAAATGATATGTTAACGATATATAACGTAAACATATTAGTAGTTAAGAAAATATGCCTTAAAATGTTTACATCTACATGTAAGAACTGAAAATACAGAAGACAGAATCGAGATGCAGTAGAAAGAATATTTGCGAAGAAAAGTGAACACTGATTGAGAATATATTGATGTAAAGCAATGGACAGAACGTAGGAGTGTGTTTTTAAATAAATATTGTTGTAGTCCAAAGACTTCAAAGACTGTTCAATAGACGCCGGAGTACCTCCGTCAAGTGTGAGCGGTTCCCTGCAAACCTCCTGTTACACGTCACCTCTCACAGGGGGAGAGTGTCCGGTCGTGAACACCCGCTTTACTCTTTACTTAGTCTCCTACGCAGCCGTTATTTGTGTCGTCACGCAATGCTTCTCACTGGGGAGAAGCATTGCGTGACGACACAAATAACGGCTGCGTAGGAGACTATCTTTACTATGCGAATCAAAAAAGCGTGAACATTTTTACTTAACTTTGACATGATCAAACCGCAAGGAGAATAGTCAGGAAACTCAAATTTACACTTTGTTTATGTAGAAAAGCAGACGAATTTTTGGCAAAAGAAAATCAAAGTGTTCACGCTTTTCTGATTCGCACAGTAACGAAGATTGTCAGATATATAATTGAACAAATAGATATTTATCAGTTCGACGAAGACTTGTAAGTATGTTTAAACTTGTAAGTATATACTTAAGCTTATTTAGTATATACCAAACCAGTGAATAGTGCTTTTCGCGCGTTCTGATTGGCTAGCTCGGAGGTGAATAGTCTCAGTTGCTATTCACCTCCGAGCAAAACAAAATGGCCGTGCGTTTTGCTCAGTCTTTGATCAAAGCAGAAATTACTTCCATAAACGAGGCCGCTGCACGTCAGTGTGTTATCAAAAATACCTAAAGATATTTAGAGGTGTTCATTAGCAGCAATTTTAGTCGTGTTACTAAATAAAATCGCTAAAAAGGTCGTACAAAATGTTTTGTTTTATACTATCGATAGCTAGAGTGCAACGCTCAGTTAAAAAATTTCGAACAGTTACGTCTTCAAATTAAGTGGTTCCAAACGCTGTCCAGTCCAACTAACTTTAAAATACAATTCCTACCTAATCCTGTGAATACAGCAGTGTCTTTCAAAAAATAAGAAAAAATAAGTGTAAAAATAAAGTGTAAAAAATATTCTTGTTGCCGTATTATGATCAAGAACTGACCAAATGCTGTGGCTTCTCCAAACATTACTGCTTCTCCTTTCCGGTAAATTAACAACAGTAACATCAGACGGTGGATGCAGTCACATGTGAGAAATAATTGAACTGGAATTACGAAAACGTCTTCGGTTAGGCAGCATCTTGCAGGAGTACCTGACGGAGCCGCTCCGCAAATTATCCCCTCTTCAAGCTGAAATTCTGCTAGCTGGGAACTTCAGTGGGAAAGTCTTTCCATGGCTGGGAAATTACTAAATCTATCATAAATGTTTTACTTGCTGCGATTTTTTGCTAGAATGTCGATCCTGGCTGGAAAAAAATGATCAAGGCTTGCTTTCTGGCTTCCTGCTGCTTTTTGCAATGTACGTACGCTGGCAATTTCTTCGCCGGCTATTAGGCTGGCAAGCGCACAACCTCGTTCGAAGATGAGAGACCCTGGGAACGAGGTTGGCGAGCGCATTTTTGATTAAAAGCGTTGCGTGACGACCCAAACAACTGCTGCGACTGCGTAGGAGGCAAGGAATAAATCTGTATGTTAATGATTATTACTATTAAACAATGATTGTATGGCATCTTTTGTTCTGGTGTCATTTTTTATATCGAGCTAAAACAGATCAGTTCTTTTTGTTGTGTCAAGGTTAGACCGCGAACTAGCTAGCCACACTGTTTCGACCACTCGCACTGGCGGAGTGTCCCAGTGTTTCTGTTACTTCGGTTACGTTTTTTTAAGTTCTTTGGATTTGGATCTGCTTTAACGGAATATATCTTGGTAAGTAGTCTAACCACATTATTTTGCTGTCAAGAGGACCTTTTGGAAAAGAACTACACATTTACCTCATTTTGTTACGTGTATATTCAATTTTAGCTGATAGCTACGTTGTAGCAGTGAGCCGGCGTTCCAAGCTCAAGGTTTTCCTGTTGCAGATACAACTGGTAAGAACTTTTTTTTTAGTTTGATCTAATCTACATTGATCCCGTAATGTAATGCAATGCAAATGTAGTTATGTTCCGTTATGTTATGTGAACAAATTTGCTAGTCAGTTTCCGCCTCGCGCTAAAACCAGCCACTGAAGATCCGCACCAAACCATGTAAAAATGTACTCGTCAATTTTAAACTATGTTAAAGCAAGGCGCTTTAATTTCGCCTTACGTCGCTCCTTTTACGAACAAGAACAACCCAGGGTACTGACACAAATTTGAAGCCTTTCGATCGAAGGTTTACCTTCATGTGTTGTTTTACCGTTCGTTACATTAATTTCATCTAAATACCCTTTCTGGTCTTTCTCTGACACTTAATCGATGGTCAGTTGACCCAAAAATTTGCACCGACAGGTGTGACGATAGGTTTTTCGGGTCAACGGACACTTTGGACTTTAGCTGAAAGGAAACTGAACTTTGAGGAAATTAGACTCAAATGGAAGCACTGCTTGACCTGCGGGATCAGAGCCTCGTCACGAGTTCTTGGCACTCGGGATCTACTTCACTGGAAACTTCTTACGGACGTCAAGGAACAGACTGGATTTGGGTCCAACAGTAGTTTATTCAGAGCTCACTGGTAGCTGTAATGTAACTAAATAAAGCTTTACAAGTTACTTCCTTATCTATGATTCGTGTAAGCGCTGGTTGTTACAATCTTATGACTTGGCAAACTCTACCACGCGTAGAAATACAATAAGAACGGAAAATATACTCTGTTTGAAGTTAGCGATTACTACTTAAAAATTCTGCTTACTTCCGAAATTGCTTTGTTGCAGAAAAGTGACTGACAGCAAGGGTTAACTCCCCTTGAATAGAACAGTTTTAAAGATATATGTTCAGCTGGAAAACTACCGTAGGAAGAAATACCTAACAAAGAAATTTCACTGCGAGCGTAAGGCTCAAAAGGACAGCTGACTCAAATACTGATTTTTAGAATAAAAGGACGGCCATGTTCAAAAGTGCAGCTGTACTAGTGTACAAAGGACGCGGCAATGTTCAAAGTACAATGTCCATATTGAATAACAAATAAATGAAACTTCTAGTTTTGCTGCATTTAAAAAGGAACCTACCGTTGGCTTTTAAAAAGGTTTTAAAACACTGAACACGGATAAACATAGAAATTATTGAAAACGGTAAATCCTCTCATGATATTCCTTCCACCTTAGTTACAGCTGTCCTCAGCTGTGTTATTAAACATCAAATTTCGGATATTCTGGTCTGGGATAAACAAAGATAAAACTACACAATGGAATAACTGAATAAAAGTTACATGAATTTCTTTCGAAATCAAACGATCGACAAGTATCATACTTTTCAAACTTACTTGAAGCGACTTAAATCTTCGATTTACCTTAACACTATATTCTTGACACGGGAAAACTTTGGACTCTTCTGAAAGATGGGCAATCGCAAGGCCCTCGATTAACTTTTATGTACTGACGGGGCGTTATGACGGAACGCGTGTGGCTATCTACTGTAGCTGGACGACGGAAAACCTTTGAAATAATGTCACAGAAATTGTGTTTTAGTTGAAATTCAAATTTAATTCTCTACCTCAGTTGTAGTTGAGCGGACAACACTACCAACATGTTCAATATTCAAATTAGATTCAAGGTTACTATTGTTAAGTAATTACCAATGTGATATTCAATCTTGTTACTCTTTCTGTCCTTCTTGACTTACGTTTTATCGCTAAGGTTTTTTTTTCTTTGCCGGCCAAGAACTAAGATGTGGTCTTCTGATCCAAATCGGCTGTTGTTCCTGTGTTTTTCTTTTAATGACAAGTCCTAGTATCTCTCTTCTCCTCAATAATCAATGTCACAAATCCTGTTATGTAAAATTTGACTGTCCGGTAATCTCTCAGAGTACTTTTTCATTGAGGGAGCTCGATTCCATGCGCGCGTCTTTCTTGATTTTATTTTCCATCTCAGCCTGTTACTTCAGTGTATAGTAGACGTAGCTTTCTCGTGCGCGGTTTTCACGTACCCAGCGGAGTAACTGTTGTGTATTGATCATCCAATGATCTCAAATTAATTCTATGGTTTGTGAGGTTTGTTAGGTACTGGTGAAGCGGGACTCTTTGATCGTTCTCTCGTTGATTACTCCAATGGCTAGGGTTCTGTATCTTTTCTGTGCGGACGCTGAATCGTCTCCTGGATGTTTCTTTGTGAGTACGCTGTGATGATAGGTTTTACTTGGGCGAGTGCTTTTGTTCGTCGCCCAAGGAATTACATTTGCCGTACGGACAAACCACTGTTTTTGGATTTTTGTTTTGTTTTTCTTCGTCTGCTTGGCCTTGATAACGTCCTTGAAGATCCAAGAAGTTCCTCACTTCTCCACGCACTGTGACGATAGGAGATAAATAAACACAACTCGGACAACTCGCTTGGATTGCGGAAAGACAGACAGGAACTCGTCACTATTTCTCGGTACCGGCGATCTACTTCACTGGAAACTTCTTTCGGACGTCAAGGAACAGACTGGATTTGGGTCCAACAGTAGTTTATTCAGAGCTCACTCGTAACTCGCGATGTATTTAAATAAAGCTTTACAAGTTACTTCCTTATATATGGTTCGTGTAAGCATTGGTTGTTACAATCTTATGACTTGGCAAACTCTACCACGCGTAGAAATACAATAAGAACGGAAAATACTCTGTTTGAAGTTAGCGATTACTACTTAAATTCTGCTTACTTCCGAAATTGCTCTGTTGCAGAAAAGTGACTGACAGCAAGGGTTAACTCCCCTTGAATAGAACAGTTTTAAAAATATATGTTCAGCTGGAAAACTACCGTAGGAAGAAATACCTAACAAAGACTAATTTCACTGCGAGCGTAAGGCTCAAAAGGACAGCTGACTCAAATACTGATTTTTAGAATAAAAGGACGGCCATGTTCAAAAGTGCAGCTGTACTATTGTACAAAGGACGCGGCAATGTTCAAAGTACAATGTCCATATTGAATAACAAATAAATGAAACTTCTAGTTTTGCTGCATTTAAAAAGGAACCTACCGTTGGCTTTTAAAAAGGTTTTAAAACACTGAACACGGATAAACATAGAAATTATTGAAAACGGTAAGTCCTCTCATGACACAGGGCGTTATAGTTTATTTAATTATAAGATGGTCAAAACTCGTTCAATTCTCGCGAATAAACCTGCATACGCCGCGCCTCTATCCTTTTAGACCGCCGGCACCCTGGAATTCACGCCGATACTGACCTCCAATATGAATTACCCTGAGTAGCCAGGTGCTGGAGTAATCCAGTTTACTTTTCAGGAATACATATGTCTTTTGGATAAGATAACGATTGACAACGCCAACAATT
Source organism: Desmophyllum pertusum (assembly GCA_029204205.1). NCBI lineage: Eukaryota > Metazoa > Cnidaria > Anthozoa > Scleractinia > Caryophylliidae > Desmophyllum > Desmophyllum pertusum. The sequence goes on along the minus strand of MU825494.1, from coordinate 552 downwards.
TTAAGTAGGCAACCAAGATGGCAAACCAAATTTTCATTTGTGGAGCGCTACCAACTATCAAACAAGCCGAATATATTTTGGCCAGGCGCGAAAGTCCATTATTATTTCTGACAGCGTACGCCGGGATAAGAATCGTAAGCTAGGAGAGTGACTCGTTAGTTAGATCAGAATGTTTACCATCCAGTTAGTCTGAACGTTTGTGGCTCCAAATTAAAGGAAAAGGAAAGCTAGCATGAATCCAAACAGTAGATACAGTAGATGCTGGCAAAGATACTACCGTAAAATTTGCTGGGAAAACCTGCTTTACAAAAGTGGCGCTGGCTGGGAAAAAGCATCTTTGTAACGGATACTGGCTGGCAACTAGAATTAGGTATTTACTGCTACAATGAGTTGCAAAATGGTTGAGACACTCTCTTCAAAAACAGGATTTCATTTCAAAAGCATGTCTTCGTTTGAAAAATAAACAAATAATTTCATTTCTAACCCCCCCTCCCCTTTCAGTGTTGTTTCTATATGGTTTGAATGTATTCCCGACATTTTGACAACATTGAT
>MU825493.1:17575-66073 GCA_029204205.1 Desmophyllum pertusum | reverse complement strand
GATAGGTTCTAATAGGTTGCTAATAGGTTCTGATAGGAATCTGGATAGGTTTCTGATCGTTCTGAATAGGTTCTAATAGGGTTCTTGAATAGGTTCTAATAGGTCTAATAGGTTCTTAATAAGGTTCTAATAGGTTCTGCTTGTGTGTGTGTCTGATGGACTTGGGGGTCTGATAGGTTCTGATCTAGGTTCCTTTGTCTAGGTGTTGGCGTTATTAGGTTCTGATAGGTTTCTGATAGTTCCTGATAGGATCTGATTAGGTTCGAATAGCTTCTAAAAGGGTTCTGATAGGTTCTGATAGGTTTCTGCTAGGTTCTGAATAGGTTCTGATAGGTTTCTGATAGGTTCTGATTGGTTTCTGATAGGTTTCTGATTGGTTCTGATTAGGTTTCTGATAGTTGTCTGATAGCTTCTGATAGGTTCTGATAGGTTCTGATAGGTTTCTGAAATAGGTTCTGATAGGTTTCTGATAGGTTCTGATAAGGCCCCTTCTGAATAGGTTCTAATAGGTTTCTGATAGGTTCTGAAATTAGGAGGTTCTGATAGGTTCTAATAGGTTCGATTAGGTTCTGATAGGTTCTGATAGGTTCTGATAGGTTCTGAACAGGTTCCTAATAGGTTCTTGATAGGTTCTAATAGTTTCTGAATAGGTTCTAATATGGTTTTGATAGGTTCTGATAGGTTCTACATAGGTTTCTAATAGGTTTTCTTATAGGTTTCTAATAGGTTCTAGATAGGTTCTGATAGGTTGCGTAATAGGGTTTCTGATAGGTTCTGATAGGTTCTGAATAGGTTTCTGATAGGTTCATGATAGGTTCTGATAGGTTTCTAATAGGTTCTAATAGGTTTCTAATAGGTTCTAATAGGTTCTAATAGGTTCTAATAGATTCTAATAGGTTCTAATAGATTTCTAATAGGTTCTAATAGGTTCTAATAGGTTCTAATAGGTTCTAATAGGTTCTAATAGGTTCTAATAGGTTCTAATAGGTTCTAATAGGTTCTAATAGGTTCTAATAGGTTCTAATAGGTTCTAATAGGTTTCTAATAGGTTCTAATAGGTTCTAATAGGTTCTAATAGGTTCTAATAGGTTCTAATAGGTTCTAATAGGTTCTAATAGGTTCTAATAGGTTCTAATAGTAGGTTCTAATAGGTTCTAATAGGTTCTAATAGGTTCTAATAGGTTCTAATAGGTTCTAATAGGTTCTAATAGGTTCTAATAGGTTTCTAAATAGGTTCTAATAGGTTCTAATAGGTTCTAAAAGTTCTAAAAGGTTCTAAACGGGTCTAAGAGGGTCTAAGAGGGTCTAAGAGGGTCTAAGAGGTTCTAAGAGGTTCTAATAGGTTCTGATAGGTTCTGATAGGTTCTGATAGGTTCTGATAGGTTCTGATAGGTTCTGATAGGTTCTGATAGGTTTCTGATAGGTTCTGATAGGTTCTGATAGGTTCTGATAGGTTCTGATAGGTTCTGATAGGTTCTGATAGGTTCTGATAGGTTCTGATAGGTTCTGATAGGTTCTGATAGGTTCTGATAGGTTTCTGATAGGTTCTGATAGGTTCTGATAGGTTCTAAGAGGTTCTAAGAGGTTCTGATAGGTTCTGATAGGTTCTGATAGATTCTGATAGGTTCTGATAGGTTTCTGATAGGTTCTAATAGGTTCTAATAGGTTCTAATAGGTTTCTAATAGGTTCTAATAGGTTCTGATAGGTTTCTAATAGGTTCTAATAGGTTCTAAAAGGTTCTAAAAGGTTTCTAAAAGGTTCTAAGAGGGTCTAATAGGGTCTAAGAGGGTCTAAGAGGTTCTAAGAGGTTTCTAATAGGTTCTGATAGGTTCTGATAGGTTCTGATAGGTTCTGATAGGTTCTGATAGGTTCTGATAGGTTCTGGATAGGTTCTGATAGGTTCTGATAGGTTCTGATAGGTTCTGATAGGTTCTGATAGGTTCTGATAGGTTCTGATAGGTTTCTGATAGGTTCTGATAGGTTCTGATAGGTTCTGATAGGTTCTGATAGGTTCTGATAGGTTCTGATAGGTTCTGATAGGTTCTGATAGGTTCTGATAGGTTCTGATAGGTTCTGATAGGTTCTGATAGGTTCTGATAGGTTCTAAGAGGTTTCTAAGAGGTTCTGATAGGTTCTGATAGGTTCTGATAGATTTCTGATAGGTTTCTGATAGGTTCTGATAGGTTCTAATAGGTTCTAATAGGTTCTAATAGGTTCTAATAGGTTCTGATAGGTTCTAATAGGTTCTAATAGGTTCTAATAGGTTTCTAATAGGTTTCTGATAGGTTCTGATAGGTTCTGATAGGTTCTGATAGGTTCTGATAGGTTCTGATAGGTTCTGATAGGTTCTGATAGGTTTCTGATAGGTCATGATAGGTTCTAATAGGTTCTAATAGGTTCTAAATAGGTTCTAATAGGTTCTAATAGGTTCTAATAGGTTCTAATAGATTCTAATAGGTTCTAATAGGTTCTAATAGATTCTAATAGGTTCTAATAGGTTCTAATAGGTTCTAATAGGTTTCTAATAGGTTCTAATAGGTTCTAATAGGTTCTAATAGGTTCTAATAGGTTCTAATAGGTTCTAATAGGTTCTAATAGATTCTAATAGGTTCTAATAGGTTCTGATAGGTTCTAATAGGTTCTGATAGGTTCTGATAGGTTCTGATAGGTTCTGATAGGTTCTGATAGGTTTCTGATAGGTTCTGATAGGTTCTAATAGGTTCTAATAGGTTCTAATAGGTTCTAATAGGTTCTAATAGGTTCTAATAGGTTCTAATAGATTCTAATAGATTCTAATAGGTTTCTAATAGGTTCTAATAGGTTCTAATAGGTTCTAATAGGTTCTAATAGGTTCTAATAGGTTCTAATAGGTTCTAATAGGTTCTAATAGGTTCTAATAGGTTTCTAATAGGTTCTAATAGGTTCTGATAGGTTCTGATAGGTTCTGATAGGTTCTAATAGGTTTCTAATAGGTTCTAATAGGTTCTAATAGGTTCTAATAGGTTCTAATAGGTTCTGATAGGTTCTGATAGGTTCTAATAGGTTCTAATAGGTTCTAATAGGTTTCTGATAGGTTCTAATAGGTTCTAATAGGTTCTAATAGGTTCTAATAGGTTCTAATAGTTTCTAATAGGTTCTAATAGGTTCTAATAGGTTCTAATAGGTTCTAATAGGTCCTAATAGGTTCTGATAGGTTCTGATAGGTTCTAATAGGTTCTAATAGGTTCTAATAGGTTTCTAATAGGTTCTAATAGGTTTCTAATAGGTTCTAATAGGTTCTAATAGGTTCTAATAGGTTCTAATAGATTCTAATAGATTCTAATAGATTCTAATAGGTTCTAATAGGTTCTAATAGGTTTCTAATAGGTTCTAATAGGTTCTAATAGGTTCCTAATAGGTTCTAATAGGTTCTAATAGGTTCTAATAGGTTCTAATAGGTTCTAATAGGTTCTAATAGGTTCTAATAGATTCTAATAGGTTCTAATAGGTTCTAATAGGTTCTAATAGGTTCTAATAGGTTTCTAATAGGTTCTAATAGGTTCTAATAGGTTCTAATAGGTTCTAATAGGTTTCTAATAGGTTCTAATAGGTTCTAATAAGTTCTAATAGGTTCTAATAGGTTCTAATAGGTTCTAATAGGTTCTAATAGGTTCTAATAGGTTCTAGTAGGTTCTAAGTAGGTTCTAATAGGTTCTAATAGGTTCTAATAGGTTCTAATAGGTTTCTAATAGGTTCTAATAGGTTCTAATAGGTTTCTAATAGGTTCTAATAGGTTCTAATAGGTTCTAATAGGTTCTAATAGGTTCTAATAGGTTCTAATAGGTTCTAATAGGTTCTAATAGGTTCTAAAAGGTTTCTAAAAGGGTCTAAAAGGTTCTAAAAGGGTCTAAGAGGTTCTAAGAGGTTCTAAGAGGTTCTAATAGGTTCTAATAGGTTCTAATAGGTTCTGATAGGTTCTGATAGGTTTCTGATAGGTTCTGATAGGTTCTGATAGGTTCTGGTAGGTTCTGATAGGTTCTGATAGGTTCGGATAGGTTCTGATAGGTTCTGATAGGTTCTGATAGGTTCTGATAGGTTCTGATAGGTTCTGATAGGTTCTAATAGGTTCTAATAGGTTCTAATAGGTTCTGATAGGTTTCTGATAGGTTCTGATAGGTTCTGATAGGTTCTAATAGGTGCTAATAGGTTCTAATAGGTTCTCATAGCTTCTAATAGCTTCTAATAGGTTCTAATAGGTTCTAATAGATTCTAATAGGTTCTAATAGCTTCTAATAGGTTCTAATAGGTTCTAATAGGTTCTAATAGGTTCTAATAGGTTCTAATAGGTTCTAATAGGTTCTAATAGGTTCTAATAGGTTCTGATAGGTTCTGATAGGTTCTGATAGGTTCTAATAGATTCTGATAGATTCTAATAGGTTCTAATAGGTTCTAATAGGTTCTAATATGTTCTAATAGGTTCTAATAGGTTCTAATAGGTTCTAATAGGTTCTAATAGGTTCTAGTAGGTTCTAGTAGGTTCTAGTAGGTTCTAATAGGTTCTAATAGGTTCTAATAGGTTCTAATAGGTTCTAATAGGTTCTAATAGGTTCTAATAGGTTCTAATAGGTTCTAATAGGTTCTAATAGGTTCTAATAGGTTCTAATAGGTTCTAATAGGTTCTAATAGGTTCTAATAGGTTCTGATAGGTTCTGATAGGTTCTGATAGGTTCTGATAGGTTCTGAAAGGTTCTGATAGGTTCTGATAGGTTCTAATAGTTCTAATAGGTTCTAATAGGTTCTAATAGGTTCTAATAGGTTCTAATAGGTTCTGATAGGTTCTGATAGGTTCTGATAGGTTCTAATAGGTTCTAATAGGTTCTGATAGGTTCTGATAGGTTCTGATAGGTTGTGATAGGTTCTGATAGGTTCTGATAGGTTCTGATAGGTTTTGATAGGTTCTGATAGGTTCTAATAGGTTTCTAATATGTTTCTAATAGGTTCTAATAGGTTCTAATAGGTTCTAATAGGTTCTAATAGGTTCTAGTAGGTTCTAGTAGGTTCTAGTAGGTTCTAATAGGTTTCTAATAGGTTCTAATAGGTTCTAATAGGTTCTAATAGGTTCTAATAGGTTCTAATAGGTTCTAATAGGTTCTAATAGGTTCTAATAGGTTCTAATAGGTTCTAATAGGTTCTAATAAGGTTCTAATAGGTTCTAATAGGTTCTGATAGGTTCTGATAGGTTCTGATAGGTTCTGATAGGTTCTGAAAGGTTCTGATAGGTTCTGATAGGTTCTAATAGGTTCTAATAGGTTCTAATAGGTTCTAATAGGTTCTAATAGGTTCTGATAGGTTCTGATAGGTTCTGATAGGTTCTAATAGGTTTCTAATAGGTTCTGATAGGTTCTGATAGGTTCTGATAGGTTCTGATAGGTTCTGATAGGTTCTGATAGGTTCTAATAGGTTCTGATAGGTTTTTGATAGGTTCTGATAGGTTCTGATAGGTTCTGATAGGTTCTGATAGGTTCTGATAGGTTCTGATAGGTTCTGATAGGTTCTGATAGGTTCTGATAGGTTCTGATAGGTTCTGATAGGTTCTAATAGGTTCTAATAGGTTCTAATAGGTTCTAATAGGTTTCTGATAGGTTCTGATAGGTTCTGATAGGTTCTGATAGGTTCTGATAGGTTCTGATAGGTTCTGATAGGTTCTGATAGGTTCTGATAGGTTCTAATAGGTTCTAATAGGTTCTAATAGGTTCTGATAGGTTCTGATAGGTTCTAATAGGTTCTGATAGGTTCTGATAGGTTCTGATAGGTTCTGATAGGTTCTGATAGGTTTCTGATAGGTTCTGATAGGTTCTGATAGGTTCTGATAGGTTCTGATAGGTTCTGATAGGTTCTGATAGGTTCTGATAGGTTCTGATAGGTTCTGATAGGTTCTGATAGGTTTCTGATAGGTTCTGATAGGTTCTGATAGGTTCTGATAGGTTCTGATAGGTTTCTGATAGGTTTCTGATAGGTTCTGATAGGTTCTAATAGGTTCTAATAGGTTCTAATAGGTTTCTAATAGGTTCTAATAGGTTCTAATAGGTTCTAATAGGTTCTAATAGGTTCTAATAGGTTCTAATAGGTTCTCATAGGTTCTGATAGGTTCTGATACGTTCTGATACGTTTCTGATAGGTTCTGATAGGTTCTGATAGGTTTCTAATAGGTTCTAATAGGTTCTAATAGGTTTCTAATAGGTTCTAATAGGTTCTAATAGGTTCTAATAGGTTCTAATTGGTTCTAATAGGTTCTAATAGGTTCTAATAGGTTCTAATAGTTTCTAATAGGTTCTAATAGGTTCTAATAGGTTCTAATAGGTTCTAATAGGTTCTAATAGGTTCTAAAAAAGTTCTAATAGGTTCTAATAGGTTCTGGTAAGTTCTGATAGGTTCTAATAGGTTCTAATAGGTTCTAATAGGTTCTAATAGGTTCTAATAGGTTCTAATAGGTTCTAATAGGTTCTAATAGGTTCTAATAGGTTCTAATAGGTTCTAATAGGTTCTAATAGGTTCTAATAGGTTCTAATAGGTTCTGATAGGTTCTGATAGGTTCTGATAGGTTCTGATAGGTTCTAATAGGTTCTAATAGGTTCTAATAGGTTCTAATAGGTTCTAATTGGTTCTAATAGGTTCTAATAGGTTCTAATAGGTTCTAATAGGTTCTAATAGATTCTAATAGGTTCTAATAGATTCTAATAGGTTCTAATAGATTCTAATAGGTTCTAATAGGTTCTAATAGGTTCTAATAGGTTCTAATAGGTTCTAATAGGTTCTAATAGGTTCTAATAGGTTCTAATAGGTTCTAATTGGTTCTAATAGGTTCTAATAGGTTCTAATATATTCTAATATATTCTAATAAGTTCTAATAGGTTCTAATAGGTTCTAATAGGTTCTAATAGGTTCTAATAGGTTCTAAAAAGTTCTAATAGGTTCTAATAGGTTCTGGTAAGTTCTGATAGGTTCTAATAGGTTTCTAATAGGTTCTAATAGGTTCTAATAGGTTCTAATAGGTTCTAATAGGTTCTAATAGGTTCTAATAGGTTCTAATAGGTTCTAATAGGTTCTAAAAAGTTCTGATAGGTTTCTGATAGGTTCTGATAGGTTCTGATAGGTTCTGATAGGTTCTAATAGGTTCTAATAGGTTCTAATAGATTCTAATAGGTTCTAATAGGTTCTAATAGGTTCTAATAGGTTCTAATAGGTTCTAATAGGTCCTAATAGGTTCTGATAGGTTCTGATAGGTTCTGATAGGTTCTGATAGGTTCTGATAGGTTCTGATAGGTTCTGATAGGTTCTGATAGGTTCTGATAGGTTTCTAATAGGTTCTAAAAGGTTCTAAGAGGTTCTGATAGGTTCTGATAGGTTCTGATAGGTTCTCATAGGTTCTGATAGGTTCTGATAGGTTCTGATAGGTTCTGATAGGTTCTGATAGGTTTCTGATAGGTTCTGATAGGTTCTGATAGGTTCTGATAGGTTTCTGATAGGTTCTGATAGGTTCTGATAGGTTCTGATAGGTTCTGATAGGTTCTGATAGGTTCTGATAGGTTCTGATAGGTTCTAATAGGTTCTAATAGGTTCTAATAGGTTCTAATAGGTTCTAATAGGTTCTAATAGGTTCTAATAGGTTCTAATAGGTTCTAATAGGTTCTGATAGGTTCTGATAGGTTCTGATAGGTTTCTGCTAGGTTCTAATAGGTTCTAATAGGTTCTAATAGGTTCTAATAGGTTCTAATAGGTTCTAATAGGTTCTAATAGGTTCTAATAGGTTCTGATAGGTTCTAATAGGTTCTAATAGGTTCTAATAGGTTCTAATAGGTTCTAATAGGTTCTAATAGGTTCTAATAGGTTCTAAGAGGTTCTGATAGGTTCTGATAGGTTCTGATAGGTTCTGATAGATTCTGATAGGTTTCTGATAGGTTCTGATAGGTTCTAATAGGTTCTAATAGGTTCTAATAGGTTTCTAATAGGTTCTAATAGGTTCTAATAGATTCTAATAGGTTCTAATAGGTTCTAATAGGTTCTAATAGGTTCTAATAGGTTCTAATAGGTTTTGATAGGTTCTGATAGGTTCTGATAGGTTCTGCTAGGTTTCTGCTAGGTTCTGCTAGGTTTTTAATAGGTTCTAATAGGTTCTAATAGGTTCTAATAGGTTCTAATAGGTTCTAATAGGTTCTAATAGGTTCTAATAGGTTCTAATAGGTTCTAATAGGTTCTAATAGGTTCTAATAGGTTCTAATAGGTTCTGCTAGGTTCTGCTAGGTTCTGCTAGGTTCTGCTAGGTTCTGCTAGGTGCTAATAGGTTCTAATAGGTTCTAATAGGTTCTAATAGGTTCTAATAGGTTCTAATAGGTTCTAATAGGTTCTGATAGGTTCTAATAGGTTCTAATAGGTTCTAATAGGTTCTAATAGGTTCTAATAGGTTCTAATAGGTTCTAATAGGTTCTAATAGGTTCTAATAGGTTCTAATAAGTTCTAATAGGTTCTAATAGGTTCTAATAGGTTCTAATAGGTTCTAATAGGTTCTAATAGGTTCTAATAGGTTTCTAATAGGTTCTAATAGGTTCTAATAGGTTCTGCTAGGTTCTGCTAGGTTCTGCTAGGTTCTGGCTAGGTTCTAATAGGTTCTAATAGATTCTAATAGATTCTAATAGGTTCTAATAGGTTCTAATAGGTTCTAATAGGTTCTGATAGGTTCTAATAGGTTCTAATAGGTTCTAATAGGTTCTAATAGGTTCTAATAGGTTCTAATAGGTTCTAATAGGTTCTAATAGGTTCTAATAGGTTCTAATAGGTTCTAATAGGTTCTGATAGGTTCTGATAGGTTCTGATAGGTTCTGATAGGTTCTGATAGGTTCTGATAGGTTCTGATAGGTTCTAATAGGTTCTAATAGGTTCTAATAGGTTCTAATAGGTTCTAATAGGTTCTAATAGGTTCTAATAGGTTCTAATAGGTTCTAATAGGTTCTAATAGGTTCTAATAGGTTCTAATAGGTGCTGCTAGGTTCTGCTAGGTTCTGCTAGGTTCTGCTAGGTTCTGCTAGGTTCTGCTAGGTTCTGCTAGGTTCTAATAGGTTCTAATAGGTTCTAATAGGTTCTAATAGGTTCTAATAGGTTCTAATAGGTTCTAATAGGTTCTAATAGGTTCTAATAGGTTCTAATAGGTTCTAATAGGTTTCTAATAGGTTCTAATAGGTTCTAATAGGTTCTAATAGGTTCTAATAGGTTCTAATAGGTTCTGATAGGTTCTGATAGGTTCTGATAGGTTCTGATAGGTTCTGATAGGTTCTGATAGGTTCTGATAGGTTTCTAATAGGTTCTAATAGATTCTAATAGGTTCTAATAGGTTCTAATAGGTTCTAATAGGTTCTAATAGGTTCTAATAGTTTCTAATAGGTTCTAATAGGTTCTGATAGGTTCTGATAGGTTCTGATAGGTTCTGATAGGTTCTGATAGGTTCTGATAGGTTCTGATAGGTTCTTGATAGGTTCTAATAGGTTCTAATAGGTTCTAATAGGTTCTAATAGGTTTCTAATAGGTTCTAATAGGTTCTAATAGGTTCTAATAGGTTCTAATAGGTTCTAATAGGTTCTAATAGGTTCTAATAGGTGCTGCTAGGTTCTAATAGGTGCTGCTAGGTTCTGCTAGGTTCTGCTAGGTTCTGCTAGGTTTCTGCTAGGTTCTGCTAGGTTTCTAATAGGTTGTGCTAGGTTCTAATAGGTTCTAATAGGTTCTAATAGGTTCTAATAGGTTTCTAATAGGTTCTAATAGGTTCTGATAGGTTCTGATAGGTTCTGATAGGTTCTAATAGGTTCTAATAGGTTCTAATAGGTTCTAATAGGTTCTAATAGGTTCTAATAGGTTCTAATAGGTTCTAATAAGTTCTAATAGGTTCTAATTAGGTTCTGATAGGTTCTGATAGGTTCTGATAGGTTCTAATAGGTTCTAATAGGTTCTAATAGGTTCTAATAGGTTCTAATAGGTTCTAATAGGTTCTAATAGGTTTCTAATAGGTTCTAATAAGTTCTAATAGGTTCTAATAGGTTCTAATAGGTTCTAATAGGTTCTAATAGGTTTCTGATAGGTTCTGATAGGTTCTGATAGGTTCTAATAGGTTCTAATAGGTTCTAATAGGTTCTAATAGGTTCTAATAGGTTCTAATAGGTTCTAATAGGTTCTAATAGGTTCTAATAGGTTCTAATAGGTTCTAATAGGTTCTAATAGGTTCTAATAGGTTCTAATAGGTTCTAATAGGTTCTAATAGGTTCTAATAGGTTCTAATAGGTTCTAATAGGTTCTAATAGGTTCTAATAGGTTCTAATAGGTTTCTAATAGGTTCTAATAGGTTCTAATAGGTTTCTGATAGGTTCTGATAGGTTCTGATAGGTTCTGATAGGTTCTGATAAGTTCTAATAGGTTCTAATAGGTTCTAATAGGTTCTAATAGTTTTCTAATAGGTTCTAATAGGTTCTAATAGGTTCTAATAGGTTCTAATAGGTTCTAATAGGTTCTAATAGGTTCTAATAGGTTCTAATAGGTTAAGTGACTTTGTACTCATTGCAGGCCTATGATACTAGTTAGATTTTAAAGGACTTTGCACGCATTGCGGGCCTATGATACTAGATAGAATATCATGTGACTTTGCACGCATTGCGGGCCTATGATACTAGATAGATTATCATCTGAATTTGCACCCATTGCCGGCCTATGATACTACATAGATTATCAAGTGACTTTGCAGGCATTGCGGGCCTATGATACTAGATAGATTATCAAGTGACTTTGCACGCATTGCGGGCCTATGATACTAGATAGATTATCATGTGACTTTGCACGCATTGCGGGCTTATGATAGTACATAGATTATCAAGTGATCGACTTTGTACGCATTGCGGGCCTATGATACTAGATAGATTATCATGTGACTTTGCACGCATTGCGGGCCTATAATACTAGTTAGATTTTAAAGGACTTTGCACACATTACGGGCCTATGATACTAGATAGTTTATCAACTGACTTTGCACGCAATGCGGACCTATAATACCAGATACATTTTGAAGTGACTTTGCATGCATTGCTGGCCTATGATACTAGATACATTTGAAGTGACTTTGCACGCATTGCGGGCCTATGATACTAGATAGATTATCAAGTGACTTTGCATACATTGCGGACCTATGATACTAGATAGTTTATCAACTGACTTTGCACGCATTGCGGTCCTAGAATCTAGATTATCATGTGACTTTGCACGCATTGCGGGCCTATGAGACTAAAGAGATTATCAACTGACTTTGCACGCATTGCGGGCCTATGATACTAGTGAGATTATCAACTGACTTTGCACGCATTGCGGGCCTATGATACTAGATAGTTTTCAACTGGGTTTGCACTTAATGCGGACCTATGATACTAGGTAGATTATCAAGTGCTTTTGCACGCATTGCGGGCCTATGATACGAGATGGATTATCAAGTGACTTTGCACGCATTGCGGCCTATGATAATAGATGAATTATCAAGTGACTTTGCACGCATTGCGGGCCTATCATCCCTGAATAATTTTTATCTCTGTGGAATTAATCATAGTAACTGTGGGAGGCGTAGTTGTTGAAGTGTTCCACGTCGGTGTGTCCCTATTAATGAATTATGATGAAATGTAGGAGGGATTTTGCTCAGTCTTGAACGGGTGGATAGCACTATTAAACTTGTTACGAGACAACACGGCTTTGGCACATGAAGAAAGTGGTAGAGCATACAGAGTTTGTGAGCCGTGAATTGCCATATTTTTAGGCGTAAATGTGAAAAAAAAAATTCCCATGACACATGATTTAAATAGCCATTGTATTCGTGAAATGGGAATTAAGAATTGAAAATACGATTTTGTGACAGCTACCGCTCGCATGAATATGGTGAACTGAACCCTGCGTGAAATCACCATTTTATTTTCCGTGAAAAGCGATCTACGTACACCCCTTCCCCCCTCCACCCAAACTCCATCGATGAAAGTTTTCTTTTATTATCATTATTTTTTAATCTATTTTTTTATATTTATGTTGTTTTATTTAATTTAATTTTTTAATTCATTTTTTTTTTTTTTTTCACTCCGCACTCCTCGGAACAGTCCAATCTGACAGCAGAATTTTGTCAAAGTATATTGATATGTTGGGTGACTAATATGAGGAGGCGGAGCCCATCACTAATTTAGGAGCAAGCGCCCATCACGTGATTTTCAGGAAGTTCCTCCATAAAATAGAAAGTACAATTAAAAAACATTAAAAACTATGTGCATATGAGTCTTGAGTATTTTTGCGAAAACGTGGTACCAAGAGACTATGATCATAGTCTCTTGGTGGTACGGTGGTTCTGGTCATAGTGTTACATTTTATAGACTACAGGAAAACGATTCAGTGACATCTTCTAGTTCTTGAGGGGGGAATTGGAGTTTACGGTTTTGGTCATTTTTGAGATCGGTTTTTGCACTCAAAATTTCCGGTTTTTAGTGCAGAGAATCTGCAGTATTGGTATGAGTTGGGAGATCAGATTCACTAAGTATCTATGGCGTTAACTAATCGATAATCAATCGATATTAATAACTAGTTTAAAATAAAACTTGCGCGGAGGGAGGGGTGTGAGTAGAACATGTAACATCACCAGAATACTACTTGAATTAATTAAATTTAACTCATACGGTGAAGATCTGTACTGCGTTACTAGTTAGTCGTTTTTTTTTTGCACGGACTGTCTACAATTTACCTTACAAAAAATTTGAAACTAATTATTTTGTACTGTCGGCTCCTCGCTCTTTCTTACTCTTCCGATCACAAAAGTTAAGCCCTGTTCGTCGGGGTCAGAATTTGGATGGGTGACGCGTGAAAGCTTCTGCTAATACGTTTTATTTATTTCTTCAAATTTATTTCTTTAATAACTCAAAGAACGGAACAACAGGAAAATGAAAGCAAATGAATTAGATGAGCATACATCATATTTTAATCATTGTCTATATGGCACCACGCGAGAAGTTCACTGAAAACAAAGCTTGCTTGAGTTCATTTTATCGGTGATATTTACGGCGCGCGTAGTATTTTTGACGAAATTTGAGGTGTTTGGATAGCCGATGAAAGACTGTCTCGAGTGTTTGATATATATATATATATATATTTTTTTTTCTCAATCGAAACAAAAACTAAGGAGTATAATGGAGAAATAAATTTATCACACAACTCTACCGACTGTTTTGTGTATTGTATAGCGATGTTTCTCGTTTACATCACCTATTGTTATTAATGTGCCAACCAGAGAACTATTGGCTGTTGAAACAAAAAGTTATTTTGTTTAATGGTTGGCAAATTTGAATAACAAAACAAATTTGACGTAATGTTGATAAACAGTGAACACTCCTATAGTACATGCATACGAACTTGTTCCAAATGTATCTCATCAGTTGCCGTGTGCGGTATTGTAGTGGGTTTATAGCACGTGGGTGGGAGGGGGGGGGGGGTACTCCCTATAATGGACTATACGGGGAGGCTCCGCCCGAAAGGGTACCTTTTCAGACTGGAGATATATAAAAGGGTAGGGATTTCACGAGTTGGAGTATAGAAAAGGGTAGGGAAAACTGTACTTTACATGTAGATATGAGGTAGACTGCAGGTTTGAAGTTCTTAGCCATCGTAAAACAGCTTCCTTCCACTTCCTTCTGGGGACATATATTGTTCATTAAGTTCATTCCAAGGGTATAGAAAAGTGATGCAGTATTTCTACGGTAGGTATGTGAAAGGGGTACCATTTTCTATGGAAGGTATATAAAAGGGGTACCTTTTCTGTCAAAAATGGTATATAAAAGGGTAAGGGGTTGGACCTCTGGGCGGAGCCTCCCCGTTTAAAACTTTTTTGAGTACCCTCTCCCCCCCCGGGGTTTATAGAAAGAACTTTCCATGATATATTTCCTTGGTGCGGATCAAAAATCCATCATGTTGGTTGAAGTTACAAAGACATCACAGCCGATCTCTAATCTCCTGGTTTAGTATAACCCTCACTGCCGTCAAAATCTACACATAAACGACTAATCAAGAATTTCTCAAAGTACGATTACTTTTAACTCTTTCTCGTCCCCAGGGCTCCCCGGGGCCAGCTGGAAAATAGATACTGGACTCTGGACTTGACTCTGGACTGCAGAGTAGACTGTTGACTAAGTTGCAAATTTTGATAACAAGTCTTAAACTTATAAATTAAAGACTCTGCACTACTCGTTGAGACTCTGGGTTCGGTTTTGGTATCCGTTGCGGTTTTCGGTTTTTTCGTTATGAATAAGAAAAGCGGTTTCTCGGTTTTGGTTATTCGTTTGCCTAGTTCCTAGGCCTCTTTATTTCACCTCGGTCAATCCGTGCAGGTTCACGTAGTGCGTACCCTGCGAGACAGAGATTGACTTCTCTTTCGGCGCGCGCGCGACGAGAAGGAACCTCTGCACACAACCGCACGATCCTTTGATCTTGCCGCGTCCCAAATCTGGGGCGAATAAATTTAAAAAAATACTGCATGGTTTTTAAAAGCTAGAAGTGCGCGGACTTGCACGCTCTTTATCACGCGTACGGGCCACTTATATGCGTCGGTACAAAATTTTCCTTTCACTGACTGCTTCAAACTCGCTAAATCAGCAGAAACATTAATAATCATCTATTGAAAAAATTATATTCTACTAAGAACTAACCATTTTCCTGAGAAATTGCCGAGAAAATTGCCAATGTACATATGCAAAGAAATTCAAAAGCTTACGCGTACAAGTAGCGCGCGCGTGCTGAGCGCGAGTACCTAGAAAGGCCGATTTAGACGGTACGATTTTGTCGCATGCGACATGCTTACGACAAGCCTACGACACGAATTGTGTCGTGTAAATCAAACCTACAACTCGCTTACGATTATCGTGTACGACACGAAAAATGTCGTAGGAGTTTGAAACATGTTTTAAAACCCTACGACATGTCGTAGCTACAAACAATGTCAAAAGATGAAAGTTGTATACGATTTTTACATGACGCGAGTAGCGCGCGCTACAAAAGTCGCATGCGACAAAATCGTACCGTCTAAACTGGCCTTAAGAGTACCTACACTGACGTAGCTCGCGCAGACGCTCGCGCATGCACTATAGGAAATCGAGCGGTTGTGTTCAGAGGCTCCTTCTCGTCGCGCGCGGAAAGAGAAGTGAATCTCTGTCTCGCAGGGTACGTAGTGCGCCTCCTTTGATTCAATAAAATAGTCATTCAATATACTTTGTCGTGTCATATTTTGATTGGGATGATCAGATATCTGTTTTTAGTTTTGTTCCTGACTAAATTAAATGTGATGCATGATGTAGCAAAATTGAAAATGTCCCGCGGAAGACGCAGGAAATGGCATTTCCGAGACCCTAGATAGAGGGGTGCGTCTTTGGCGCTCTAAATAGTATATTTCGCCATCAAGGGTTGGGGGGTTGACGTTTGTGAATTTGCGGTTTTGATCATTATGTTCGCGGTTTTTCGGTTTTGAGCGATTTTTATTGCGGTTTTTCGGTTTTCACGGACGTTTCACTTTTGGGCGGTTTTCCGGTTTCTTGTAGGCCCCAATGCCCCCCTCGTTCTTGGATATTTAAAAGTTACTGAAAAAAATTGTCACTGAACTGTACAGCTCCGCAAATGATCCCGGGACCGCAAATGATCCCCGACCGCAAATGATCCCCAAATTGGACCGCAAATGATCCCGAACCGCAAATGATCCCCAGAGTGGACCGCAAATGATCCCGCTAAAAATTGAGGAATGGCGTGGACGGTGGACCCGATTTTTTTTCCCTTTTGAATATCTTTCCCAAGAACTGAAACCGTGCACGCTAGACATTTTTATCTAGTTACCTGGTTACTAATGACGGAAGTGATCGATTTTTTTTCATGCATTGATGCAGATTAATTTTAGTAAAACTATAAATTCAAAATCATTGAACTAACGCGAGATATCAATAAAAATAGTTAATTCGAGAATGTGTTTTTTGGTTTTCGCGGTAAAATTCATCCTCGTCTAGAATTATTGCAGACTTACACAAGAGTTAACACCGCATGTTATATTGTTTTCGCGTCACCAAGATTCATTTATCTAATTCTGCGCCATGAAACAAGCTAGACATGGGAATTGACACCCGTTACAGCAAACTACTTCACGAAAATCGGCAAATAACATTTCCGGTGAATTCTATTTCATGCTGTTTTGGCGAAAACTGTGAATTTTTTTTTTTTAGGCTCCTAAAAAAAACAAGAGGAGAACTCTAAGAACTCTCATCGGGACGGCCATAAGGTGGCCGCTTATAGGGGCTTATTATAACTTAAAACTGAAAGCGCCGTTGCTGTCGCACGGTGATTGACATCCGATCTCGAAATCAAAGGTCATCTGAATCGTCAAGGCGTGTCACCTCAGTTATCAATGTCATGCGAGGTAGCTGCTTCTGCCATGTGCTTGCAGTGTGAAAATGGCTAAATTGCTCCTTCTCGTGCTTACATTTGCATTATTGAGAGTGATTTTAGGAGCCTAGCCTGTTCCAGACGTTCGGATGTCTTTTCGCGTCGCTCCTCGAGGGGGGGGGGGGGGGGGGTGAATAGGGGTATACGAATCCGCTAATCCGCTATAATTTTTGGCCAAATCCGTCAATCCGCAAATATTTTTGCTATAATCCGAATCCGCGAATCTTTCAGGCTCAAACGCTGTGTATGATGTTAACAAAGGACGAGAAAATGACTGCCGAAAGTTGGACAGCAACCATCGCAGTCGGGAGTTTCTAGGGAGGTTCGCGGGCATGCTCTCCTGAGAAAATTTTATAACCTAAGCCCTCGGAAATGCGCTTTCCAGCAATTTGAGGATCAATTGAAGTTTTTTAGTTGCTATGAATTTGTCACAATTATTTTGCGCTAACTATAAAAAAATAAAAACAGAACAAGATTATCCCAAAAAGTTGACAATAGTTGAGGTGGATTTTTGTTGTTTAGAAATTTCTAAATTTGACATTCTCATCACAAACTTAGATATATATTTTACTCATTTTACTCATTTTTACTCATTTTTACTCATTTTACTCATTTTTACTCATTTTACTCATTTTTACTCATTTTACTCATTTTACTCATTTTTACTCATTTTACTCATTTTACTCATTTTACTCATTTTTACTCATTTTACTCATTTTACTCATTTTACTCATTTTACTCATTTTACTCATTTTTACTCATTTTACTCATTTTACTCATTTTACTCATTTTACTCATTTTTACTCATTTTTACTCATTTTACTCATTTTACTCATTTTACTCAGTTTACTCATTTTACTCATTTTTACTCATTTTACTCATTTTTACTCATTTTACTCATTTTACTCATTTTTACTCCTTTTTACTCCTTTTTACTCATTTTACTCATTTTTACTCATTTTTACTCATTTTACTCATTTTACTCATTTTACTCATTTTTACTCATTTTACTCATTTTACTCATTTTACTCATTTTACTCATTTTTACTCATTTTTACTCATTTTACTCATTTTTACTCATTTTTACTCATTTTTACTCATTTTTACTCATTTTTACTCATTTTACTCATTTTACTCATTTTTACTCATTTTACTCATTTTACTCATTTTACTCATTTTACTCATTTTACTCATTTTTACTCATTTTTACTCATTTTACTCATTTTACTCATTTTACTCATTTGTGCTCATTTTACTCATTTTACTCATTTTTACTCATTTTTACTCATTTTACTCATTTTACTCATTTTACTCATTTTACTCATTTTTACTCATTTTACTCATTTTACTCATTTTACTCATTTGTGCTCATTTTACTCATTTTACTCATTTTTACTAATTTTACTCATTTTACTCATTTTACTCATTTTACTCATTTTACTCATTTTTACTCATTTTTACTCATTTTACTCATTTTACTCATTTGTGCTCATTTTACTCATTTTACTCATTTATACTCATTTTTACTCATTTTTACTCATTTTACTCATTTTACTCATTTTACTCATTTTACTCATTTTTACTCATTTTTACTCATTTTACTCATTTTACTCATTTTTACTCATTTTTACTCATTTTTACTCATTTTACTCATTTTACTCATTTTTACTCATTTTACTCATTACCATAGATACAATTTGCGGCTAGATTCTTGAAATAATATTAGAGTTAAATTTTATGTATTAGTACATATGGACTGAATTTTTTCTCAATAAGGCAAACATGACTTGCGATTTATTGTTGATAGTAAATGGTTGGAACCCAGGAGTATCAGTAGTTATTCTAGAATGATCGTCTGGCTGATTGTAGTCCTAAAAAGGGCTGTTGTGGCGACTGACGTTTCGACAATCTGAGCGGAAGTCATCTTCAGAGTCAAGTCACTCTTACTATTTTTTTATTACTCCAAAAATGTTACGTCTTCTGAAGAAAGTCATATTTGCTACGGAGAAGCCTGACTGATAAGGAAGGATGAAATCCACGATCCGAACAATATAATAAGCAAAATCCAAAATCCGGTCCTAAAAATCGCAACAATCCGTAATCCATTGCATCTGCAGGATCCGCAAATCCGTGGAAATTATCCATTGAATCCGTAATCCGAACGAATTTTTTGGCCAAATCCACCGATCCGCAAACCTATTCACCCCCGTCCTCCTCCACTATCCGAACGCCTGGAACAGGCAATTAGGAGCCTGAAAAAAATTCACAGTTTTTACACTTCATCAAAGCGGGCCGGGTGTTTAAAATTCACCAGAAATGTTATTTGCCGATTTCGTGAAGTAGTTTGCTGTAACGGGTGTCAATTTCCATGTCTAGCTTGTTTCATGGCACGGAACCATATTTAATCTCGAAATTTATAGATAAATGAATCTTGGTGACACGAAAACTAGGCTCGATTTCCGCCGCTAAATATTCACAATGGAAAAAAATCGGGTCCACCGTCCACGCCATTCCTCGATTTTTAGCGGGATCATTTGCGGTCCACTCTGGGGATCATTTGAGGTTCGGGATCATTTGCGGTCCAATTTGGGGATCATTTGCGGTCGGGGATCATTTGCGGTGCCGGGATCATTTGCGGAGCTGTACAGAACTAGCCAAAATGTTTTCCGCAATTTCTGGTTGCCGACCGCCGTTTTTAACTCGTGAATGCGCGCATGCGCAGAACGAGTTATAGCATTTAGTGGACAAATTCACTCGGTCAATGGGCTGTAAAATTTAATCGCTAATTAATTGATTAAATTAATTTGTGCATTAATTCCCTCTTTATTTATTTTATTTATTTATTTCCTTTTTTTTTTAGAAACGAGGGGTTGTTGGATTTGAACCCTCGAAGTCCTGCTTTGTAACTCAGAACCTTACCACTGCGCCACGCCAGCACTTGTTGATTTGGGAAGGTGAAAATAAAACATATAAATACATATGGGGGGGCCATTGTGCCATTGTTACTACGCTGACCGAAATTACGACTACTGTAGGCTCAAACTTTGCTTTTCTGGCCCGTTTTCGTTTTTGGGGTGGATATTAACACTGGATAAAACAGGCTACAGGAATTTGTTTTTGTAGTGAATGAATGCCTTAGTTTTCGGGTCAACCGAACGATAGATACAGTGACGTTTTATCTCTGGACACGCTGGATCCATCTGTGCGCGGGAGTTGTCAATGGCGTAGGCGAATCAAGGCGTTTTCTTTATGCTGCTTCATGTCAATTCATGATTGGGAAGCTTTATGGTTCAAGCAGTTGTGTCACCAGTGAGCTTTCAACGACTTTTGTGTTCCCTGACAAAATATTCAAGACCATCTTAGCGAGAATTCATGTTGCACACCACAAGCTAAGTATTTCCATTTCTTTCGATCAGTAAACAAAACGAACACAGTACCCTCGTGGTTTCTTGTTGGAAGACGGTGTTTCTCTGCTTTTATGATCAAAATCATCATCCATTCTGTGGGCGCCAAGTGTCGCATAGGGCATATTAAATTACGATCAAAATACACCTTCAGTAAGTTCGAAATGGAAAGAAGTAACAGTCAAGAATACTCGATCGCCAAATAAGAGGACATAATTATTGAAGTATTGAAGTCATCCACTCTCAAGACAAGCTATATTCAAACGGCTCGAAAATTGAAACCGAACCTCGTACTTTATTGGAGTTTTCAGGACTTTAATACGAGAACGGTGCCGTTCGGTAAGTGATATTTTTTAATGTTGTTTTTCTTGTTTGATCCCAATTCAAATAATGTTTGTACTCGGACGTATAAAGCTGTACGATTTCGCTCGATGGAAAATTATAGCAGATGAAGCCTCAGCTAAAATTATTTGCGAAAGAAAATTGAAACTTTTTATTTCTGCTTCTAAAAGGAAATGTAGCGTTTATATTTGAATTATTTGTTGTTTGTTGTTGTTGTTAATTCAATATTCTCTGAGGAGAATTAAACATCTCATCGTGTTTTGTTTCGTGAATAAAGTACCATTTTATCTGGATCAGTGTGTATTTTCTTTATACTAGTTATAGTTACCGCAAAAGTGCCAACGACATAGAGGAGCGAATAATTGATAGAAAGCTTTAAAATATATGATCATGAAACATATACGTTTAAATCTGACCGGCATTACATTGTAAGTATTAAAGACAACACGAAAGTCCCAGTTTTATTTGATGACAAGATAACAAAATTAATACCCCATCCTAAAGTTGCTTAGAAATCGAAGATGTGTCTTGGTTTGCTGAAAAATTCTGTCATTTTAGTTGCATGAATGGTGGAAAGAATTTTAAAATTATTATCGGAACGAGGAAGCGTTGCGTGACGGGGGACAAAAAAAATAAGATATACCTTTCATTTTCATAGTATCTCAATATGTTTTTTAATAGGAGAGCAAAACCATTTTTGATAATTTAACTGTAGCTAATTTTAGTCCAAGAATTGCAACTTCATAAATAACTGAAGTATTTTTCTTTCCAAGAGTTTCGTGTATGACAGAACTGAAGACGAATGAATGTTTACATATATAATTAATTTTATATTGTGCGTGCGAAGCACAGACTTCACAAACTAGATCAGAACGTTTTGAAATGATTGAAATATTTTATTTCACGAACAGCAACTTGCTTTAAAATAAAACTCAAACCAGTTCGAACATATTGGCCGAATATTTAAACGACGTCTAAAAAGTTAGTTAATGAGGTCTAAATCAACTTATAAGCAGGTCAGTTTTTTAGTCTGTGTTTATATTGTAGCGCATGCGCCGTATTGAGTTTAGGAGAGCATGCGCAGTTGTTGTGGTTATGTTTTGGAGATTACAAGAATGATACTAAATTGAATTTCTCCGTGTCTTTGTGCTCATTCTTCGCTAAGCAGAACGCTACAACTGGTGGCAGCGGTGGATTTTGCAGAACCGTTCGTAAGACGATAATTTTTCTTGTTTATGTTTATCGCTGAAGTCATATTTTGGCTATTTTCGCTCGGAGTGCTGGAGCACGTGGCAAATATGGATTCCTTCGACTCTGGCTTATTTTCAAGTTGTTCAACTCCTGCACCAAACAAATCACCTGCAAATCCCTTCAAACCGGAAAATCCGTTCCGTAACAATCAGGAGTTAACCACAGAAACAGATGCAAGCATTCTGACTTCCGTGACCGAGCTTTGGAACACTGCTCGTAGTGCCAATACCACAGGAACAACACAACAAACAAGTAATAACCGCCGGTTCGCGAAACCAATTAAGCTTCCCCATGACTACGATGGACGTACCTGCTTACGAGATTACTTGCGACATTTCGATAGATGTGCTGTCATAAATGGCTGGACCCCAGAAGAATCAGCCGCGTTTTTGTCTGCAGCCCTTCGTGGCGAAGCCCAAAAACTATTACATGGTATGTCTGACTCTGATTGTAGAGATTACTCCAAGTTAGTGGCAAGACTTGAATTACGCTTTGGTGTGGAAAAAACAAGCTGAACTTTTCCAAGCCAGACTCCATAACCGCCGGCAGCAGGAAGGTGAGTCCCTCAAAGCTCTTGCTTCTGACATAAGAAATATGGCTGGTTTGGCATACCAAGATTTAGATCCACTAGCCCAAGAGCGGTTTTCCGTACAACATTTTATTGATGCCATACATGATGTTGACGATAGAATGCGACTTCGGCGAGACAAACCGCGTACATTAGATGAAGCTTTACTAACTGCATGTGAATTAGAAGCCTTTCGCATGGTTGATACTGGACTAATGACATCAAAACCAAAACTTAGGTCGGTCGAAAATTTCAACAATGAGACAAGTCAGCTAGCACACCAAGTTGAGGAACTGACACAGCAAATTAAAACTCAGCAGCAGCAACACCTCGCTCAACAGGAAGCGTTACATAATCTTGCAGATCAAGTACAAAAATGTATGAGTGTGGAAGGGCAGACCCCATACCCAAAGTACCCAAACCAAAACAGGTACCCTCCACGACGAAACTTAGTGTGCTGGAATTGTAACCAACAAGGACATTTCCAACGAGATTGTCAATTCCGTAGGAATACAGAGTCTGCGCAAAGCCCAATGTCGGGAAACGAGAGAAAGGCGTTCCCTGCAGCCCGGGGGAGCGTCTAGATGATTCAAAAGGGCAACTGCCTCATGGTGTCAAGATTGCTCCAGACATATCTCATGGCTTGTACATAAAAGGATTTGTTGCACAGCAGGGTGTTAACTGTTTGATTGACACTGGATCCGTAAAGACGATTTTGTCTAGTAAAGTATATGACAGGCTCCCACAAAGTCAAAGATTTTTCCTCAGGAATGAGAATACCGATATTTACCTGGCAGATGGTAGCAGTAGCAAGACTCGCGGTACAGGAGAGACAATGTTAAGACTAGGCAGTCAAGAATTGATGGTCAGTCTTGTGGTGGCTGACATTGCAGATGAGGCAATACTGGGCATGGACTTATTATCTCAAGCCGGGGCATCCCTAGACGTTGTTCAAGGAACAGTTACTGTCAATGGAGAGACAATTGACTGTCACGACTCAAGGAATCAATTGCTTAGTTATCGATGTATGGTTCGCCGATCTGTTATCATTGAGGCACATTCTGAAGTTGTCTTCCCAGTAACTATCAGGAAACGAAGGGTAGAACCCACTCCCTTAACTCCGGACTTTGGCTTGCGTATTTTGGAACCCTGCAATAGCTCTCGATTACAAGACAAGGGATTGGTCATTGCTAGGACATTAGTAAATGTAGGAGGAACTTCAAGTGTGCCAGCCCGAATCCTTAACTTGTCTGATGAACCACAGGTCCTGCAACCTAACACGGTTATAGCATTAGCCAAGCCTGTGCACAGTGTGAGGGAAATATACTTTCCAGAGGATGTGACGGGAACGAACATGGAGCCTCAACAAGCGCAGGGTCAGGGCCTGGAAGATGAACTGCCTGAACCACTGAGAGAACTTGTCGAAAGGGGCTCAGCGGATCTTAACGAGGAGGAAAAACAACAAGTGGTTAACCTTCTGATAAGGTACAAGCATGTGTTTTCAATGAACGATTGGGATCTTGGAACGAGTAATGACGCACAACATCACATCAACACTGGAAGTGCCGCACCAATAAGACAACGCCCTCGGAGGGCTGCACCATGGAAACAGGCAGAGATTGACCGTCAAGTCAACAATCTATTGACAGAAGGAAAGGTGCAAGAATCAAACAGTCCATGGGCCTCCCCAGTAGTCTTGGTCACAAAAAAGGATGGTAGTCAAAGACTGTGCGTAGATTATCGCCAATTAAATTCAGTCACTGTAAAAGATGCATTTCCCCTTCCACGCATAGATGACTCTTTGGATTGTCTGTCTGGTGCCCAGTGGTTTTCCACTCTCGACATGGCCTCCGGATACTGGCAGGTCGGGATGGACCCCACCACCAAACATAAAGCCGCATTCGCTACTAGCAACGGATTATTTGAGTGGAACTGTATGCCATTCGGTCTCACGAACTCACCAGGAACATTTGAAAGATTGATTACACTTGTATTGAAGGGGCTTCAGTTCAAAATTTGTTTGTGCTACTTGGACGACGTCATAGTCTTTGCTCAAACCTTTCGGGAACACCTCCAGCGGCTGGAAATGGTACTTGTACGATTCGCTTCGGCAGGCCTCAAACTCAAGCCCAGAAAGTGCAATCTTTTCCAGCACAAGATCTCGTACCTAGGGCACGTTGTGACTGAGCAAGGTGTAACAACTGATCCTGCAAAGGTCGAACGAGTTTTAAACTGGCCAGTTCCCGAGAGTGCAACTGAAGTCAAGAGTTTCCTTGGTTTAGCAACATACTACAGGCGTTTTGTCCCAGGATTTGCAAGCATAGCTAGGCCTCTGTACCAACTCACAGAACCAACCAAAGAATTTGAATGGACTAACGAATGCCAACACGCATTTGATAAACTGAAGGAACTACTCACTTCCTCTCCTGTCTTGGCTTATCCAAAACAAGATGGACTATTCATTCTGGACACGGATGCTAGCAATCACGGGATCGGCGCCGTTCTTTCCCAGGTACAAGATGGAGTCGAGAGGCCAATAGCATACTCTAGCAGGACACTCTCAAAATCTGAGAGGAATTATTGTACCACAAGACGGGAGCTACTGGCAATCGTCGAATTCACTAAACTGCACCGACATTATCTCCAGGGATCCCAGTTCTTAGTTCGGACAGACCACGCCCCACTACGGTCTATCCTTGCGACAAAAGACCCAGAGGGACAGTTAGCACGCTGGATTTCCTTCTTGAGCACGCTTAAGTTTAACATTGAGTATCGAGAAGGCAAACGTCACAACAATGCTGATGCCTTGTCTCGGAGACCCTGTGATGACCGTTGCAAATGGTGCCAAGTGTGGAAAAAGAAGGAACCCCTACCCAGGTGTGAAGTGGGAACACAGACCGAAGTGGAAGAAGAACTAATAGGGGCACCTACAACCAGTCGCCCCTGCAGAACAAATGTGAAGTGGTGAAATTAGAACCCATGTGGACAACGGAGTACCTAAAGCAACAACAGTCAGTAGATCCCATTTTGAAGACCTTCATTGAGCTGAAGAAGTCTGCTAAGGAACGCTCACAATGGCCGGACGTCTCAGATAAAAGTCCTACATTGAAAGCACTTTGGTCACAATGGGATCGCATTTCCCTCCAAGACGGAGTATTATGTCGTAGATGGGAGAGTGATAGTGGTGACAGGGTAACATACCAAATTGTACTTCCAGAGAGTTTGAGAGAGACTGCCCTCAAAGCCCACCACAACCATACGACAGCAAGCCATAGAGGAGTTAACAAAACTCTCAGTTCTCTTAGACAGCGCTATTATTGGCCTGGTCTGACTTCGCAGACATACAGATGGGTCACCAGATGTCATGATTGTGGTGCAAAGAAGACTTCCGGACGAAAACGGCGCGCTCCTTTGAAACAGTATGTCGTGGGTGCTCCCCTCGAGAGAATTGCAATGGATATACTCGGTCCCCTGCCATTAACGACCAGCGGAAACCGATACGTGCTTGTTGTAACTGATTACTTTACTAAATGGACAGAAGGTTATGCCATTCCTGACCAGACTGCCCCAACTGTTGCAGAAAAGTTGGTGTCTGAGTTCATTTGTCGGTTTGGCGTGCCACGACAACTCCATAGTGATCAGGGCACGAACTTTGAATCAAAGGTCATGGCGGAAGTTTGTAAACTGCTAGACATTGAAAAGACTAGGACAACACCCTTACACCCCCAATCGGATGGGCAAGTTGAAAGATACAATCGCACGTTGATAGAGATGCTTAGAGGAAAGTTAAATGACAAGCAAGAAGATTGGGATCTTCAGCTACCCACATGTATGATGGCTTACCGGTCTTCCGTTCACGAATCCACTGGGTCAACACCCAACGAACTGATGTTAGGAAGAGAAATCGAAGTGCCGTTGGATGCTATTACGGAGTTCTCCCCAGATACTCCGAGTCCGGTCACCGATTATGCACAAGCCTTGCACCAGAGGTTGGCTACTGCGCACGAGTGTGCACGTCAAAAACTGAAGAAAGCTGCTGTGCGCCAGAAACGAAATTACGACAAGAAGATGGCTGGAAAACCCTTCCAAGCGGGTGACAGCGTGTGGCTGCATCAAGTACGACGTAAGAAGGGGAGAAACCCAAAGCTTGACTGTCCATGGGAGGGTCCGTACCTCGTGACTGCTGCCTTATCAGATGTGGTTTACCGTATCCAAAAGTCACAGAGAGCCAAGCCCAAGGTAGTGCATTCGGACAGGCTGAAGCCTTATCTGGGACCACCTCTTAAGAGTTGGATATCTGCTTGTGTCCCCCCTCCGCTAAATGAATCCGAAGTCGTGCAGAGTGTTGCTGCTCCAGAGCAGGTGGTTGTTGATGATGGAGTAATCCAGTCTTCACCTGATGGCGAACCAAGCATGCACCATTCCGATGTGGAGTCGGAAGCTTCAGTGGAGGAGTTAGAAGACGGAGAGGATGATGTCCGGCCCGAGCAAGAGGATGGGTTGCAGAATGCTGAGGTTCCTGCGGACTGTGGGGCTACAGAATCAAGTAATGATGGTGGAGCCGACATGGCCATGGAACAAGACCCACTTGCGGAGACAGTGGTAGAAGGAGTACAAAGAGGCCAAGGAAGAAGAAGGGTGAAGGCCCCTGAACGTTTTGGAGAATGGGTTAACACGTTAAAACATTAATTGAGTTGATTTACGGAGACGAGTATAACTGAGTGGCACTAGATTGAACGAGACTTGAACTGAACCCTTCTTTAACTAAGGTACTAGTTCGTCTCTAATTGCGGCCCTTAGGCGTGTTAGTTTTGTTAGTTCCAGTTTGTTAGTAGTCCCGATGCACTGTGGACAGTGCTACTTTAAGAGGGGGAGCTGTGTAGCGCATGCGCCGTATTGAGTTTAGGAGAGCATGCGCAGTTGTTGTGGTTATGTTTTGGAGATTACAAGAATGATACTAAATTGAATTTCTCCGTGTCTTTGTGCTCATTCTTCGCTAAGCAGAACGCTACAATATACACCTTCTAAACAGGGTTTACTGTGTTAGGTTGGCCAGTCAGTTTAAAATCGTATAAGGCCATGGTTTTGTTAAACCCTGTCTAAACCTTGTTTTTAAAATATTCTGCCCATAAAGTTGGCGATTATCGAATACCAGGGGTGTATGTAAAACCCGGAACACACCCGGAACACCCCGGAACACCCCGGAACACCCGGAACACTCCCGGAACACCCCGGAACACCCCCGGAACACCCCCGGAACACCCGGAACACCCCCGGAACACAACAGAAGACCCCAGGAACACAAAAAATATAAAAATAGTAATAAAATAATAATAAATAAATAAAATAAAAACAAATATATTTATTTATTTTTTTCTGAGAGCGCGAGCGGGCGGAACTCTCGAATCCAGCAATCTGATTGGTTCCGAGAGCGGGCAAGATTTTCCAATCTTGCCCACGGTCAAAATATCAAATGACTTTGCCGCCAGGCCTGCGCCGGCCAAGCGAAGAAGTTTTAATTCCAGCAACGTGCAAAGGTCGATGCCAAAGAAGCTTTTACTGAATTTTGCACATTATATTGCTCTCTTATCGTTGTCAAGTGAATGGAGAACTACGCAGTGGAATTAAAGAGCTTGCATTTCTTCAAAAAGGCGAGTGTTCATTTGATTTTAACCGACATAATATGAGTTTGTTGTTGTTTTGGAAATCACTTTCACGCTCTCTAGACTTGCGATTTTAAATTACAAATGTCCGTGTTTAGACTCAATTCCTTAGTTTTAGTCATTTGCTATTCGTTTCTCTTTTTTACCGAAACAGCCCTTCATTAACTTTCATTCAAGAAAGAACTTAGTGATTACCGGTAACCCAGAAAATAATTCTCGGCTCGTATAAATCAGTTGTGTCGGTACGTTGAAACCAGTGAATGCATGAATACAGTTTGTTAAGGTTTCGCATAAAATGAAAACTGTAAATGGCCATCGAATGGCAAGAATTAGATTAACATGGAAATGAAATTGTAGAAAACTGAGGAAACAGTTTTGCTCGGAAAATGCTTTCATGATACTACGCAGGAAGATTTTTCTAAAATTTTGCCGGTTACGCCGGACTTTGAATGGCTTTAGCTTCTCATTTCAGCTGCTTTTAGCGGTGAAATTCCATCGTCTGTTCTTCACATCTACCTTTCTGTAATTCTGGTGTAAAAAATTAATCGTCTGAGTTTCTTTTTATTTGGATTAAGTTTTATTTCTTCGGTAGTTTGAGTTTTATAGCGACCTTGCGATCAGCTATAAAAGGAATACGCGCGCGCGTGAAAAACAGATTTTGCAAAACGGCAAGATTTCAAGAATTTTCGCATTACCAAACCAAGTAGGAAAAAAATAAATACGTTATTTGCCGGCCTTGGTCGGTCCGTATTGAGAAAAACTGTGCCCTCGGTCTTGAGTACGGCCCTCGGCCTACGGCCTCGTGCCGTACTCAAGACCTCTGGCACAGTTTTTCTCAATACGGACCTCCCGGCCGGCAAATAACATATATATAGTGGTTGAAGTAGTGAAATCGAACACGGTAAGCGGTCAAGAGCCATTAACGAATCGACTGATACCGAACACTTCCGAAGATGCCCCGAAGATTTCCGAAGATGTACCGAAGATTTCCGAAGATGTCCCGAACACTTCCGAAGATTTCCGAAGATTTCCGAACACTTCCGAAGATGTCCCGAAGATTTCCGAAGGTATATCGAAGACTTCTGAAGATGTTCCGAAGATTTCCGCACGTTTTCAGAAGACCGAATTTTTCCGAAGCTTCTTATCTAAGAGTGAATAAGTGGCAAAGGACCGCTCAAAATTCAAATGTTTGCCAATTGGCCAAAGCCACAGAGCGTGACATTGAATTTGAGGTAATCGGAGGTCATTGCCATGTGCAATTTCGTAGACAATTGGTCATTGGTCAATCATGTCGTTGTTTGTTCAGTCGAACCTCCCTAATCTGAGTATCAGGCGAATTTTTCTGCGCTCTCTTTTACTCTTCGTCTTTACGTAAGCGGACACCCTCGGGACCAGAGAAAAATTCGGGTCTTCTGAAAACGTGCGGAAATCTTCGGAACATCTTTGGAAGTCTTCGAGCCATCTTCGGGACATCTTCGGAAGTGTTCGGGAAATCTTCGGAAATCTTCGGAAATCTTCGGAAGTGTTCGGGACATCTTCGGAAATCTTCGGAAATCTTCGGAAGTGTTCGGGACATCTTCGGAAATCTTCGGGGAATCTTCGGAAATCTTCGGGGCATCTTCGGAAGTGTTCGGTATCAGTCGATTCGTTAACGGCTCTTGACCGCTTACCGTGTTCGATTTCACTACTTCAACCACTATATAAATATATTTGTTTTTATTTTATTTATTTATTATTATTTTATTACTATTTTTATATTTTTTGTGTTCCTGGGATATTCTGTTGGTGTTCCGGGGGTGTTCCGGGGTGTTCCGGGGGTGTTCCGGGGGTGTTCCGGGTGTTCCGGGAGTGTTTCCGGGGTGTTCCGGGGTGTTCCGGGGTGTTCCGGGTGTGTTCCTGGTTTTACATACACCCCACCGGCTTGCGTGAATGCCGCGCGGAATCTTATTGTTCTGTTTCGAGAAATAAATCGTTTCCTCAAAATCCCTATTCGAGTCAGACTCAAAACTTGAAAATCGATTCTCGAAAACATCGAAGTATTGTCTTTTATACTCACGTTGAACTAGGACGAGACTGTCAACTTACATTTACCCGGTCACTGCATATTTCTATGTTAATTAATTTCTTTACTTTCCCATTCACGATTTGGCACATAGTGCCTTTGATTCCCGCGGTTGCCAATAGCATTTCCCATGATCCTATTCGTACATTCACAACAAAGCATTGCCGGAAGTTTCTTCGTCTCTGTTGTGGCAGAAGGTAATTTTCATTTAAAATTTATCATTTTTACAGCATTTTGAATGTGGGAAATGTTGTAAATGTGATCAGTAATGTTAGTTTTGTTCTTTTTTCAGGCTGACAATGATTCTAGTGGATGAATGTAGCAGTGCTCTACGTATAAAGCTTATTCCCGTCAACGTCAGAAATCCGAAAAATGTAAGCATACTCTCAAATCTTCTGATGCTTCCTGAAGTCCAAGCTTTGTACTTTAAGGTAATATTCCGTATTAACAATGGCTATATCCACAATATACGAATTTTAAAGCTACCTTTGAATTGAAGTATGTTGGTAAACAGTGCTTTTGTTCAACAAAATTGCATTGCAAACCCGCGAATGGCCGCGATCGACAAAAATAATATTACTTACAACTTGACAGTACACGTGGTTTTTTCATTAGGGCTAAATCCTTCTAGGTAATAAATTACAATGTGTAATTCAGCACTAAAAAGCTTAGGTATGCAGCTCTTTTACTGGTAAAAGGAGTATAACTAAAGTGCGAGTTGTGAGATTGGGAGTTGCGAGTATACGCGCGCGTTTGCGAGTTTGCGCGCGAGTTTGCCATATCGCTTGTCTCTGTGACCTGTCGCCTGGTGTGCACTGCATTGGGAATATTGAAAATTTGTGTCATTTTGTGGCTGTGAACTGATGCACAAATTCAAACCAGTTTGAATTTGTGTGATCTGTTGTGGCAACAAAATTATGGCTCCATCAATAATATTCCAAGCCCACTCAACCCCCCCCCCCCCCCCCCCCCCCCCCCCCCCTGGGCATTGTTGGGCATTTGTCATTTTTTTGGCCAGAATGTTGAAAATGCCCCACGGTGGGGTCAGCTCATATGTACAAAATCCCCACGGTGGGGCTCTTGGAAGGGTGCAAATGCCCCACTCATAAGACCCTCAAGCAATCTAAAAAATCTACATTTCAAGCAGAACTAATCATTAAAGCAAAGATCGGAGAGGGTTTCAATCCAAGCAAATTTATGTACACATTATCTTGCCGATCCATTTCTGTCATCCATTTATTGAAGTCGTATAAGTATTAAAGTCGATCACTCATTGTTTTGATCAAGGCGGCAAGTCATTTCCCCGAAATCAAGAATTTTATAGGTACGGAGTGGGTACATCTTTTCTCCGAAGCTGTCAAAGCTTGCTGTTCCAGTTGTATGCGTCACTTTGGCTTGCACGTGGAGGCAACAGTAATTTGGGGTTTGGGTTCTTTTTATTTGAAACGTGACTCGCAAACGAGATTTATCTACACATATTTTCTTTTTTTATCGGGGTTAATTAAAACACCGGAGCATATATGTATTTTAAAACCACAAACATAATGTTGCCTAGCTTTGACAATGCCTCACCCCCAGGCTGAATGGTTTGGAAAATGCCCTATACCAGGGATGGAAAAGTTGTAAAATGCCAGGGGGGGGGGGGGGGGGGACGCATGGTCGGGCTTGGAATTGACTGAGCCATTATGTTGCAGCGACAATAATTTTTCATTAAAACAGGCATGTCACACGAAGGGAATTGTCACTTGCAACCTGACGCTTAGCTCTTTTAAAATGTGTGTAACAAAATTAATATTTAATTCTATTTTCATTTTTGTTTTGTTTTGCATGTAAATATGATCTTTCAAACAAAACAAAAATATTGAAAAGGAGTGAATATCAGCATATGGTATGCACATATAAATTATCAGCTTGAGCAGCAGAGAGAGCATCACCTTTTTCCACCGGAAGTAAAAATTTATTTTGATTGGCAGCATAAGTGTTGTTTTCTCAGAATTATTTTTCAATTAATTAAAGGAGACACTTGCAGGAGATTTTTTTCAATTTCAATCAAATTTAAGAGTCACTAGATACTGTATACCCTTTATTTGACCAGTTTGCAAGATTTTGCTTTTTGTTATCTTCAGATATATTACATCAAGACCATTCATTTCCAAACAGTTTTATGGAGAAATATTGCTTCTAAAGAAAGTTATGAAGAAAAAGCGATTATTTCAATGAATGATTTCTAATTGAGAGCTGCCAACAGTTTGTCTAGATGGATTAAAAGTCACATATGAGCGCAACATGTTTCTCAAGTCACTAAAAATTTGAAAGCCCTATCTTGTATTGTTTGTAGCAACAGAAGATAATGTGTCCGTGTTTTTTTAGTAAGAATATACCAAAATGGACAATTTGAAATTATTTGGTAAGAATTGACAGGTCCGCGGTCATGAAAATTTCCCAAAATTATCAACCGGTCCGGGGTCATGAAAATTTTACAAAAATATCGACAGGTCCGGGGTCATGAAAATTTTCCAAAAATATCGACAGATCCAGGGTCATGAAAATTTTTGAAAAATATCCACAGGCCCGGGGTGATGAAAATTTTCCAAAAATATTGACAGGTCCGGGTGATGAAAATTTTCCAAAAATATCGATAGGTCCGGGGTCATGAAAATTTTCCAAAAATATCCACAGGTCCGGGGTGATGAAAATTTTCCAAAAACATCGACAGGTCCGGGGTGATGAAAATTTTCCAAAAATATCGACAGGTCCGGGGTGATGAAAATTTTCCAAAATTATTGGCAGGTCCGCGGTAATGAAAATTTTCAGAGAATATTGACAGGTCCGCGGTCATGAAAATATTCAGAAAATATTGACAGGTCCGCGGTCATGAAAATATTCAGAAAATATTGACAGGTCCGCGGTCATGAAAATATTCAGAAAATATTGACAGGTCCGCGGTCGTTACAATTTCCAAAAATATTGACAGGTCCGCGGTCGTTAAAATTTTCCAAAATATTGACAGGTCCGCGGTCATGAAAATTTTCCAAAAATATTGACAGGTCCGCGGTCATGAAAATATTCAGAAAATATTGACTGGTCCGCGGTCGTTAAAATTTTCCAAAAATATTGACAGGTCCGCGGTCATGAAAATTTTCCAAAAATATTGACAGGTCCGCGGTCATGAAAATATTCAGAAAATATTGACATGTCCGCAGCCATAAAAATTTTCCAAAAATATTGACAGGTCCGCGGTCATGAAAATTTTCCTAAAATATTGACAGGTCCGCGGTCATGAAAATTTTCCAAAATTATTGGCAGGTCCGCGGTAATGAAAATTTTCAGATAATATTGACAGGTCCGCGGTCATGAAAATATTCAGAAAATATTGACAGGTCTGCGGTCATGAAAATATTCAGAAAATATTGACAGGTCCGCGGTCATGAAAATTTTCCAAAATATTGACAGGTCCGCGGTCATGAAAATTTTCCAAAAATATTGACAGGTCCGCGGTCATGAAAATATTCAGAAAATATTGACTGGTCCGCGGTCGTTAAAATTTTCCAAAAATATTGACAGGTCCGCGGTCATGAAAATATTCAGAAAATATTGACATGTCCGCAGCCATAAAAATTTTCCAAAAATATTGACAGGTCCGCGGTCATGAAAATTTTCCTAAAATATTGACAGGTCCGCGGTCATGAAAATTTTCAGAAATATTGACAGGTCCGCGGTCATGAAAATATTCAGAAAATATTGACAGGTCTGCGGTCATGAAAATATTCAGAAAATATTGACAGGTCCGCGGTCATGAAAATTGTCCAAAAATATTGACAGGTCCGCCGTCATGAAAATATTCAGAAAATATTGACAGGTCCGCTGTCATGAAAATTTTCCAAAAATATTGACAGGTCTGCGGTCATGAAAATTTTCCAAAAATATTGACAGGTCCGCGGTCATGAAATTTTCCAAAAATATGGACAGGTCCGCGGTCATGAAAATTTTCAGAAAATATCGACAGGTCCGGGGTCATGAACATTTTCCAAAATATTGACAGGTCCTCGGTCATGAAAATTTTCAGAAAATATCGACAGGTCCGGGGTCATGAAAGTTTTCCAAAATATCGACAGGTCCGCGGTCATGAAAATATTCAGAAAATATTGACAGGTCCGCGGTCATGAAAATTTTCCAAAAATATTGACAGGTCCGCGGTCATGAAAATATTCAGAAATATTGACAGGTCCGCGGTCATGAAAATTTTACAAAAATATTGACAGGTCCGCGGTCATGAAAATTTTCCAAAAATATTGACAGGTCCGCGGTCATGAAAATTTTCAGAAAATATTGACAGGGCCGCGGTCATGAAAATTTTCAGAAAATATTGACAGGTCCGCGGTCATGAAAATTTTCCAAAAATATTGACAGGTCCGCGGTCATGAAAATATTCAGAAAATATTGACAGGTCCGCGGTCATGAAAATTTTCCAAAAATATTGACAGGTCCGCGGTCATGAAAATATTCAGAAAATATTGACAGGTCCGCGGTCATGAAAATTTTCCTAAAATATTGACAGGCCGCGGTCATGAAAATTTTCCTAAAATATTGACAGGTCCGCGGTCATGAAAATTTTCCAAAAATATTGACAGGTCCGCGGTCATGAAAATTTTCCAAAAATATTGACAGGTCCGCGGTCATGAAAATTTTCCAAAAATATTGACAGGTCCGCGGTCATGAAAATTTTCCAAAAATATTGACAGGTCCGCGGTCATGAAAATATTCAGAAAATATTGACAGGTCTGCGGTCATGAAAATTTTCCAATAATATTGACAGGTCTGCGGTTATGAAAATTTTCCAATAATATTGACAGGTCCGCGGTCATGAAAATTTTCCAAAAATATTGACAGGTCCGCGGTCGTGAAAATTTTCCAAAAATATTGACAGGTCCGCGGTCATGAAAATTTTCCAAAAATATTGACAGGTCCGCGGTCATGAAAATTTTCCAAAAATATTGACAGGTCCACGGTCATGAAAATTTTCAGAAAATATTGACAGGTCCGCGGTCATGAAAATATTCAGAAAATATTGACAGGTCCGCGGTCATGAAAATTTTCCAAAAATATTGACAGGTCCGCGGTCATGAAAATTTTCCAAAATTATTGGCAGGTCCGCGGTAATGAAAATTTTCAGAAAATATTGACAGGTCCGCGGTCATGAAAATATTCAGAAAATATTGACAGGTCCGCGGTCATGAAAATATTCAGAAAATATTGACAGGTCCGCGGTCATGAAAATTTTCCAAAATTATTGGCAGGTCCGCGGTAATGAAAATTTTCAGAGAATATTGACAGGTCCGCGGTCATGAAAATATTCAGAAAATATTGACAGGTCCGCGGTCATGAAAATATTCAGAAAATATTGACAGGTCCGCGGTCATGAAAATATTCAGAAAATATTGACAGGTCCGCGGTCATGAAAATTTTCCAAAAATATTGACAGGTCCGCGGTCATGAAAATTTTCCAAAAATATTGACAGGTCCGCGGTCATGAAAATATTCAGAAAATATTGACAGGTCCGCGGTCATGAAAATTTTCCAAAAATATTGACAGGTCCGCGGTCATGAAAATTTTCCAAAAATATTGACAGGTCCTCGGTCATGAAAATTTTCCAAAAATATTGACAGGTCCGCGGTCATGAAAATTTTCCAAAAATATTGACAGGCCGCGGTCATGAAAATTTTCCAAAATATTGACAGGTCCGCGGTCATGAAAATTTTCCAAAAATATTGACAGGTCCGCGGTCATGAAAATATTCAGAAAATATTGACAGGTCCGCGGTCATGAAAATTTTCCAAAAATATTGACAGGTCCGCGGTCATGAAAATTTTCCAAAAATATTGACAGGTCCGCGGTCATGAAAATTTTCCAAAAATATTGACAGGTCCGCGGTCATGAAAATTTTCAGAAAATATTGACAGGTCCGCGGTCATGAAAATATTCAGAAAATATTGACAGGTCCGCGGTCATGAAAA
This sequence comes from Desmophyllum pertusum, assembly GCA_029204205.1. Lineage (NCBI taxonomy): Eukaryota > Metazoa > Cnidaria > Anthozoa > Scleractinia > Caryophylliidae > Desmophyllum > Desmophyllum pertusum. The sequence goes on along the minus strand of MU825493.1, from coordinate 30,264 downwards.
TTTTCCAAAATTATTGGCAGGTCCGCGGTAATGAAAATTTTCAGAGAATATTGACAGGTCCGCGGTCATGAAAATATTCAGAAAATATTGACAGGTCCGCGGTCATGAAAATATTCAGAAAATATTGACAGGTCCGCGGTCATGAAAATATTCAGAAAATATTGACTGGTCCGCGGTCATGAAAATTTTCCAAAAATATTGACAGGTCCGCGGTCGTTAAAATTTTCCAAAAATATTGACAGGTCCGCGGTCATGAAAATTTTCCAAAAATATTGACAGGTCCGCGGTCATGAAAATATTCAGAAAATATTGACTGGTCCGCGGTCGTTAAAATTTTCCAAAAATATTGACAGGTCCGCGGTCATGAAAATTTTCCAAAAATATTGACAGGTCCGCGGTCATGAAAATATTCAGAAAATATTGACATGTCCGCAGCCATGAAATTTTCCAAAAATATTGACAGGTCCGCGGTCATGAAAATTTTCCTAAAATATTGACAGGTCCGCGGTCATGAAAATTTTCCAAAATTATTGGCAGGTCCGCGGTAATGAAAATTTTCAGATAATATTGACAGGTCCGCGGTCATGAAAATATTCAGAAAATATTGACAGGTCTGCGGTCATGAAAATATTCAGAAAATATTGACAGGTCCGCGGTCATGAAAATTTTCCAAAAATATTGACAGGTCCGCGGTCATGAAAATTTTCCAAAAATATTGACAGGTCCGCGGTCATGAAAATATTCAGAAAATATTGACAGGTCCGCGGTCATGAAAATTTTCCAAAAATATTGACAGGTCCGCGGTCATGAAAATTTTCCAAAAATATTGACAGGTCCGCGGTCATGAAAATATTCAGAAAATATTGACAGGTCCGCAGCCATGAAAATTTTCCAAAATATTGACAGGTCCGCGGTCATGAAAATTTTCCTAAAATATTGACAGGTCCGCGGTCATGAAAATTTTCAGATAATATTGACAGGTCCGCGGTCATGAAAATATTCAGAAAATATTGACAGGTCCGCGGTCATGAAAATATTCAGAAAATATTGACAGGTCCGCGGTCATGAAAATTGTCCAAAAATATTGACAGGTCCGCCGTCATGAAAATATTCAGAAAATATTGACAGGTCCGCGGTCATGAAAATTTTCCAAAAATATTGACAGGTCTGCGGTCATGAAAATTTTCCAAAAATATTGACAGGTCCGCGGTCATGTAATTTTCCAAAAATATTGACAGGTCCGCGGTCATGAAAATTTCAGAAAATATCGACAGGTCCGGGGTCATGAAAATTTTCCCAAAATATTGACAGGTCCGCGGTCATGAAAATTTTCAGAAAATATCGACAGGTCCGCGGTCATGAAAATTTTCCAAAAATATTGACAGGTCCGCGGTCATGAAAATATTCAGAAAATATTGACAGGTCCGCGGTCATGAAAATTTTCCAAAAATATTGACAGGTCCGCGGTCATGAAAATATTCAGAAAATATTGACAGGTCCGCGGTCATGAAAATTTTCCAAAAATATTGACAGGTCCGCGGTCATGAAAATTTTCCAAAAATATTGACAGGTCCGCGGTCATGAAAATTTTCCAAAAATATTGACAGGTCCGCGGTCATGAAAATATTCAGAAAATATTGACAGGTCCGCGGTCATGAAAATTTTCCAAAAATATTGACAGGTCCGCGGTCATGAAAATATTCAGAAAATATTGACAGGTCCGCGGTCATGAAAATTTTCCTAAAATATTGACAGGTCCGCGGTCATGAAAATTTTCCTAAAATATTGACAGGTCCGCGGTCATGAAAATTTTCCAAAAATATTGACAGGTCCGCGGTCATGAAAATTTTCCAAAAATATTGACAGGTCCGCGGTCATGAAAATTTTCCAAAAATATTGACAGGTCCGCGGTCATGAAAATTTTCCAAAAATATTGACAGGTCCGCGGTCATGAAAATATTCAGAAAATATTGACAGGTCTGCGGTCATGAAAATTTTCCAAAAATATTGACAGGTCCGCGGTCATGAAAATTTTCCAAAAATATTGACAGGTCCGCGGTCATGAAAATTTTCCAAAAATATTGACAGGTCCGCGGTCATGAAAATTTTCCAAAAATATTGACAGGTCCGCGGTCATGAAAATTTTCCAAAAATATTGACAGGTCCGCGGTCATGAAAATTTTCCAAAAATATTGACAGGTCCGCGGTCATGAAAATTTTCAGAAAATATTGACAGGTCCGCGGTCATGAAAATATTCAGAAAATATTGACAGGTCCGCGGTCATGAAAATTTTCCAAAAATATTGACAGGTCCGCGGTCATGAAAATTTTCCAAAATTATTGGCAGGTCCGCGGTAATGAAAATTTTCAGAAAATATTGACAGGTCCGCGGTCATGAAAATATTCAGAAAATATTGACAGGTCCGCGGTCATGAAAATATTCAGAAAATATTGACAGGTCCGCGGTCATGAAAATTTTCCAAAATTATTGGCAGGTCCGCGGTAATGAAAATTTTCAGAGAATATTGACAGGTCCGCGGTCATGAAAATTTTCAGAGAATATTGACAGGTCCGCGGTCATGAAAATATTCAGAAAATATTGACAGGTCCGCGGTCATGAAAATATTCAGAAAATATTGACAGGTCCGCGGTCATGAAAATTTTCCAAAAATATTGACAGGTCCGCGGTCATGAAAATTTTCCAAAAATATTGACAGGTCCGCGGTCATGAAAATATTCAGAAAATATTGACAGGTCCGCGGTCATGAAAATTTTCCAAAAATATTGACAGGTCCGCGGTCATGAAAATTTTCCAAAAATATTGACAGGTCCGCGGTCATGAAAATATTCAGAAAATATTGACAGGTCCGCGGTCATGAAAATATTCAGAAAATATTGACAGGTCCGCGGTCATGAAAATTTTCAGAAAATATTGACAGGTCCGCGGTCGTTACAATTTTCCAAAAATATTGACAGGTCCGCGGTCATGAAAATTTTCCAAAAATATTGACAGGTCCGCGGTCATGAAAATATTCAGAAAATATTGACAGGTCCGCGGTCATGAAAATTTTCCAAAAATATTGACAGGTCCGCGGTCATGAAAATTTTCCAAAAATATTGACAGGTCCGCGGTCATGAAAATTTTCAGAAAATATTGACAGGTCCGCGGTCATGAAAATTTTCCAAAAATATTGACAGGTCCGCGGTCATGAAAATTTTCCAAAAATATTGACAGGTCCGCGGTCATGAAAATATTCAGAAAATATTGACAGGTCTGCGGTTATGAAAATTTTCCAAAAATATTGACAGGTCCGCGGTCATGAAAATTTTCCAAAAATATTGACAGGTCCGCGGTCATGAAAATTTTCCAAAAATATTGACAGGTCCGCGGTCATGAAAATTTTCCAAAAATATTGACAGGTCCGCGGTCATGAAAATATTCAGAAAATATTGACAGGTCCGCGGTCATGAAAATTTTCCAAAAATATTGACAGTTCCGCGGTCATGAAAATTTTCCAAAAATATTGACAGGTCCGCGGTCATGAAAATTTTCCAAAAATATTGACAGGTCCGCGGTCATGAAAATTTTCCAAAATATTGACAGGTCCACGGTCATGAAAATTTTCAGAAAATATTGACAGGTCCGCGGTCATGAAAATATTCAGAAAATATTGACAGGTCCGCGGTCATGAAAATTTTCCAAAAATATTGACAGGTCCGCGGTCATGAAAATTTTCCAAAAATATTGACAGGTCCGCGGTCATGAAAATTTTCCTAAAATATTGACAGGTCCGCGGTCATGAAAATTTTCCAAAAATATTGACAGGTCCGCGGTCATGAAAATTTTCCAAAAATATTGACAGGTCCGCGGTCATGAAAATTTTCAGAAAATATTGACAGGTCCGCGGTCATGAAAATTTTCCAAAAATATTGACAGGTCCGCGGTCATGAAAATTTTCCAAAAATATTGACAGGTCCGCGGTCGTTAAAATTTTCCAAAAATATTGACAGGTCCGCGGTCATGAAAATATTCAGAAAATATTGACAGGTTCGCGGTCATGAAAATTTTTCAAAAATATTGACAGGTCCGCGGTCATGAAAATTTTCCAAAAATATTGACAGGTCCGCGGTCATGAAAATTTTCCTAAATATTGACAGGTCCGCGGTCATGAAAATTTTCCAAAAATATTGACAGGTCCGCGGTCATGAAAATTTTCCAAAAATATTGACAGGTCCGCGGTCATGAAAATTTTCCAAAAATATTGACAGGTCCGCGGTAATGAAAATTTTCAGATAATATTGACAGGTCCGCGGTCATGAAAATATTCAGAAAATATTGACAGGTCCGCGGTCATGAAAATTTTCCAAAAATATTGACAGGTCCGCGGTCATGAAAATATTCAGAAAATATTGACAGGTCCGCGGTCATGAAAATTTTCCAAAAATATTGACAGGTCCGCGGTCATGAAAATTTTCCAAAAATATTGACAGGTCCGCGGTCATGAAAATATTCAGAAAATATTGACAGGTCCGCGGTCATGAAAATTTTCCAAAAATATTGACAGGTCCGCGGTCATGAAAATTTTCCAATAATATTGACAGGTCCGCGGTCATGAAAATTTTCCAAAAATATTGACAGGTCCGCGGTCATGAAAATTTTCCAAAAATATTGACAGGTCCGCGGTCATGAAAATTTTCAGAAAATATTGACAGGTCCGCGGTCATGAAAATATTCAGAAAATATTGACAGGTCTGCGGTCATGAAAATTTTCCAAAAATATTGACAGGTCCGCGGTCATGAAAATTTTCCAAAAATATTGACAGGTCCGCGGTCATGAAAATTTCCAAAAATATTGACAGGTCCGCGGTCATGAAAATTTTCCTAAAATATTGACAGGTCCGCGGTCATGAAAATTTTCCAAAAATATTGACAGGTCCGCGGTCATGAAAATATTCAGAAAATATTGACAGGTCCGCGGTCATGAAAATTTTCCAAAAATATTGACAGGTCCGCGGTCATGAAAATATTCAGAAAATATTGACAGGTCCGCGGTCATGAAAATTTTCCAAAAATATTGACAGGTCCGCGGTCATGAAAATTTTCCAAAAATATTGACAGGTCCGCGGTCATGAAAATTTTCCAAAATATTGACAGGTACGCGGTCATGAAAATATTCAGAAAATATTGACAGGTCCGCGGTCATGAAAATTTTCCAAAAATATTGACAGGTCCGCGGTCATGAAAATTTTCCAAAAATATTGACAGGTCCGCGGTCATGAAAATATTCAGAAAATATTGACAGGTCCGCGGTCATGAAAATTTTCCAAAAATATTGACAGGTCCGCGGTCATGAAAATTTTCCAAAAATATTGACAGGTCCGCGGTCATGAAAATTTTCCAAAAATATTGACAGGTCCGCGGTCATGAAAATTTTCCAAAAATATTGACAGGTCCGCGGTCATGAAAATATTCAGAAAATATTGACAGGTCCGCGGTCATGAAAATTTTCCAAAAATATTGACAGGTCCGCGGTCATGAAAATTTTCCAAAAATATTGACAGGTCCGCGGTCATGAAAATTTTCCAAAAATATTGACAGGTCCGCGGTCATGAAAATTTTCCAAAAATATTGACAGGTCCGCGGTCATGAAAATTTTCAGAAAATATTGACAGGTCCGCGGCGATGAAAATTTTCCAAAAATATTGACAGGTCCGCGGTCATGAAAATTTTCCAAAATATTGACAGGTCCGCGGTCATGAAAATATTCAGAAAATATTGACAGGTCCGCGGTCATGAAAATATTCAGAAAATATTGACAGGTCCGCGGTCATGAAAATTTTCCAAAATTATTGACAGGTCCGCGGTAATGAAAATTTTCAGAGAATATTGACAGGTCCGCGGTCATGAAAATATTCAGAAAATATTGACAGGTCCGCGGTCATGAAAATATTCAGAAAATATTGACAGGTCCGCGGTCATGAAAATATTCAGAAAATATTGACAGGTCCGCGGTCATGAAAATTTTCCAAAAATATTGACAGGTCCGCGGTCATGAAAATTTTCAGAAAATATCGACAGGTCAGGGGTCATGAAAATTTTCAGTAAATATTGACATGTCCGCGGTCATGAAAATATTCAGAAAATATTGACAGGTCCGCGGTCATGAAAATATTCAGAAAATATTGACAGGTCCGCGGTCATGAAAATTTTCCAAAAATATTGACAGGTCCGCGGTCATGAAAATTTTCCAAAAATATTGACAGGTCCGCGGTCATGAAAATATTCAGAAAATATTGACAGGTCCGCGGTCATGAAAATATTCAGAAAATATTGACAGGTCCGCGGTCATGAAAATATTCAGAAAATATTGACAGGTCCGCGGTCATGAAAATATTCAGAAAATATTGACAGGTCCGCGGTCATGAAAATATTCAGAAAATATTGACAGGTCCGCGGTCATGAAAATTTTCCAAAAATATTGGCAGGTCCGCGGTCATGAAAATTTTCAGAAAATATTGACAGGTCCGCGGTCATGAAAATATTCAGAAAATATTGACAGGTCCGCGGCGATGAAAATTTTCCAAAAATATTGACAGGTCCGCGGTCATGAAAAGTTTTCAAAAATATTGACAGGTCCGCGGTCATGAACATTTTCAGAAAATATCGACAGGTCAGGGGTCATGAAAATTTTCAGTAAATATTGACATGTCCGCGGTCATGAAAATATTCAGAAAATATTGACAGGTCCGCGGTCATGAAAATATTCAGAAAATATTGACAGGTCCGCGGTCATGAAAATTTTCCCAAAATATTGACAGGTCCGCCGTCATGAAAATTTCCAAAATTATCGACAGGTCTGGGGTCATGAAAATTTTCCAAAAATATTGACAGGTCCGCGGTCATGAAAATTTTCAGAAAATATTGACAGGTCCGCGGCGATGAAAATTTTCCAAAATATTGACAGGTCCGCGGTCATGAAAATTTTCCAAAAATATTGACAGGTCCGCGGTCATGAAAATATTCAGAAAATATTGACAGGTCCGCGGTCATGAAAATTTTCCAAAAATATTGACAGGTCCGCGGTCATGAAAATTTTCCAAAATTATTGGCAGGTCCGCGGTAATGAAAATTTTCAGAAAATATTGACAGGTCCGCGGTCATGAAAATATTCAGAAAATATTGACAGGTCCGCGGTCATGAAAATTTTCCAAAAATATTGACAGGTCCGCGGTCATGAAAAGTTTCAAAAATATTGACAGGTCCGCGGTCATGAACATTTTCAGAAAATATCGACAGGTCAGGGGTCATGAAAATTTTCAGTAAATATTGACATGTCCGCGGTCATGAAAATATTCAGAAAATATTGACAGGTCCGCGGTCATGAAAATATTCAGAAAATATTGACAGGTCCGCGGTCATGAAAATTTTCCCAAAATATTGACAGGTCCGCCGTCATGAAAATATAAATTTTCCAAAATTATCGACAGGTCTGGGGTCATGAAAATTTTCCAAAAATATCGACAGGTCCACGGTTATGAAAATTTTCAGAAAATATTGACAGGTCCGCGGCGATGAAAATTTTCCAAAAATATTGACAGGTCCGCGGTTATGAAAATTTTCCAAAAATATTGACAGGTCCGCGGTCATGAAAATATTCAGAAAATATTGACAGGTCCGCGGTCATGAAAATTTTCCAAAAATATTGACAGGTCCGCGGTCATGAAAATTTTCCAAAATTATTGGCAGGTCCGCGGTAATGAAAATTTTCAGAAAATATTGACAGGTCCGCGGTCATGAAAATATTCAGAAAATATTGACAGGTCCGCGGTCATGAAAATATTCAGAAAATATTGACAGGTCCGCGGTCATGAAAATTTTCCAAAATTATTGGCAGGTCCGCGGTAATGAAAATTTTCAGAGAATATTGACAGGTCCGCGGTCATGAAAATATTCAGAAAATATTGACAGGTCCGCGGTCATGAAAATATTCAGAAAATATTGACAGGTCCGCGGTCATGAAAATATTCAGAAAATATTGACAGGTCCGCGGTCATGAAAATTTTCCAAAAATATTGACAGGTCCGCGGTCATGAAAATTTTCAGAAAATATTGACAGGTCCGCGGTCATGAAAATATTCAGAAAATATTGACAGGTCCGCGGTCATGAAAATATTCAGAAAATATTGACAGGTCCGCGGTCATGAAAATTTTCAGAAATATTGACAGGTCCGCGGTCATGAAAATTTTCCAAAAATATTGACAGGTCCGCGGTCATGAAAATTTTCCAAAAATATTGACAGGTCCGCGGTCATGAAAATATTCAGAAAATATTGACAGGTCCGCGGTCATGAAAATATTCAGAAAATATTGACAGGTCCGCGGTCATGAAAATTTTCAGAAAATATTGACAGGTCCGCGGTCATGAAAATTTTCCAAAAATATTGACAGGTCCGCGGTCATGAACATTTTCAGAAAATATCGACAGGTCAGGGGTCATGAAAATTTTCAGTAAATATTGACATGTCCGCGGTCATGAAAATATTCAGAAAATATTGACAGGTCCGCGGTCATGAAAATATTCAGAAAATATTGACAGGTCCGCGGTCATGAAAATTTTCCAAAAATATTGACAGGTCCGCGGTTATGAAAATTTTCCAAAAATATTGACAGGTCCGCGGTCATGAAAATATTCAGAAAATATTGACAGGTCCGCGGTCATGAAAATATTCAGAAAATATTGACAGGTCCGCGGTCATGAAAATATTCAGAAAATATTGACAGGTCCGCGGTCATGAAAATATTCAGAAAATATTGACAGGTCCGCGGTCATGAAAATATTCAGAAAATATTGAGAGGTCCGCGGTCATGAAAATTTTCCAAAATTATTGGCAGGTCCGCGGTAATGAAAATTTTCAGAAAATATTGACAGGTCCGCGGTCATGAAAATATTCAGAAAATATTGACAGGTCCGCGGCGATGAAAATTTTCCAAAAATATTGACAGGTCCGCGGTCATGAAAAGTTTTCAAAAATATTGACAGGTCCGCGGTCATGAACATTTTCAGAAAATATCGACAGGTCAGGGGTCATGAAAATTTTCAGTAAATATTGACATGTCCGCGGTCATGAAAATATTCAGAAAATATTGACAGGTCCGCGGTCATGAAAATATTCAGAAAATATTGACAGGTCCGCGGTCATGAAAATTTTCCCAAAATATTGACAGGTCCGCCGTCATGAAAATTTTCCAAAATTATCGACAGGTCTGGGGTCATGAAAATTTTCCAAAAATATCGACAGGTCCACGGTTATGAAAATTTTCAGAAAATATTGACAGGTCCGCGGCGATGAAAATTTCCAAAAATATTGACAGGTCCGCGGTTATGAAAATTTTCCAAAAATATTGACAGGTCCGCGGTCATGAAAATATTCAGAAAATATTGACAGGTCCGCGGTCATGAAAATTTTCCAAAAATATTGACAGGTCCGCGGTCATGAAAATTTTCCAAAATTATTGGCAGGTCCGCGGTAATGAAAATTTTCAGAAAATATTGACAGGTCCGCGGTCATGAAAATATTCAGAAAATATTGACAGGTCCGCGGTCATGAAAATTTTCCAAAAATATTGACAGGTCCGCGGTCATGAAAAGTTTTCAAAAATATTGACAGGTCCGCGGTCATGAACATTTTCAGAAAATATTGACAGGTCCGCGGTCATGAAAATTTTCAGTAAATATTGACATGTCCGCGGTCATGAAAATATTCAGAAAATATTGACAGGTCCGCGGTCATGAAAATATTCAGAAAATATTGACAGGTCCGCGGTCATGAAAATTTTCCCAAAATATTGACAGGTCCGCGGTCATGAAAATATTCAGAAAATATTGACAGGTCCGCGGTCATGAAAATTTTCCAAAATTATCGACAGGTCTGGGGTCATGAAAATTTTCCAAAAATATCGACAGGTCCGCGGTTATGAAAATTTTCAGAAAATATTGACAGGTCCGCGGCGATGAAAATTTTCCAAAAATATTGACAGGTCCGCGGTCATGAAAAATTTTCCCAAAATATTGACAGGTCCGCGGTCATGAAAATATTCAGAAAATATTGACAGGTCCGCGGTCATGAAAATTTTCCAAAATATTGACAGGTCCGCGGTCATGAAAATTTTCCAAAAATTATTGGCAGGTCCGCGGTAATGAAAATTTTCAGAAAATATTGACAGGTCCGCGGTCATGAAAATATTCAGAAAATATTGACAGGTCCGCGGTCATGAAAATATTCAGAAAATATTGACAGGTCCGCGGTCATGAAAATTTTCCAAAATTATTGGCAGGTCCGCGGTAATGAAAATTTTCAGAGAATATTGACAGGTCCGCGGTCATGAAAATATTCAGAAAATATTGACAGGTCCGCGGTCATGAAAATATTCAGAAAATATTGACAGGTCCGCGGTCATGAAAATATTCAGAAAATATTGACAGGTCCGCGGCGATGAAAATTTTCCAAAAATATTGACAGGTCCGCGGTCATGAAAATTTCAGAAAATATCGACAGGTCAGGGGTCATGAAAATTTTTCAGTAAATATTGACATGTCCGCGGTCATGAAAATATTCAGAAAATATTGACAGGTCCGCGGTCATGAAAATATTCAGAAAATATTGACAGGTCCGCGGTCATGAAAATTTTCCAAAAATATTGACAGGTCCGCGGTTATGAAAATTTTCCAAAAATATTGACAGGTCCGCGGTCATGAAAATATTCAGAAAATATTGACAGGTCCGCGGTCATGAAAATATTCAGAAAATATTGACAGGTCCGCGGTCATGAAAATATTCAGAAAATATTGACAGGTCCGCGGTCATGAAAATATTCCGAAAATATTGACAGGTCCGCGGTCATGAAAATATTCAGAAAATATTGAGAGGTCCGCGGTCATGAAAATTTTCCAAAATTATTGGCAGGTCCGCGGTAATGAAAATTTTCAGAAAATATTGACAGGTCCGCGGTCATGAAAATATTCAGAAAATATTGACAGGTCCGCGGCGATGAAAATTTTCCAAAAATATTGACAGGTCCGCGGTCATGAAAAGTTTTCAAAAATATTGACAGGTCCGCGGTCATGAACATTTTCAGAAAATATCGACAGGTCAGGGGTCATGAAAATTTTCAGTAAATATTGACATGTCCGCGGTCATGAAAATATTCAGAAAATATTGACAGGTCCGCGGTCATGAAAATATTCAGAAAATATTGACAGGTCCGCGGTCATGAAAATTTTCCCAAAATATTGACAGGTCCGCCGTCATGAAAATTTTCCAAAATTATCGACAGGTCTGGGGTCATGAAAATTTTCCAAAAATATCGACAGGTCCACGGTTATGAAAATTTTCAGAAAATATTGACAGGTCCGCGGCGATGAAAATTTTCCAAAATATTGACAGGTCCGCGGTTATGAAAATTTTCCAAAATATTGACAGGTCCGCGGTCATGAAAATATTCAGAAAATATTGACAGGTCCGCGGTCATGAAAATTTTCCAAAAATATTGACAGGTCCGCGGTCATGAAAATTTTCCAAAATATTGGCAGGTCCGCGGTAATGAAAATTTTCAGAAAATATTGACAGGTCCGCGGTCATGAAAATATTCAGAAAATATTGACAGGTCCGCGGTCATGAAAATTTTCCAAAATTATTGACAGGTCCGCGGTCATGAAAATTTTCAGAGAATATTGACAGGTCCGCGGTCATGAAAATATTCAGAGAATATTGACAGGTCCGCGGTCATGAAAATATTCAGAAAATATTGACAGGTCCGCGGTCATGAAAATATTCAGAAAATATTGACAGGTCCGCGGCGATGAAAATTTTCCAAAAATATTGACAGGTCCGCGGTCATGAAAATTTTCAGAAAATATTGACAGGTCCGCGGTCATGAAAATTTTCAGAAAATATTGACAGGTCCGCGGTCATGAAAATATTCAGAAAATATTGACAGGTCCGCGGTCATGAAAATTTTCAGAAAATATTGACAGGTCCGCGGTCATGAAAATTTTCAAAAATATTGACAGGTCCGCGGTCATGAAAATTTTCCAGAAATATTGACAGGTCAGCGGTCATGAAAATTTTCAGTAAATATTGACAGGTCCGCGGTCATGAAAATATTCAGAAAATATTGACAGGTCCGCGATCATGAAAATTTTCCAAAAATATTGACAGGTCCGCGGTCATGAAAATATTCAGAAAATATTGACAGGTCCGCGGTCATGAAAATATTCAGAAAATATTGACAGGTCCGCGGTCATGAAAATTTTCCAAAATTATTGACAGGTCCGCGGTCATGAAAATTTTCAGAAAATATTGACAGGTCCGCGGTCATGAAAATATTCAGAAAATATTGACAGGTCCGCGGCGATGAAAATTTTCCAAAAATATTGACAGGTCCGCGGTCATGAAAATTTTTCAAAAATATTGACAGGTCCGCGGTCATGAACATTTTCAGAAAATATCGACAGGTCAGGGGTCATGAAAATTTTCAGTAAATATTGACATGTCCGCGGTCATGAAAATATTCAGAAAATATTGACAGGTCCGCGGTCATGAAAATATTCAGAAAATATTGACAGGTCCGCGGTCATGAAAATTTTCCCAAAATATTGACAGGGTCCGCCGTCATGAAAATTTTCCAA
>MU825493.1:0-17075 GCA_029204205.1 Desmophyllum pertusum | reverse complement strand
GTCAAATTTACTGAAAATTTTCATGACCCCTGACCTGTCGATATTTCTGAAAATGTTCATGACCGCGGACCTGTCAATATTTTTGAAAAATTTCATGACCGCGGACCTGTCAATATTTTCTGAATATTTTCATGACCGCGGGACCTGTCAATATTATCTGAAAATTTTCATTACCGCGGACCTGCCAATAATTTTGGAAATTTTCATGACCGCAGACCTGTCAATATTTTTTGGAAAATTTTCATGACCGCGGACCTCTCAATATTTTCTGAATATTTTCATGACCGCGGACCTGTCAATATTTTCTGAATATTTTCATGACCGCGGACCTGTCAATATTTTCTGAAAATTTTCATTACCGCGGACCTGTCAATATTTTTGGAAAATTTTCATGACCGCGGACCTGTCAATATTTCTGAATATTTTCATGACCGCGGACCTGTCAATATTTTCTGAATATTTTCATGACCGCGGACCTGTCAATATTTTCTGAAAATTTTCATTACCGCGGACCTGCCAATAATTTTGGAAAATTTTCATGACCGCAGACCTGTCAATATTTTTGGAAAATTTTCATAACCGCGGACCTGTCAATATTTTCTGAAAATTTTCATAACCGCGGACCTGTCGACATTTTTGGAAAATTTTCATGACCCCAGACCTGTCGATAATTTTGGAAAATTTTCATGATCGCAGACCTGTCAATATTTTTGGAATATTTTCATGACCGCGGACCTGTCGATATTTTCGGAAAACTTTCATGACCCCTGACCTGTCGATATTTTCTGAAAATGTTCATGACCGCGGACCTGTCAATATTTTTGAAAACTTTTCATGACCGCGGACCTGTCAATATTTTTGGAAAATTTTCATCGCCGCGGACCTGTCAATATTTTCTGAATATTTTCATGACCGCGGACCTGTCAATATTTTCTGAAAATTTTCATTACCGCGGACCTGCCAATAATTTTGGAAAATTTTCATGACCGCGGACCTGTCAATATTTTCTGAATATTTTCATGACCGCGGACCTGTCAATATTTTCTGAATATTTTCATGACCGCGGACCTGTCAATATTTTCTGAAAATTTTCATTACCGCGGACCTGCCAATAATTTTGGAAAATTTTCATGACCGCGGACCTGTCAATATTTTCTGAATATTTTCATGACCGCGGACCTGTCAATATTTTCTGAATATTTTCATGACCGCGGACCTGTCAATATTTTCTGAAAATTTTCATTACCGCGGACCTGCCAATAATTTTGGAAAATTTTCATGACCGCGGACCTGTCAATATTTTCTGAATATTTTCATGACCGCGGACCTGTCAATATTTTCTGAATATTTTCATGACCGCGGACCTGTCGATATTTTCTGAAAATTTTCATGACCGAGGACCTGTTAATAATTTGGGAAAATGTTCATGACCCCGGACCTGTCGATATTTTCTGAAAATTTTCATGACTGCGGACCTGTCCATATTTTGGAAAATTACATGACCGCGGACCTGTCAATATTTTTGGAAAATTTTCATGACCGCAGACCTGTCAATATTTTTGGAAAATTTTCATGACAGCGCACCTGTCAATATTTTCTGAATATTTTCATGACGGCGGACCTGTCAATATTTTCTGAAAATTTTCATTACCGCGGACCTGCCAATAATTTTGGAAAATTTTCATGACCGCGGACCTGTCAATATTTTCTGAATATTTTCATGACCGCGGACCTGTCAATATTTTCTGAATATTTTCATGACCGCGGACCTGTCAATATTTTCTGAAAATTTTCATTACCGCGGACCTGCCAATAATTTTGGAAAATTTTCATGACCGCGGACCTGTCAATATTTTCTGAATATTTTCATGACCGCGGACCTGTCAATATTTTCTGAATATTTTCATGACCGCGGACCTGTCGATATTTTCTGAAAATTTTCATGACCGAGGACCTGTTAATAATTTGGGAAAATGTTCATGACCCCGGACCTGTCGATATTTTCTGAAAATTTTCATGACTGCGGACCTGTCCATATTTTTGGAAAATTACATGACCGCGGACCTGTCAATATTTTTGGAAAATTTTCATGACCGCAGACCTGTCAATATTTTTGGAAAATTTTCATGACAGCGCACCTGTCAATATTTTCTGAATATTTTCATGACGGCGGACCTGTCAATATTTTTGGAAAATTTTCATGACCGCGGACCTGTCAATATTTTCTGAATATTTTCATGACCGCGGACCTGTCAATATTTTTGGAAAATTTTCATAACCGCGGACCTGTCAATATTTTCTGAAAATTTTCATAACCGCGGACCTGTCGATATTTTTGGAAAATTTTCATGACCCCAGACCTGTCGATAATTTTGGAAAATTTTCATGATCGCAGACCTGTCAATATTTTTGGAATATTTTCATGACCGCGGACCTGTCGATATTTTCGGAAAACTTTCATGACCCCGGACCTGTCGATATTTTCTGAAAATTTTCATGACCGAGGACCTGTTAATATTTTGGGAAAATGTTCATGACCCCGGACCTGTCGATATTTTCTGAAAATTTTCATGACTGCGGACCTGTCCATATTTTTGGAAAATTACATGACCGCGGACCTGTCAATATTTTTGGAAAATTTTCATGACGGCGGACCTGTCAATATTTTTGGAAAATTTTCATGACCGCGGACCTGTCAATATTTTCTGAATATTTTCATGACCGCGGACCTGTCAATATTATCTGAAAATTTTCATTACCGCGGACCTGCCAATAATTTTGGAAAATTTTCATGACCGCGGACCTGTCAATATTTTAGGAAAATTTTCATGACCGCGGACCTGTCAATATTTTTGGAAAATTTTTATGACTGCGGACATGTCAATATTTTCTGAATATTTTCATGACCGCGGACCTGTCAATATTTTTGGAAAATTTTCATGACCGCAGACCTGTCAATATTTTCTGAATATTTTCATGACCGCGGACCTGTCAATATTTTTGGAAAATTTTCATGACCGTGGAACTGTCAATATTTTTGGAAAATTTTCATGACCGCAGACCTGTCAATATTTTCTGAAAACTTTTCATGACCGCGGACCTGTCAATATTTTTGGAAAATTTTCATCGCCGCGGACCTGTCAATATTTTCTGAATATTTTCATGACCGCGGACCTGTCAATATTTTCTGAAAATTTTCATTACCGCGGACCTGCCAATAATTTCTGAATATTTTCATGACCGCGGACCTGTCAATATTTTCTGAATATTTTCATGACCGCGGACCTGTCAATATTTTCTGAATATTTTCATGACCGCGGACCTGTCAATATTTTCTGAAAATTTTCATTACCGCGGACCTGCCAATAATTTTGGAAAATTTTCATGACCGCGGACCTGTCAATATTTTCTGAATATTTTCATGACCGCGGACCTGTCAATATTTTCTGAATATTTTCATGACCGCGGACCTGTCAATATTTTCTGAAAATTTTCATTACCGCGGACCTGCCAATAATTTTGGAAAATTTTCATGACCGCGGACCTGTCAATATTTTCTGAATATTTTCATGACCGCGGACCTGTCAATATTTTCTGAATATTTTCATGACCGCGGACCTGTCGATATTTTCTGAAAATTTTCATGACCGAGGACCTGTTAATAATTTGGGAAAATGTTCATGACCCCGGACCTGTCGATATTTTCTGAAAATTTTCATGACTGCGGACCTGTCCATATTTTTGGAAAATTACATGACCGCGGACCTGTCAATATTTTTGGAAAATTTTCATGACCGCAGACCTGTCAATATTTTTGGAAAATTTTCATGACAGCGCACCTGTCAATATTTTCTGAATATTTTCATGACGGCGGACCTGTCAATATTTTTGGAAAATTTTCATGACCGCGGACCTGTCAATATTTTCTGAATATTTTCATGACCGCGGACCTGTCAATATTATCTGAAAATTTTCATTACCGCGGACCTGCCAATAATTTTGGAAAATTTTCATGACCGCAGACCTGTCAATATTTTTGGAAAATTTTCATGACCGCGGACCTGTCAATATTTTCTGAATATTTTCATGACCGCGGACCTGTCAATATTTTCTGAATATTTTCATGACCGCGGACCTGTCAATATTTTCTGAAAATTTTCATTACCGCGGACCTGTCAATATTTTTGGAAAATTTTCATGACCGCGGACCTGTCAATATTTTCTGAATATTTTCATGACCGCGGACCTGTCAATATTTTCTGAATATTTTCATGACCGCGGACCTGTCAATATTTTCTGAAAATTTTCATTACCGCGGACCTGCCAATAATTTTGGAAAATTTTCATGACCGCAGACCTGTCAATATTTTTGGAAAATTTTCATGACCGCGGACCTGTCAATATTTTCTGAATATTTTCATGACCGCGGACCTGTCAATATTTTTGGAAAATTTTCATAACCGCGGACCTGTCAATATTTTCTGAAAATTTTCATAACCGCGGACCTGTCGATATTTTTGGAAATTTTTCATGACCCCAGACCTGTCGATAATTTTGGAAAATTTTCATGATCGCAGACCTGTCAATATTTTTGGAAAATTTTCATCACCCCGGACCTGTCGATATTTTTGGAAAATATTCATCACCCCGGATCTGTCAATATTTTTGGAAAATTTTCCTGACACCGGACCTGTCGATATTTTTGGAAAGTTTTTATCACCCCGGACCTGTCGATATTTTTGAAAAATTTTCATCAACCCGGACCTGTTGATATTTTTGGAAAATTTTCATCACCCCGGACCTGTGGATATTTTTGGAAAATTTTCATGACCCCGTACCTGTGGATATTTTTGGAAAGTTTTCATGACCCCGGACCTGTGGATATTTTTGGAAAATTTTCATCACCCCGGACATGTGGATATTTTTGGAAAATTGTCATCACCCCGGACCTGTGGATATTTTTGGAAAATTTTCATCACCCCAGACCTGTCGATATTTTTGGAAATTTTCATCAACCCGGACCTGTGGATATTTTTGGAAAATTTTCATGACCCCGGACCTGTCGATATTTTTGGAAAATTTTCATCACCCCGGACCTGTCGATATTTTTGGAAAATTTTCATCACCCCGGACCTGTCGATATTTTTGGAAAATTTTCATGACCCCGGACCTGTCGATATTTTTGGAAAATTTTCATCACCCGGACATGTGGATATTTTTGGAAAATTTTTCATCACCCCGGACCTGTGGATATTTTTGGAAAATTTTCATCACCCCAGACCTGTCGATATTTTTTGGAAAATTTTCATCAACCCGGACCTGTCGATATTTTTGGAAAATTTTCATAACCCCGGGCCTGTCGATATTTTTGGAAAATTTTCATCAACTCGGACCTGTTGATATTTTTGGAAAATTTCATCACCCCAGACCTGTCGATATTTTTGGAAAATTTTCATCACCCCGGACCTGTCGATATTTTTGGAAAATTTTCATCACCCCGGACCTGTCGATGTTTTTGGAAATTTTCATCACCCGGACCTGTGGATATTTTTGGAAAATTTTCATGACCCCGGACCTATCGATATTTTTGGAAAATTTTCATGACCCCGGACATATGGATATTTTTGGAAAATTTTCATGACCCCGGACCTGTCGATATTTTTGGAAAATTTCATCACCCCGGGCCTGTGGATATTTTTGTAAAATTTTCATGACCCCGGACCGGTTGATAATTTTGGAAAATTTTAATGACCCTGGATCTGTCAATATTTTTTGGAAAATTTTTATGACCCTGGATCTGTCGATATTTTTGGAAAATTTTCATGACCCCGGACCTGTCGATATTTTTGGAAAATTTTCATGACCCCGGACCTGTCGGTATTTTTGGGAAATTTTCATGACCGCGTACCTGTTAATTCTTACCAAATAATTTCAAATTGTCCATTTTGGTATATTCTTACTAAAAAATCACGGACACATTATCTTCTGTTCCTACAAACAATACAAGATAGGGCTTTCAAATTTTAGTGACTTGAGAAACATGTTGCGCTCATATGTGACTTTTAATCCATCTAGACAAACTGTTGACAGCTCTCAATTAGAAATCATTCATTGAAATAATCGCTTTTTTCTTCATAACTTTCTTTAGAAGCAATATTTCTCCATAAAACTGTTTGGAAATGAATGGTCTTGATGTAATATATCTGAAGATAACAAAAAGCAAAATCTTGCAAACT
Source organism: Desmophyllum pertusum (assembly GCA_029204205.1). Classification (NCBI taxonomy): domain Eukaryota; kingdom Metazoa; phylum Cnidaria; class Anthozoa; order Scleractinia; family Caryophylliidae; genus Desmophyllum; species Desmophyllum pertusum. The sequence continues at coordinate 10,839 of MU825493.1, read as the reverse complement.
GGTCAAATAAAGGGTATAACAGTATCTAGTGACTCTTAAATTTGATTGAAATTGAAAAAATCTCTGCAAGTGTCTCCTTTAATTAAGCGAAAAATAATTCTGAGAAAAACAACACTTATGCTGCCAATCAAAATAAATTTTTACTTCCGGTGGAAAAAGGTTATGCTCTCTCTGCTGCTCAAGCTGATAATTGATATGTGCATACCATATGCTGATATTCACTCCTTTTCAATATTTTTGTTTTGTTTGAAAGATCATATTTACATGCAAAACAAAACAAAATGAAAATAGAATTAAATATTAATTTTGTTACACACATTTTAAAAGAGCTAAGCGTCAGGTTGCAGTGACAATTCCCTTCGTGTGACATGCCTGTTTTAATGAAAAATTATTGTCGCTGCAACATAATGGCTCAGTCAATTCCAAGCCCGACCATGCGTCCCCCCCCCCCCCCCCCCCCTGGCATTTTACAACTTTTCCATCCCTGGTATAGGGCATTTTCCAAACCATTCAGCCTGGGGGTGAGGCATTGTCAAAGCTAGGCAACATTATGTTTGTGGTTTTAAAATACATATATGCTCTGGTGTTTTAATTACCCCCGATAAAAAAAGAAAATATGTGTAGATAAATCTCGTTTGCGAGTCACGTTTCAAATAAAAAGAACGCCAAACCCCAAATTACTGTTGCCTCCACGTGCAAGCCAAAGTGACGCATACCAACTGGAACAGCAAGCTTTGACAGCTTCGGAGAAAAGATGTACCCACTCCGTACCTATAAAATTCTTGATTTCGGGGAAATGACTTGCCGCCTTGATCAAAACAATGAGTGATCGACTTTAATACTTATATGATTTCAATAAATGGATGACAGAAATGGATCGGCAAGATAATGTGTACATAAATTTGCTTGGATTGAAACCCTCTCCGATCTTTGCTTTAATGATTAGTTCTGCTTGAAATGTAGATTTTTAGATTGCTTGAGGGTCTTATGAGTGGGGCATTTGCACCCTTCCAAGAGCCCCACCGTGGGGATTTTGTACATATGAGCTGACCCCACCGTGGGGCATTTTCAACATTCTGGCCAAAAAAATGACAAATGCCCAACAATGCCCAGGGGGGGGGGGGGGGGGGGGGGGTTGAGTGGGCTTGGAATATTATTGATGGAGCCATAATTTTGTTGCCACAACAGATCACACAAATTCAAACTGGTTTTGAATTTGTGCATCAGTTCACAGCCACAAAATGACACAAATTTTCAATATTCCCAATGCAGTGCACACCAGGCGACAGGTCACAGAGACAAGCGATATGGCAAACTCGCGCGCAAACTCGCAAACGCGCGTGTATACTCGCAACTCCCAATCTCACAACTCGCACTTTAGTTATACTCCTTTTACCAGTAAAAGAGCTGCATACCTAAGCTTTTTAGTGCTGAATTTACACATTGTAATTTATTACCTAGAAGGATTTAGCCCTAATGAAAAAACCACGTGTACTGTCAAGTTGTAAGTAATATTATTTTTGTCGATCGCGGCCATTCGCGGGTTTGCAATGCAATTTTGTTGAACAAAAGCACTGTTTACCAACATACTTCAATTCAAAGGTAGCTTTAAAATTCGTATATTGTGGATATAGCCATTGTTAATACGGAATATTACCTTAAAGTACAAAGCTTGGACTTCAGGAAGCATCAGAAGATTTGAGAGTATGCTTACATTTTTCGGATTTCTGACGTTGACGGGAATAAGCTTTATACGTAGAGCACTGCTACATTCATCCACTAGAATCATTGTCAGCCTGAAAAAAGAACAAACTAACATTACTGATCACATTTACAACATTCCCACATTCAAAATGCTGTAAAAATGATAAATTTTAAATGAAATTACCTTCTGCACAACAGAGACGAAGAAACTTTCCGGCAATGCTTTGTTTGTGAATGCACGAATAGGATCATGGAAATGCTATTGGCAACCGCGGGAATCAAAGGCACTATGTGCCAACTCGTGAATGGGAAAAGTAAAGAAATTAATTAACATAGAAATATGCAGTGACCGGGTAAATGTAAGTTGACAGTCTCGTCCATAGTTCGACGTGAGTATAAAAGACAATACTTCGATGTTTTCGAGAATCGATTTTCAGTTTTGAGTCTGACTCGAATAGGGATTTTGAGGAAACGATTTATTTCTCGAAACAGAACAATAAGATTCCGCGCGGCATTCACGCAAGCCGGTGTATTTCGTATTCACGTCGAAATCCAGTGTTGGTCAGGAGGGAAACTCAAACGAGAAGTCTTAATCACTGGTATTACGATAATCGCCAACTTTATGGGCAGAATATTTTAAAAACAAGGTTTAGACAGGGTGTTAACAAAACCATGGCCTTATACGATTTTAAACTGACTGGCCAACCTAACACAGTAAACCCTGTTTAGAAGGTGTATATAAACACAGACTAAAAAACTGACCTGCCTTATAAGTTGATTTAGACCTCATTAACTAACTTTTTAGACGTCGTTTAAATATTCGGCCAATATGTTTTCGAAACTGGTTTGAGTTTTATTTTAAAGCAAGTTGCTGTTCGTGAAATAAAATATTTCAATCATTTCAAAACGTTTCTGATCTAGTTTGTGAAGTCTGTGCTTCGCACGCACAATATAAAATTAATTATATATGTAAACATTCATTCGTCTTCAGTTCTGTCATACACGAAACTCTTGGAAAGAAAAATACTTCAGTTATTTATGAAGTTGCAATTCTTGGACTAAAATTAGCTACAGTTAAATTATCAAAAATGGTTTTGCTCTCCTATTAAAAAAACATATTGAGGGATACTATGAAAATGAAAGGTATATCTTATTTTTTTTGTCCCCCGTCACGCAACGCTTCCTCGTTCCGATAATAATTTTAAAATTCTTTCCACCATTCATGCAACTAAAATGACAGAATTTTTCAGCAAACCAAGACACATCTTCGATTTCTAAGCAACTTAGGATGGGGTAATTAATTTTGTTATCTTGTCATCAAATAAACTGGGACTTTCGTGTTGTCTTTAATACTTACAATGTAATGCCGGTCAGATTTAAACGTATATGTTTCATGATCATATATTTTAAAGCTTTCTATCAATTATTCGCTCCTCTATGTCGTTGCACTTTTTGCGGTAACTATAACTAGTATAAAGAAAATACACACTGATCCAGATAAAATGGTACTTTATTCACGAAACAAAACACGATGAGATGTTTACTTCTCCTCAGAGAATATTGAATTAACAACAAACACAACAACAAATAATTCAAATATAAACGCTACATTTCCTTTTAGAAGCAGAAATAAAAAGTTTCAATTTTCTTTCGCAAATAATTTTAGCTGAGGCTTCATCTGCTATAATTTTCCATCGAGCGAAAATCGTACAGCTTTATACGTCCGAGTACAAACATTATTTGAATTATTGGGATCAAACAAGAAAAACAACATTAAAAATATCACTTACCGAACGGCACCGTTCTCGTATTAAAGTCCTGAAAACTCCAATAAAGTACGAGGTTCGGTTTCAATTTTCGAGCCGTTGAATATAGCTTGTCTTGAGAGTGGATGACTTCAATACTTCAATAATTATGTCCTCTATTGCGATCGAGTATTCTTGACTGTTAATTCTTTCCATTTCGAACTTACTGAAGGTGTATTTTGATCGTAATTTAATATGCCCTATGCGACACTTGGCGCCCACAGAATGGATGATGATTTGATCTCTCTCCCTCGCCTGAGGCTCAATGGGGTTTTAGGAGAAAATCCGCTGAACGTGGTGTGTGCAGGCGCAAGTAACTGGCGGATCGATCAATGAAGCGGCGAGCCTCTGCCAGATTTGTGTCGTTTTCTTGTACATCTTTGTCGTTTTCTTGTACATTGGACGATTTCTCAGCCCTCGCTAAATTTGACTGCTTGAAACTTGGCAAAAATCAGCGCTAGGTATGTTGCTACAGTTAGCGATCGTTATTTTAAGACGAGGTTTCATATTTACTAAAAAAAAGCCAAAATGTTGGTCTCCGAATTGATCGCGAAGACCCTCCTGAAACCCGTGGGGGGTGGTCTTGCAAGTGTGTTATTCTTTGGAAACAATGGCGGAAGAGCTTGACTTTTCGCTCCAAGAGATGTCTCTTGACGGTAAATGTTCTTCTTGTATTTCGTGTTTTTGGTCTCAAATTCTTGCTGGTTGCATTTCGTTTAATTTTAGCGTTTAGTGTAACTTAATAAGCTTACAGCTTTTGGTTTGAATCGCAAGTTTTGCACTCGACGTTTTAAACACGTAGAGATTAATAAAACACATTTCATAGCCGGAAAAACTAAGCTTACTTGTTCTCTTTTCTTTTGGGACAGAATTAATAGGTTGTTGAGAGTTTCAGTGGCCGGGGAATCCTTTGAATTTCTTGATCGCCACATGGCGGGTCTCGAGAATGTTGAATTCTGTAGATCAACCCATCAGAACACAACAACAACATATCAGATTTCCATGCCATCTAAAGTTTTAGTTCTCTACTTGTACATCGCGTATAAACTTCCGAACAGATTCTGATGCAGCCGCCATTTTACTGACATACGGCAGTTATACATACACCACCGTACCCCGGTGAGGAACACTGATAAAAAGTTGCCTCCCCGGATGGCGGCCATATTGGGTGTGGTATCTGGCAGAGGCTCCCGCCGTCGCTCTCTCCAGGTTTCTCGCGCCTGCACTCACTTCGTTCAGCTGATTCTCCCATATATGAGCCTCTGCGGAGGAGAGAGGATTTTGATCATTAAAAGCAGGAGAAACACGTCTTCCAACAAGAAACCACGAGGGTACTGTGTTTCGTTTTGTTTACTGATCGAAAGAAATGGAAATACTTAGCTTGTGGTGTGCAACATGAATTCTCGCTAAGATGGTCTTGAATATTTTGTCAGGGAACACAAAAGTCGTTGAAAGCTCACTGGTGACACAACTGCTTGAACCATAAAGCTTCCCAATCATGAATTGACATGAAGCAGCATAAAGAAAACGCCTTGATTCGCCTACGCCATTGACAACTCCCGCGCACAGATGGATCCAGCGTGTCCAGAGATAAAACGTCACTGTATCTATCGTTCGGTTGACCCGAAAACTAAGGCATTCATTCACTACAAAAACAAATTCCTGTAGCCTGTTTTATCCAGTGTTAATATCCACCCAAAAACGAAAACGGGCAGAAAAGCAAAGTTTGAGCCTACAGTAGTCGTAATTTCGGTCAGCGTAGTAACAATGGCACAATGGCCCCCCCATATGTATTTATATGTTTTATTTTCACCTTCCCAATCAACAAGTGCTTGGCGTGGCGCAGTGGTAAGGTTCTGAGTTACAAAGCAGGACTCGAGGGTTCAAATCCAACAACCCCTCGTTTCCAAAAAAAAAAAAGGAAATAAATAAATAAAATAAATAAGAGGGAATTAATGCACAAATTTAATTTAATTAATTAATTAGCGATTAAATTTTACAGCCCATTGACCGAGTGAATTTGTCCACTAAATGCTATAACTCGTTCTGCGCATGCGCGCATTCACGAGTTAAAAACGGCGGTCGGCAACCAGAAATTGCGGAAAACATTTTGGCTAGTTCTGTACAGCTCCGCAAATGATCCCGGCACCGCAAATGATCCCGACCGCAAATGATCCCCAAATTGGACCGCAAATGATCCCGAACCTCAAATGATCCCCAGAGTGGACCGCAAATGATCCCGCAAAAAATCGAGGAATGGCGTGGACGGTGGACCCGATTTTTTTTCCATTGTGAATATTTAGCGGCGGAAATCGAGCCTAGTTTTCGTGTCACCAAGATTCATTTATCTATAAATTTCGAGATTAAATATGGTTCCGTGCCATGAAACAAGCTAGACATGGAAATTGACACCCGTTACAGCAAACTACTTCACGAAATCGGCAAATAACATTTCTGGTGAATTTTAAACACCCGGCCCGCTTTGATGAAGTGTGAAAACTGTGAATTTTTTTCAGGCCTCCTAATTGCCTGTTCCAGGCGTTCGGATAGTGGAGGAGGACGGGGGTGAATAGGTTTGCGGATCGGTGGATTGGCCAAAAAATTCGTTCGGATTACGGATTCAATGGATAATTTCCACGGATTTGCGGATCCTGCAGATGCAATGGATTACGGATTGTTGCGATTTTTAGGACCGGATTTTGGATTTTGCTTATTATATTGTTCGGATCGTGGATTTCATCCTTCCTTATCAGTCAGGCTTCTCCGTAGCAAATATGACTTTCTTCAGAAGACGTAACATTTATGGAGTAATAAAAAAATAGTAAGAGTGACTTGACTCTGAAGATGACTTCCGCTCAGATTGTCGAAACGTCAGTCGCCACAACAGCCCTTTTTAGGACTACAATCAGCCAGACGATCATTCTAGAATAACTACTGATACTCCTGGGTTCCAACCATTTACTATCAACAATAAATCGCAAGTCATGTTTGCCTTATTGAGAAAAAATTCAGTCCATATGTACTAATACATAAAATTTAACTCTAATATTATTTCAAGAATCTAGCCGCAAATTGTATCTTATGGTAATGAGTAAAATGAGTAAAAATGAGTAAAATGAGTAAAATGAGTAAAATGAGTAAAAATGAGTAAAATGAGTAAATGAGTAAAATGAGTAAAATGAGTAAAATGAGTAAAAATGAGTAAAAATGAGTAAAATGAGTAAAATGAGTAAAAATGAGTAAAAATGAGTAAAATGAGTAAAAATGAGTAAAATGAGTAAAAATGAGTAAAAATGAGTAAAATGAGTAAAATGAGTAAAATTAGTAAAATTAGTAACAATGAGTAAAATGAGTAAAATGAGCACAAATGAGTAAAATGAGTAAAAATGAGTAAAAATGAGTAAAATGAGTAAAATGAGTAAAATTAGTAAAATGAGTAAAATGAGTAAAAATGAGTAAAATGAGTAAATGAGTAAAATGAGTAAAAATGAGTAAAATGAGTAAAAATGAGTAAAATGAGTAAAAATGAGTAAAATGAGTAAAATGAGTAAAATGAGTAAAATGAGTAAAAAATGAGTAAAAATGAGTAAAATGAGTAAAATGAGTAAAATGAGTAAAAATGAGTAAAATGAGTAAAATGAGTAAAATGAGTAAAATGAGTAAAAATGAGTAAAATGAGTAAAATGAGTAAAAATGAGTAAAATGAGTAATAAATGAGTAAAAATGAGTAAAATGAGTAAAATGAGTAAAATGAGTAAATGAGTAAAATGAGAAAAATGAGTAAAATGAGTAAAAATGAGTAAAATGAGTAAATGAGTAAAATTAGTAAAATGAGTAAAAATGAGTAAAATGAGTAAAATGAGTAAATGAGTAAAATGAGTAAAATGAGTAAAAATGAGTAAAAATGAGTAAAAATGAGTAAATGAGTAAAATGAGTAAAAATGAGTAAAATGAGTAAAATGAGTAAAATGAGTAAAAATGAGTAAAAATGAGTAAAAATGAGTAAAATGAGTAAAATGAGTAAAATGAGTGAAATGAGTAAAAATGAGTAAAAATGAGTAAAATGAGTAAAATGAGTAAAATGAGTAAAATGAGTAAAAATGAGTAAAATGAGTAAAATGAGTAAAATGAGTAAAATGAGTAAAAATGATTAAAAATGAGTAAAATGAGTAAAATGAGTAAAAATGAGTAAAATGAGTAAAATGAGTAAAAATGAGTAAAATGAGTAAAAATGAGTAAAAATGAGTAAAATGAGTAAAATGAGTAAAATTAGTAAAATTAGTAAAAATGAGTAAAATGAGTAAAATGAGCACAAATGAGTAAAATGAGTAAAATGAGTAAAAATGAGTTAAAATGAGTAAAATGAGTAAAATAGTAAAAATGAGTAAAATGAGTAAAATGAGTAAAAATGAGTAAAATGAGTAAAATGAGTAAAATGAGTAAAATGAGTAAAAATGAGTAAAATGAGTAAAAATGAGTAAAATGAGTAAAATGAGTAAAATGAGTAAAATGAGTAAAAATGAGTAAAAATGAGTAAAAATGAGTAAAATGAGTAAAATTAGTAAAAATTAGTAAAAATGAGTAAAATGAGTTAAAATGAGCACAAATGAGTAAAATGAGTAAAATGAGTAAAAATGAGTAAAAATGAGTAAAATGAGTAAAATGAGTAAAATGAGTAAAATGAGTAAATGAGTAAAATGAGTAAAATGAGTAAAATGAGTAAAATGAGTAAAATTGAGTAAAATGAGTAAAAATGAGTAAAAAGAGTAAAAATGAGTAAAAATGAGTAAAATGAGTAAAATGAGTAAAATGAGTAAAAATGAGTAAAATGAGAAAAATGAGTAAAATGAGTAAAAATGAGTAAAATGAGTAAAATGAGTAAAATTAGTAAAATTAGTAAAAATGAGTAAAATGAGTAAAATGAGCACAAATGAGTAAAATGAGTAAAATGAGTAAAATGAGTAAAAATGAGTAAAAATGAGTAAAATGAGTAAAAATGAGTAAAATGAGTTAAAATGAGTAAAAATGAGTAAAAAATGAGTAAAATGAGTAAAATGAGGTAAAAATGAGTAAAATGAGTAAAATGAGTAAAATGAGTGAAATGAGTAAAAATGAGTAAAAATGAGTAAAATGAGTAAATGAATAAAATGAGTAAAATGAGTAAAAATGAGTAAAATGAGTAAAATGAGTAAAATGAGTAAAATGAGTAAAATGAGTAAAATGAGAAAATGAGTAAAATGAGAAAAATGAGGAAAATGAGTAAAAATGAGTAAAATGAGTAAAATGAGTAAAAATGAGTAAAAATGAGTAAAATGAGTAAAATGAGTAAAAATGAGTAAAATGAGTAAAATGAGTAAAATGAGTAAAAATGAGTAAAAATGAGTAAAATGAGTAAAAATGAGTAAAATGAGTAAAATGAGTAAATGAGTAAAATGAGTAAAAATGAGTAAAATGCAGTTAAAAATGAGTAAAATGAGTAAAATGAGTAAAATGAGTAAAATGAGTAAAATGAGTAAAATGAGAAAAATGAGTAAAATGAGTAAAAATGAGTAAAAATGAGTAAAATGAGTAAAATGAGTAAAATGAGTAAAAATGAGTAAAATGAGTAAAATGAGTAAAATGAGTAAAAATGAGTAAAATGGAGTAAAAATGAGTAAAAATGAGTAAAATGAGTAAAAAGGAGTAAAAAGAGTAAAAATGAGTAAAATGAGTAAATACGAGTAAATGAGTAAAATGAGTAAAATGAGTAAAAATGAGTAAAATGAGTAAAATGAGTAAAAATTAGTAAAAATGAGTAAAAATGAGTAAAATGAGTAAACATGAGTAAAAATGAGTAAAAAACGAGTAAAAAATGAGTAAAAATGAGTAAAATGAGTAAAAGGGAGTAAAAATGAGTAAAAATGAGTAAAATGAGTAAAATGAGTAAAATGAGTAAAATGAGTAAAAATGAGTAAAAATGAGTAAAATGAGTAAAATGAAGTAAAATTAGTAAAATGAGTAAAAATGAGTAAAATGAGTAAAATGAGTAAAAATGATTTAAAAATGAGTAAAATGAGTAAAAATGAAGTAAAAATGAGATAAAATGAGTAAAATGAGTAAAATGAGTAAAAATGGAGTAAAATGAGTAAAATGAGCAAAAGTGATTTAAAAATGAGTAAAAATGAGTAAAATGAGTAAAAATGAGTAAAATGAGTTAAAAATGAGTAAACATGAGTAAAAATGAGTAAAAATGAGTAATAATGAGTAAAAAATGAGTGAAAAATGAGTAAAATGAGTGAAAATGAGGTAGAATGAGTAAAAATGAGTAAAGAATGAGTAAAAATGAGGTAAAAATGGAGTAAATTATGAATTATAAAAATGAGGTAAAATGAGTAAAATGAGTACAAAATGAGTAAAATGAGTAAAAATGAAGTGAAAAATGAGTAAAAAATGAGTCTAAAGATGAGTAAAATGAGTAAACAAATGAGTAAAAATGAGTTAAAATGAGTAAAATGGTAAATGAGTAGTAAAATGAGTAAAAATGAAGTAAAATGAGTAAATGAGTAAAATGAGTAAGAAATGAGTAAAATGAGTAAAATGAGTAAATGAGTAAAATGATAAAATGATAAAAAGGAGTAAAATGAGTAAAAATGAGTAAAAATGAGTAAAATGGAGTAAAAATGAGTAAAATGAGAAAAAATGAGTAAAATGAGTAAGAAATGAGTAATGATAAAATGAGTCGGGGAAAAAAAAACAATGAGTAAAAACTGAGTAAAAATGAGTAAAATGAGTAAAAATGAGTAAAATGAGTAAAAATGAGTAAAAATGAAGTAAAAATAGAGTAAAAAAGAGTAAAAAGGAGTAAAATGAGTAAAATGAGTAAAATGAGTAAAAATGAGTAAAATGAGTAAAATGCAGTAAAATGAGTAAAAATGAGTAAAAAGGAGTAAATGAGTAAAATGAGTAAAATGAGTAAGAATGAGTAAAATGAGTAAAATGAAGACAAATGAGTAAAATTGAGTAAAATGAGTAAAATGATTAAAATAGAGTAAAAATGAGTAAAAATGAGTAAAATGAGTAACATGAGTAAAAATGAAGTAAAATGAGTAAAATGAGCTAAAATGAGTAAAAAATGAGTAAAAAATTGAGTAAAATGGAAGTAAAATGAGTAAAATGAGTAAAATGCAGTAAAATGAGTAAAATGAGTAAAAATGAGTAAAATTGAGTAAAAATGCAGTAAAAATGAGTAAAATGAGTAAAATGAGTAAAATGAGTAAAATGAGTAAAATGAGGAAAAATGAGTAAAATGAGGTAAAAAATGAGTAAAATATGAGTAAAAATGAGTAAAATG
>MU825492.1:0-69029 GCA_029204205.1 Desmophyllum pertusum | reverse complement strand
GGTGGTTGTAACTTTTAAGTCTGTGGATGAAATCTTAGTGTGTGACCATTCAAATGAAAGCTATTGAGTAGTACTTGCATGTGGTAATGTTTATTATAGTTGATCGCTTTCCTTTCTCATTTCATTTCAGGAACGAATCATTTTCCGGGAGAGTTTGACCACAAGCGCCTCGCCAAAGAAACGATAGTCCTCAAATGGCTCCTAAAACATAACCCTGAGGAGCGCCCCACGTCACAAGAACTCCTTCAAAGCGCAGTACATCCCGCCCAAGATCGAAGACGGTCAGTTAGACGAAGTACTTAAACACACGCTCGCCTCTTCGAACTCCACTCGCTATCAGCGAATGATGAAAGCCATGTTCTCCCCAACATGTTTTCGCCAGTTCAGGACGTCACTTACGATATTGATGTCTACGCCGGCCAGGTGTCTCCACGCGCGATCCTCGCGCAGCAGATGGTCCACGAGAGCGTGAAATCCGTTTTCGTGCGGCACGGCGCGTTACGGTTGAGAAACGGCACTGCTCGCGCCTCGCACGAAGTTATTGGAAGCAGTCGGAACTCGCTGTGAGTGTAATGGACCACAGTGGCACGCTTGTCACGCTTCCGTGTGATCTGAGGGTGCCGTTCGCGCGTTATATCGCGCGTAACAGCGTTGTGCACATGAAGAGGTTTGACATTGGCTGCGTGTATCGTGATAAGCGAATTCTGGGCTCGCATCCCAAGGAATTGTACGAGTGCGTGTTTGATATCGTCACAAGCACCCCGGAAAATCTTGTCCCAGACGCCGAGGTCCTGCTTTCGGTAGCCGAGATCATCAAGGAGTTTCCATGTCTGGCTTCTCGTAGTTATTACATCAGAATAAATCATGCCGCTCTCATGAAGTCCTACTTGACGTCGATTGACATCTCGGACGAGAGACAGACGGAACTGCTGGCGATTCTGAAAGAAAATTCGCAGCGAAAAAGACCGAAATGTTTCAGATACATGCGTTCGTTGAGAGCCTGCAGCTCAGCGAGCACACTGCGACGGCACTGTGCGAGTTTTTAGACTTTGAAGGCCCCGTGAACAACTGCGGAACATTTGATCGGGACGATGAAGCGAAAATCTTGGGTCGGGCAAACTGCGGCGGCAGTCTTTTCACGATCTGGAAGCGATCACGTCCCACGCTGAAACGTTTGAGATAGGTTTACCCTTGCTCGTCAATACGTCCATGGTTTATAACTTTCCGCATTTCTCAGGGTTGATTTTCCAGTTTGTAGCTGCGAACAAGCGGAAGCGGAAACGCGGTGGCGTCGATATTCTGGCCGCCGGTGGACGCTACGACAAGCTGATAAATAACTTCCGGCGAGGAGCAGAAGCTGCTCACCCCACCCCTGGAGCGGTGGGAGTCAGTATCGCGATTGAAAAAATCGTCGCCGCTGTTTTGGAAGAAGAAGATGACACGATTCCCTGCGCCTGCGATGTGTTTGTCTGTTTCAGCGGGACACAACCCAATGCAGGCGGAGCGCATGTGTATTGCACGTGATTTGTGGAAGGCTGGGATCAAGGCGACCATTTGTTATGACTCGATTCCTTTGGAAGAGCTGCAGGAGTTTTGTAAACAAGGAGGAATTCAACATATGGTGGTTTTAAAGAGCAGGAAACTGGCAAGTGTTAGAGTAAGCATAATATTGTTGTTTTTTGTTGTTGTTGTTGTTTGTGTTTCGTTTTGTTTGTTTTGCTGGGTGTTTGGCTTATTTGTGCAGTTCAGTGTTGTTGTTTTTTTTTTTGTTATCACAGAGCTAATCGCCACAGTTGCAATTCGTGATATAAATCAATCTAAACTGGAAACCGTGAAAAACGTAACCGGCTGGCAAGCGCGTGATAACATGTAACCGGCGGAAAGCGCGGGAAAATATATAACCGGCGTAAAGCGGCGGGAAAATATATAACCGGGCGGAAAGCTCGGGAAAACATGTAAACAGGCCGAAGCGCAGAAAACATGTAGCCAAAAAACAGTTGATAATTTATAATCGATTTATAAAGCTCACCAAACCCTAAACCAATACTAGCATAATACAGTCACCTCTCGTTATAGCGGACACCCTCGGGACGTAGTTTTGGAGTCCGTAAATAGCGAGAGTCCGCAATAGCGGGAGTCATTTTCAGTCAAACCTTTATAGCTTTCGCCCAGGGGGAGGGCGGGTGTTCGTAATAACGGGGTATCTTCAAGGCGAGAGTTGACTGTATAGAGTGATGATGTAATTTAAATCAGTAGTCATGAGCCAGCCATAGTCAATATATATATTTATTTTTGAATAGGTGCGTTTCTTTGGACAAAGAAAAAGATCTCCGAGTCTCGCGTCCAGATAAAAGGACCTTGTGGACGCATCTTCAAGGGAAGCTCTCCACCAGGCCTGAAACGACCGAGTCCTCAGCGCCCACTGGTAACAAAGGAGCAGGCACACAGAGCAGTAACGAGCCAAGTTCTACGTTTGTCCTCTGAAATGAACGTCTCGTTCAACACCCAGGAGAAGATGGCCTGGAACACTAAGAAGAGATACGAAAGCTTGATGGTAGTCAAAGTATAAAACCTCTGTTGACGCAACATCAGTTCTAAGAACGCCGTGGAAGTTATTGGGGTTAGTTTCAAACGCGTTTTGTTGTAGCTTTTGTTGTTCTGTTTTTATGTCAAGCCGTATCGGGGTTAGTTTTAAACGCGTTTTGTTGTAGCTTTTGTTGTTCTGTTTTTATGTCAAGCTGTATCGGGGTTAGTTTGAAACGCGTTTTGTTGTAGCTTTTGTTGTTCTGTTTTTATGTCAAGCCGTATCGAGCTTCCAAAACCATCCCAAAACCATCCTAAAAATTCAACTGTTTGTCTTAAGGTTACCGTATACCTTCAAAGGACAGAATTGGTCCAAAAACACGTTTCCACTTAGATATGTAGTTTACATGATGACCTTTCATATAAAGAAAATTCTATGGAAATCCGATAATTATTAACGGAGAAATACAGTGCGAGAGACTTAACCGAAGTGAGGTGTGAGTGGAATGTGAATACTTCTCCCGCTGTTTTCTCGAAATCTATTTCGGGCCGATAGAGGCGTCTTTAAAGAGTTACAACTCAAAGGGAATTTGAGCGATTGACCTCAAATTTGGACAGTATCTAGCTAGATTAACATATAAACAACAAAAAACGTGTCGGGAATTTTTTATTTCGGAAAACTTTTTCGTTGGGAGCCGTTTCCGCGCGATCACTACATATTTTTTTTCGCCCTATTTAGAAAATGCTCTCTATCTTTTCACTGCAATTGAATATGGGGAATCCCGACACGTTTTTTTAGCGCTTTGGGTCCGGAAACCCGAGAACAAATCAAATTAGCGAAACGAAATATATAATTCGCGCAGAGTTGTAGCTTTCAAAAGCTGATTCGGACCCTTGTATTTAGACATCGCGAAAAATTCGACAATATACACTTAATGACTGTTCCCGAGGGAAACAGTTAATTTGTTTTTCCCGTGAATCTCGATGTTTCCCGAGACGAAGTCGAGGGAAACATCGAGATTCGAGGGAAAACAAAACTAACTGTTTCCCGAGGGATCAGTCATTAAGTGTTTTTGTTATATAGCAACAAGCAAGACTGAGAAGACAATTTGAGTTCATGAGCAAAACACGCCAAAGGTTTTAATAAATACACACCGAAGCGAACAAACAAATCTGATTCAAGCCACTGAAGCTAAAACATACTCTTATGATTTACGGCTTGGTCAAGACAGAGGCAAACGTTTACCTTTTGAGTATATTTGGAATCTTTCTCCGCAACCATACGGCTAATTTCTTCAGCTGAGAGGTTTTAAAAACGCTTCTTTACCGGCGGCTCCATTTTTAAAACATCCTCGATACACAGTACAAGCGGATTTTCCCCGCGCTTTCCCAACCAGTGACGCGGGTCGCCAAAACACACACCACCTTTTGTCTCGATGTAACAACGACCGTCTGTCGAAAAGTTATACTTTGGGAAAGTATGAGTTTTGTATTTGTTGCCCGCGCGGGCAACAATTTTCGAATTGTTGCCCGCGCGGGCAACATTTGATTTTAGCCTATACCACGTGACCAAAACCAACCAATGAGATCGCGCGTTAGGTCCAGCGAAACTCCAGCTATATAACAATTCATTTTATTACATAATGGCTAGTATATTTAGATAGTCAGCTCTATAAGCTTTAATTAGACGCAGTAAAGTGTTGATTTGTCCTAAACAAAAGGCACTGATGATCAACGCGTTACTGCGTCTGCGTATGTTGCTTGCGCTTGTGCTTGCGTCGCTAGTGAAAACCAGGCTTTAGCTTCTTGCCTAAAACCAAAACCAAAGCAATTACAATGGCCAATCACAATAGAAGAAAACAACACAATGAATCAATGAGGTCCAACGAGAACGTGAAGAAAATACACGTCACCGGCGCCAAGCGCGGGAAAACGCGTGCGACCAAGTCGCGATTGGTTTTGGTTTTGCATCTGATTGGTTGAGTAGATGGCGCGAGTTTTTTTAAACCAATCATTGAGCGTAGTAAAGCAAAACCAAAGCAATTCAGCGATTAGAGCGGTTTTCAATTGAGTGTCGAAAGTAATCACTGAATTGCAATTGAAAACCTCTGTATTTCCCAGGTTGACTTGCCAGGTGCTGTTTTGCGCAACATGGCGGCGATTCTTGATCTGGATTCTAACGAAGATGCGTTTGACGCAAGTGTGGCAACCATTGCAGATAAAAACCCGCGCTACAAGAAGTACCTGGGACGTGTCTGCGACGAAATTAGGAAAGTCTCCAAGAAAGTACCAGTTGTTTTTGTTGTACAGCGTGAAGGACGAAATGTTTAAAATATTTTTCTAAGAGAAAAGAACTTTAGTTACTCGTTCTCGTGTAAGTTTAAAATCTTCTTCGCAGACATTATTTGGATCATGACAGTGCATGTGTCACACAACGCTCATTTGGTCACACAATACTTCTAGATGTTAAGTAAGTTAAGCAAAGTTTCTAAGAGAGACTTGTATATATGAATAGCAGAGAAAATAAGAATATAAAAAGCATTTTGCTTCTGTAAAATAGTGTCATACATAGTGTGATAATTTTCAATGCTGCAGAAAGTTTCCTTCATTACCTGGCGGCCGGATATTTCTATTTTGTAATCGTCACCCAATATGCCATTTTTCGTTTCTAGACATTGAACTGGAACTAGCTTGCAATGGAGGCGAATGCGAGGGATATTTTCAAATACAAATGGGATGAAGTTTTGCAAGCTACAACCCTGGTCATAATCGTTGAAACACTTCGTTGTTCGCCCATTTTGTCCCTCCCCACCCCTGTGCAATGTTGACAAAACACTTTTCAACTGACACATGAGTGCAGTTTGCCATTTGCTATCATTGACAGGGGAAACGGGTGCTGACACGTCACCCTCGGGACCATAAAAAATGTCCGCTTAAGAGAGGTGTCCGCTTATGGGAGGTTAAACATGTAGTGTTTTTATGTAGCTGGGTACATGACAAAGTGTCCGCTTACGGGAGGTGTCCGTTAGCGGAGGTTCGACTGTAGTTTTACGATCAAAATTTCAAGATTTCAATAACGAGAATACGAAAATGGCCTATTGCAGTACACTCCTGAATTGGCGGGAAGCGTAAATTGACGGAATGGCGTCACGATTATGCTGCCAGGTTGCTGAGTAGTCTTCAAAATGGCGGCCGCCTTAGTCGAATTTTTCGACACTTTGGAACTACGGTCAGTAATTCATCTTCATATTTACTTTTTAATGGTAGTGAGAAAAAAAGCGCTTTCTGGAGTGACCTTCTCCTTTAAGAATATGCTAAGAATATACACAAGGTTGAGATTTAGTTAAGAAACTTTTTCAAATGTTTATAGAAAATATAATGCAATAAAATCACATGTTTTGAAATTACCTTTATTATATCATTGAAAAGTATGGCAAATATGTTACTTTTTCTTAAATCAAATCGAGTTCACAATACGAAACGAGTTAACATAACTATAACTGAAAACGTGTACTTGAACAGCTCAAGTCATTCACTAATATAGACAAATGATGAATTAAAGATACAAAAGATATCCATAACAATAAATTACTTAGAACGAAATCGAGAAATCAACAGGAAAACTAAACAAATAACATATAGAACCTAGACGAAATCAAGCGAAAACTTTGTTTTATTTACAATATTATACTGATATTTGGACTCTGATAGCTGGCCGCTTAATCGGGGTTCGACAGTAATAAATGTAACTATACAAGTTCGTCACAATCTTCGTACCTTTCAGTTTATGATTTAATACTGACAAGAACCAGTTTTGTATTAGAATTGGTACCTCTTAGGGGTGAAAATGAATTCGAGCCGCACCCACAAAACGAGATTCTGGTACCTTTTAGGGGTTCATTCAAAATTTCCGACGATCACCCACTCCCATCACAGGCATCACTTTTATATGGGAGTTCCCACGGGGGAACGTAGCAGTACAGAGATTTTTGTAGTTGGTTGTTGCTTGTTTTGTAATTTTTGCGCGCAAGTAAAGCATGTTAATTTGAATGATATTACAGTTAACTGTAACACTCTCAAAGCGGATACCACTTTATAAGGAGGACACCTCTCTAAGGCGGACATGGCTGGATGGTTTGTCCCGGCCGAACCTGTTTGTCTCTCTCTAAAGCGGACAGCTGGAGCTGGTGACGAGGATGTCCGCCTTAGAGAGAGTTCACTGCACACCAAGCCTCGTTTTGAAACAGAGGCAAAAGGCAGCTCAGAAATGGTCTACATTTGGCTCTTGGTCACTGTATACTCCATATAAAATTCACCAAGTGTCCACTGAGTGTTTACTCAGGCTCGTACACACTCAGGGACATATTGGAATACTCTTCATCCAATGTCAACTGTAAGCATTCCTTAAACACTCTTCTCCCGTAGTTTGTCAAATTTTTATCGTGAAACGAGTCGAAAATAAAATCTCCTTTGATAACTTCACACGCTCGCTTGAATTGATGCAAAAGATGCGCTTCGTACAGAGCTGGGTCACTGGTGTAAACAGCGACATCCCAATGAATAAATTTCACTCTCGGCGACAACACTCCAAAGCTGACCGATCTTGGAAAAGCACCATCGCTACATTTCTCGACAGCGAAATACACATCGATTTCTAGCTGCAGATAATCGATATTTGATCGTAGAGGTTCGATAGGGAAAAAATCCACGACGATAATATTATCTGGGAACAACTCCTGTACAACAGGGCGAGAGAAGATAACATTGCAGAGATATTCTTTAGTGCAAGGTTCGATCTGATCGGAGTTATTAGCTGTAGGAACCTGATGTGAGCGTAAAGTCTTCTTTTCAACATAAGAGCTCAAAATCTCCAACTGCGCAAGTTTCGTTAATAAAGGAAAACTATCGTAGGCTGTGAAGCATTCTCGGCGTACGTTCGGGAAATGTGAACGTGTAAACTCCATCATCACTTGCAATAGCTGCCTGTAAACGCCCCGGCCGCGAAACTCTGGCAATGTACGCGCCGATAGACGGACGGCTGTTCTTCCTTAGTCGACAACAGAACACGCTGCCAAACCTACAAGTTTCTCGCCAGAATAAGCAAGCATAACAGCTATCTTGTCCGCCATCTTCATCATCCACGTATGAAATCTCAATGGAAGATAGTCGTGTCCATCGTAGATCCCTTCTGACAGTTTCACGATGCGAAAAGTGAGCTCTAAGTTCGCCATGGAGTACTCCATTAGCCAGAAATTTCTAACCAAATTAAGCTTGCGTTACTCCGTGCCCAGTCACGCGTGGAAGACACACGATTGGTCAGTTACGTCGCGCCACGTTTTCCAGATCAAGTTGTTGTCACGCGGGATTCCTGATGAAAGGCATATTCTTGCAACCTCGTTCCCAGGGTCTACTCCGCTTTCAAGATGGCGGCTGCGCGCGGAGAAGACCCTGGGGTACACGGTTAGCACTCATCTCTATACTTCAAAATGACGTGACGTCATACGATATTCTTCACTTCGGGCAAGGGCTCGGGCAAACAAACATGCATCGTCTCCGACTAGCATTATGGCGTCAAAAAAGTTACGGTAAGCGTTCTTTTGTTATAGAGATTGCTTTTCACATTCATTTTAGGTTAAGTTTTACGGTCTGCGACTTAGTTTTTGTAACGTCGTTTTGCAGTCATTTTGGAATATGGAATGTTCCATACATCAAAATGACAATATAACTTTTTAAGTGTTCACCTCAAAATAATACCCCATATCCGAATCGATTCTCTGCTCACCCCATCAGAAAATATCCAAAAGATCTAAGAGGCACTTTAAAGCTTAAATAAAATCTAAAATATTTATTTATTTATTAAAAGTAAATTATAAATAAATTACAAATAATTATTTAAGAAAAGTACACTAAAATAAAGAGTGGAGAGGGGAACATCCAAAAAGCACCCTTGACACCATACGATGGATGCTCCCCAGTAATATTCCAATATAATATCTATAGTACATGTATATAAAAAAATAATGTATAATATAAAAATATATATATATATCCAAAAATATTCTAAAATATATCAAACAGTTGACTTTGTATACTGAATATAGAACTAAGTATTACTAAGAAAATACATAACTTTGTGCTTAAAACTAGAAATATGGCTAAAATATAGCTCACAAAATGGGGAAGGGCCGTAGTGGGCAGGGAACAGGGTGAAAGGAACCCAGGAGAAAAGGGGAATATTTTGTGTTTCAAAACTTAATTAGCTTTGCTGTGTGATCAAGTCAAATTTTGTGTTTCAAAACTTAGCTTTGCTGTGTGATCAATTAGTCAAACAGATGAATATTTTGTGTTTCAAAACTTAGCTTTGCTGTACTGTGTGTGATCAAGTCAAACAGATGAATATTTTGTACTTATAGCTTAAGCACACTTTTCAAAGTTAAAAGTCTACAAAGTCAACTTGTTTTCGTTGATTTCACTTAGTTTTCGGATAAAATTGTAGATTAACACTTTGGCTACAAAATGCGTTGCACCAAATTCACCCCTTTTCTCTCTAATTGTGGCGCTTTTATTGAGTGTCATGCTTGAATAGCCCGCCGTAATAGCTCATTGATATGGGCAAGTGTCGCGCCATTCTGCCCGATGACGGTTTATTTTTTCAGCTCGCACATTTCGCTCAAATCCTTTTTTGGAAACAATATCAAAGAATGTCCATTTTAATTCATTTAATTATAAGTATTTTTCACCTTATTTGATTATTTTTAATTTCTCGGAGATACTAGCATATTTGTTGCTACTCATAAAATCCGAGTCGAAATAAAGTTATATGTATGTACCACTTTCTATCTGTTTTCACCTGTAATGTATTAATTGATTTTTTTACTTGTTGTTTTCAGCAGGACAGCTACCACCCTTTGGTAAGTTGGTCATACAGTATTTATGTTGCATTGGCCCATCTACATACATACATACATACATACATACATACATACATACATACATACATACTTTATTTGATAAGTAGGTTGAATAAAAGGCAGCCAAAGGGCTGATGTGGACCTACTGTACTACAAATTAAGAATTACATTTGTAAAAATTAAGTTTATAAAATTAAAACTATGTACAAACAAGTCAAAATTAACTAATACTTACATAAAAATAAATTACCGTATATCGCCCAATAAATATGTATGTAATACATATTTATAGTCTCCCCTAGGTAACTTAATTATGTACATGTATGGAATTACATACTTGAAAATTGTCTGACCAAGGCATTCAAACTAATAGATCTGTGCACTAGGAGGAGAGCTAGGGGAGACTATAAATATGTATTCCCCTTGTAAAAGTTGGACTGGTAATAAATAATATAAATAAATAATAAATAATTTTGGACCGTGTAAACATATCAGAGCGGCTGGCAAATCAAATGTCGTAATATATATAGATAGGCGTAGCCTAACAGTGGAGCTCCTTGAATTCTCATATTCAAGATGGATGATTTTATATATTATTAAATTTCTTATTGGGCAATATACGGTAATTTATTTTTATGTAAGTATTAGTTAATTTTGACTTGTTTGTACATAGTTTTAATTTTATAAACTTAATTTTTACAAATGTAATTCTTAATTTGTAATACAGTAGGTCCACATCAGCCCTTTGGCTGCCTTTTATTCAACCTACTTATCAAATAAAGTATGTATGTATGTATGTATGTATGTATGTATGTATGTAGATGGGCCAATGCAACATAAATACTGTATGACCAACTTACCAAAGGGTGGTAGCTGTCCTGCTGAAAACAACAAGTAAAAAAATCAATTAATACATTACAGGTGAAAACAGATAGAAAGTGGTACATACATATAACTTTATTTCGACTCGGATTTTATGAGTAGCAACAAACATGCTAGTATCTCCGAGAAATTAAAAATAATCAAATAAGGTGAAAAATACTTATAATTAAATGAATTAAAATGGACATTCTTTGATATTGTTTCCAAAAAAGGATTTGAGCGAAATGTGCGAGCTGAAAAAATAAACCGTCATCGGGCAGAATGGCGCGACACTTGCCCATATCAATGAGCTATTACGGCGGGCTATTCAAGCATGACACTCAATAAAAGCGCCACAATTAGAGAGAAAAGGGGTGAATTTGGTGCAAACGCATTTTGTAGCCAAAGTGTTAATCTACAATTTTATCCGAAAACTAAGTGAAATCAACGAAAACAAGTTGACTTTGTAGACTTTTAACTTTGAAAAGTGTGCTTAAGCTATAAGTACAAAATATTCATCTGTTTGACTTGATCACACACAGTACAGCAAAGCTAAGTTTTGAAACACAAAATATTCATCTGTTTGACTAATTGATCACACTGCAAAGCTAAGTTTTGAAACACAAAATTTGACTTGATCACACAGCAAAGCTAATTAAGTTTTGAAACACAAAATATTCCCCTTTTCTCCTGGGTTCCTTTCACCCTGTTCCCTGCCCACTACGGCCCTTCCCCATTTTGTGAGCTATATTTTAGCCATATTTCTAGTTTTAAGCACAAAGTTATGTATTTTCTTAGTAATACTTAGTTCTATATTCAGTATACAAAGTCAACTGTTTGATATATTTTAGAATATTTTTGGATATATATACATATATTTTTTTATATTATACATTAATTTTTTTTATACATGTATTATAGATATTATATTGGAATATTACTGGGGAGCATCCATCGTATGGTGTCAAGGGTGCTTTTTGGATGTTCCCCTCTCCACTCTTTATTTTAGTGTACTTTTCTTAAATAATTATTTGTAATTTATTTATAATTTACTTTTAATAAATAAATAAATATTTTAGATTTTATTTAAGCTTTAAAGTGCCTCTTAGATCTTTTGGATATTTTCTGATGGGGTGAGCAGAGAATCGATTCGGATATGGGGTATTATTTTGAGGTGAACACTTAAAAAATTATATTGTCATTTTGATGTATGGAACATTCCATATTCCAAAATGACTGCAAAACGACGTTACAAAAACTAAGTCGCAGACCGTAAAACTTAACCTAAAATGAATGTGAAAAGCAATCTCTATAACAAAAGAACGCTTACCGTAACTTTTTTCGACGCCATAATGCTAGTCGGAGACGATGCAGGCTTTCATTCAACAGCGATATCGTCGCCATGTTTGTTTGCCCGAGCCCTTGCCCGAAGTGAATCCGAAGAATATCGTATGACGTCACGTCATTTTAGAGTATAGAGATGAGTGCTAACGATTGTTTTCTTTTTCGTTCTTTTTATAATAGTCTATTGTATGCTTTGCGAGCTGAATAACTAAAGTAAATTCTTTATAAGAGTGAAAGGTAACTTAGGATACTCACCACAAAATATGATTATTGTGGAAAAGAGATTCGTAGATTTAGAGAACACTCGAACTTGCTTATAGCGATGTTTCTCGTTACGTCACCTATATACTAGTCTCCTACGCAGCCGTTATTTGTGTCGTCACAATGGTTTGCAGGAGAGTTTGACATCTTCTTCAGTAGCCTGAAGCTGGGGGAGAAGCGTTGCGTGACGACACAAATAACGGCTGCGTAGGAGACTACCTATATACCTGCCAACTTTTCCTAAGTCGACTGCGTGTGATTTTCGTACCATATTACCATTGCCGAAGATTTTCCGACGACTTCCGAACATTGCCGAAGATTCCCGAAGATGTTCCGATTATTTCCGAAGGCTGCCGAATGTCGTGGTGCGAAGCTAAAAATCTCGGCTAATACTTGAAATGCAACGATCATTTTTGCCGTGGGAAATAATTTATTTAACCATTCTCGTTTAACAAGAAGTTAATTTGGGAAACACTCCAGGTGACTTGTTGACATTTTATAACAGGACTAATTACTGGAGGGCGGATCGGCGGCATCAAAGCCTCATCAAAGGAATGTCTTCAGGCTCCGTCGCTTTCGTTCTGCAGCGACTCGGCTCGCTTCGCTTGCAAATTTTCTTCAGGAGCCTGATCTCAGGCTAAGAAATAAACCTCTGGTACCCAGGGTAGCGAAATTGTCATGTATGCGTGTTATCGATGTTTTCGATCCGGAGGCGTGTGACACACGCACAATGCGTGTGAGTTGGCAGGTATACACCTATTGTTATTAATGTGCCAACCAGAGAACTATTGGCTGTTGAAACAAAGAGTTCTTTTGTTTAATGGTTGGCAAATTTGAATAACAAAACAAATGTTGATAAACAGTGAACACTCTCAGGGTCGCTGGGTCTATGAATCCAGCGACCCATTGACTTTATAACTAAATTATGCGCGCAGAGCTTGAATTCAAAGATATTCGATACTTTCGAACATAATACGTACAGATCCAGAGAGGACATCTTGTTGATAGCATCGCAATTTCTTTGAAAATATGGAAGAAAGTTGCAACGAGAGACAAGAAAATGAGCTGCAAGCTCTTAAAGCTATTTATTTGGATGACTTCCAAGATTTGCGAGACAGGGTAAGCGTACATGTATAATAATTTAAATTATGGTTAAGTTATATTAACCTTAAGACGAAATCATTAGAAAATCGAGTAATATTTCTGGCCAGTGGACAAAAATCCTGTACTACGACGCCATAAGCTTTCACGCTTAAACTAGACATTCATGAGCCATACCTTAACGGTATTCACCAAATAATATAACTCCACAATCCTTAAGGTATCAGTATACCCCAAATTTGACCATTTTGCAAGATTTTACTTTTTGTTATCTTCAGATAGATTACATCAAGACCTTTCATTTCCAAAAAGTTTCACGAAAAAAAGATTGTTTCTAAAGAAAGTTATGAAGAAAAAACGATTCTCGCCATTAATTATTTCCAATCGAGAGCCGTCAACAGTTTGTCAACAGTTTGTCAACATGTACGTATAAAAAGTCGCGTAACATGAGGGCCGACGTGTTTGTAGATTGTAGCTGCATCTTGCAATGTCCGTAGAAACATAACAGACGGTGTCCGTGTTTTCAAGTAAGAATATACCGAAATGGGAAATTGTTCTGAATTGAGCCGAAGCGCTCGTCTCAACCGGGTCTCAAGTGACGGATCGCATCACTGATTAGGACAACTTGAAAATCCGCTCGCGGTTGCATATCCATGTGGGCGAATATCCCACAGAGAGGCTAAATGGAGGGAAAACTGAAGCCATAAACTCTTGTTTTACTTGTAGCACGATCGGTATCGGTGAGAGGAGAACTTTCTTCTCCTGGCCATAAGAAGCGCGCATTTGAGGTCATTTGTATTCGATACGAACTCTGTTGTTAATTAAAGTAAGACGAGCCTTCTCTTTATCGATCAACGCATAATTATTTTCACGCGTCTTGTGTATTTAATCTCATCAGACCGGAAGAACGCCCCAAAATATGTTTTCCCTTGTTTCTCGAAAATAAAATTTCAGCGAATGAAGCGCGCGTTTCAAGTTCGTTTGTAACGAATTTTCAACCTTTTTCGCTGAAATTTGGAGAGAATGTTCTCCAATAGTCTGGCAACAAAACTATGTCGGGGAATTTTATTTTTCTCCCTCGTTCGAAAGTTATGAGTATTTTCGTACAGAGAATACGTGTTTTGTCAACCCTCGAAGTTTAACTGTGTGCTAAAAGCTAACCAGACAAGTAATCAAAATTCCCCGACACAGTTTGTTAGAGAAAGGTGTCAAGAACACGTAGCGATGTTTTTCGCTTTCTCCCGTTCAATTTCGACCGGAAACGAACTCGATTTGTGGACCGATATACTTTTTGAAATTGAGCGCTTTATTCGAAACACGTTAATTGTTTTACTTCAAATGAATACATATTCGTAATCTACAATTCTTAAGCTTTCAGGAAATATATACTTTATTGGGGTTTTTGTTAAACGTCCGACCGTAAAATAGCGCCAACGCATGATGGTCATTTGGGGTATACTGATACCTTAAATTGCTTTCCGCCTTGAGTTTCCTCCCGTGAACATGGTGAATAGGTTTAGTCATGAGAGGTGGCAGCCATGTTTTTGTTAAACATGGCTGCCATCTACCTCTCATGACTCAACCAATTCACGGGATTTAAGGATTGTGGAGTTATATTATTTGGTGAATACCGTTAAGGTATGGCTCATGAATGTCTAGTTTAAGCGTGAAAGCTTATATTATGGCGTCGTAGTACAGGATTTTTGTCCACTGGCCAGAAATATTACTCGATTTTCTAATGGATTTCGTCTTAATATGCCAATTAATTTTCCGATATTTCTCTTTAATTAACGGAAAGAGCTTTAAAAATAAATCAGGTTCAGTTCTAGAACAATGTTGTATTAAAACACATCTGGAAATATAATGATACAGTCGAAAGCGGTGTGCCAAGTACAAATTCCACTAAGTGACCAAGGTAGTAATAATCTTCAGCTTAGGCCCAGTTCAGACGCCGTAGTTCACATGAGCCGAATCGAATTCGAATTTAGGCCGACCCAAATTAATTTAGACCGGCTGAATTGATTCAGACGCCGAGCTTAATTCAGCCGAACTTAAATTAATAGGGGGAAATTGCTGTTATATTGAAAAATACATTATTATAATAATAATTCATGCATTTGTTTCGGCTCATGTGAAGTTCGGCGTCTGAATCAAAGCCGGTCCACAGCCGTTATTCTCGGCTGAGCCAGGCGGGAAGAACGGCTGAGCCGATCCGAATTGATTCAGCCGTTTCGAACTGATTCAGACGCCGTACCTCACATGAACTTAAGCTCATGTGAAGTACGGCGTCTGAACTGGGCCTTACACAAACACTGCCTTGATCAGATGTTGGTTAATGCCAAAGACTGTGGTCATACATGTACAATTGTTTTGTACACCAGTATGCCATGTATTCTTTTGAAACCTTGGTAAAAACCTGCGCCAAAGATTTTTGGTACGGGTAACCTACCGGACATAAAATGCACAGGGTCCTGGTCTATAGATACAATATGTACATTTATAGACCCTTCCACGGTTTTTTTTCAACTTTTGATATTGGCCAGTTAGCAAAAATCTATCGACATTGCTGGAAAGAGCACCTTAAAATTAGTAAATTGGCCACATTTTAGATTCATAATGTTGTAAAATCGCAAAGATATAGTTCCATAAATTAAGTCGCAAAATTTTGCTGGGGAAGTGGGGGAGGGGGCACAAACTTGTCCCCCAGCATACAAACATATGTTGTTTGTAGAACCATTTTTTTGCCATTTTGCAAAGATAACACTCTCAAACTTGGCCATTTTACTAATTTGAAGGTGTTTCTTTCCAGCAGTGTCGATAGATTTTTACTAACTGGACAATATCAAAAGTTGAAAAAACCGTGGAAGGGACTCTATAATTATAGTGTTAATGTGTTCTTATTCTTGACTGGTACATGTTGAGTGACCATAATAATATTATTTATCTCATGTAATTTTTCATTTTGTTAATAAGCCTGATGATCCACCAAAGGTGTGTTTGAAACTGACACCCTTACAGAGTGTTGTAGCTAAGGAGGTATACGCCAGGGTTGATTTGATTGTGCAGTATACAAAAGACTATCCTGACCGGTAAGTTAAAGGAACTACTGTACATTGTGTGTTCCAAATAATTAGTGGTTTTCTGATGATAGTTAGAAAATAAAACCAAAACCAATGAAAGGAGTCACCTACTGTAGTGGCCAATTTCTGCTATTATAGTTACTGTAATAATATTAAGCCCCCCAGGGGGCTTGAAGTTATTATTTATTTTTATTAGCTCTTATAAATTGGAGGAGGGGGAAGGCTTTTGCAGAGGGAGGAGCTTCCAAGTCACAGCATCATGCTTTATAAAAAAATAAACCACTGCTGATTGCACCATCAGTTTTCTTCCCCAAAGTTGCTAAGCAACATCATGATGACATATTTGCTGCTACAATTGATTTTGGAGTACTCACTAAGTGTTCATGCTAGTTTTTGATTGTATAAAATGATTCAGAAATTTGTCAATTAATTAGTCATTTGACATTGTGAGATTATTATGGTCATCATTACAGGCAGCATGTGATACAAAACTCATTATTAATTCATAGAATACATTCATGAGTATTCTCTGTCTTTGTTAGGAGCCCCAAGCTGTCCCTGTGTAATGCTGAAGGTGTTTCAAAGGAAGATGTGGGCAAACTTCAGAATGAACTTCAGTGTATGGCAGCCTATCTTGTTGGCGAGGTACATGTAAAGTCTGAATTACAAATACCGTAAAAGCTCCATGAAGCCCCCGGGAGGCTTATTTAATTTCAGGCCTCAAGAAGGGGGGCTTATTAGAGAGGGGGGCTTAATAGAGAGGGCGGGGGGGCTTATTTCAAATCATGAATAAATGTTCAAGAAAATTCACATTAATTTTTCAAACTTTACAATTGCACCACTAACTTAAACAGAACAAGAAATGGGTTATGTATGACCGTCTTACAAAGGAAACGTCATTTATACCCTAACTCAACGATAGTTCTGGGAATATAAGACCACGTTTCAATACAGTGGCGTAATGGTTTATAACATATTGGACTCCGAATTGAACGGTCTAGGTTTGAGCCCTTTTGTGTGTTGCTTTTCTATTTTACAAATCCAGGAAGTGGTTCTTCAACTTGCACATCATGTTCAAATATGTCTTGACAAACACAACAAGCCACCGCTGTCATGTTACGACACGATGATAGCAAACAAGCGTCAAGAGGAGGAAAGAATCCTGGCTGCCGAGCAGCAGAAGCTGCAAGAAGAAATTGAAGCCAACAAAGAAAGAGAGGAAGATGAGGTCAGTAGACGACATCAAGATCGATTTTCAAAAAACAAAAAAAACAAAAAACAAAAAAGATGGATTTTCACTGTGCATTATGATGATACATTCAGCATGTACAATGAAAGTCCTGTCCCGTCCTGTCTAGTAGCCTGCGAACACAGAGGTATAATTATATTTCCGGCTGTGGGGTAAAACTCGAGCTGGAAATATTTCTGTGTTTGCAGGCTATGCTCTGTCAGATGGATTTTATCCATCACTTTATACCCGATGCACAAGTAAATGTTTTTTAGCCTGCATAGCTGGCGGTCTTGTTGGTGCGCGATGCAAAATTCGTAAGCGGCAAAGCCGCGAGAGTCTGGGGCGGAGAGGGTCAAAAGACCGCCTGCTCTAATTCCTGGGGGTTTTGAATAGGCCTTGCACCAGTGCACGGGAATTTCGGATTGGCTGAGAGCGGTGTCACGTCAATCAAATGTTAGTTGATCCTTCTGATCTCCCAAGGGAAAACTTGCGAACTCAGTGAGCTGTCAAAAATTGGTCAATTGAAACTGGTCAATTTTCTTCGTAACACAATGGTTTGTATTCGATCTCACACGCTCAAAAGTCGTTTCTCGAAAATTGTTAAACAGATCGAATCGAAAAATATCTCTATCGAAAGGGGTTTCAAAGCGCAGGACAGCTAGAATATTTGTTTCCTGTGTTTGTTAGGAACTTCGCTCTGAAATTTCCGGTGCAAGATTTTGCATATTAAACTACGAAACCCGGTGTGTAATATTTCCCAGTGCTGGCATGCCTGCGGCGAAAAAAGCTGTTTCTCCGGAACTACCGTACCGTTTGACTCGAGAGAGGTCTCTTTGGAAAGCATTTTCAAAGCGCTGAACAGAAAAAAATATTTATTACGTACACCTCCGAAGTTTACTTCCAAAAATACCTGAACTAATTTTTCTGCATGAGTGATAAACACCAAAAGCATCATGTTTGCTGAGAAGAAAATAATTGACAAGTTTCGGTACAGCTTTCTCTCTGATTGGCTAATTTAATTACACCAAAGGAGGTGATACAAGTGATAAAAGTGGGCAGCATTCAAAAACCCCAGGAATTAGAGCAGGCGGTCTTTTGACCCTCTCCGCCCCAGACTCTCGCGGCTTTGCTGCTCGCTGTCGCGGCTTTGCCGCTTACGAATTTTGCATCGCACGCCAACAAGACCGCCAGCTACGCAGGCTAATGTTGTTGGACTTTTTAGTTGGCAGGTGAATTAAGGTCACAATTACAAAGGCCAATAGGCCTTCATGTCATGATCAGTGCTCGACACTAACGCTAGTACACTAGCCCAGGGCTAGTAAAACTTCATGCTAGGCTAGTAAAAATACGCTCCTTCTAGCCCCTAGACTAGTTAGTTTCGTGGAAAAATAAATTTACTACAACTCTATAACTTGGGAAGTTTTTTTTTCTAGAAAGCTTCATCTGCAGGAGCTAGTTTCCATAGCTTGAGTAATTTAAACCGGAGGAGTTGCATCCATATCATATCGTTTGCGTACGATCGACTCGTGAAACCGACGCCATCTTGGAAAAGGCCTTGCGCCCTCGCTTCCATGTCACTCAAAAGGGACCTGGGGGAGAGCCACCATAGGTCCGCCATCTTGGATTTTTTCCGCGCGACCAGTCACTGAGTCAATGCAAGAATGAAGAAGATTTCAAGCTTTTTTAACGCTTTACCTTCGAGAAAACGTTCTTCTACGGCCGATGATCCTGAGCCAGATCTACATGGACTTTTTTTATGGCTTTTTTTTTTTTGACTAGTGACTTGTCCTTGTGGGCTAGTGATTTTTTTTACTTTTACTAGCCCATTGCCTAGTATCCCAAAACGTTAGTGTCGAGCACTGCATGTTGCGGCAACATTCACTCCATTGCATGGAGGAGAGAGCAAAAGTGTCTATGCCTGAGATACACAACACAAGGACCCTAGCTAGGCTTGAACTAGCCTGTTGCAGGCTCTCGATATTATTAGTGGGGCGGTGAGCAAAAACGTGGGTGAGCGCCGATGAGCAAAGGCAAAAAATAATGTGGGAGGACTGGGGAGAGAACGAATCCCCACACTTAATTTTCTTGATCGCCTGCTACTTCACTCCCCCCACTAACTGAGAACCTGGAACAACTCTCCCTGTAGACCTGGAGCCCAATGAATAGGGGCACTATTTAACAATTAGATTATGAGCTCGAGATTTCTATGAGGTGATAGTTGATGAGGCCGTAGGCCGAATCAACTATCACATCATAGAAATTGTTTTTTAGTGAAAATCATAACAATTGTCTAGTAATAACTCTAAACCCTCCTCCGAAACTTCGGAGAAGCGAGAAGAAACCGCAATTTTGTAGACGACCTCCAGCCACTGCACACTAATATAACAATAGAGTGTTTCTGTCGAGGAACTATCGGCTGATAGTTGCCCGCGGAAATTTTATGTTCTAAAAAACAAATATTAGCCCGAGAACGAAGTTCGAGGGCTTATATGCTAGTTTTTTAGAACATAAAATTTCTAAGGGCAACTATCAGACCGATAGTTCCGAGACAAAAACACTCTATTGTCGTTATTGTTCACCACTAAATTTTCCGCGCGGCGGCCTAAAACTGAAAACGACATTCTATTTATTTCGATTTCTAACACACTGCGACACTTGGAGCTTAAAAAATAGTTTTGCATTTCAACTGTTGTCTCGTAAATACGTACAAAAACTTTAGGTTAAACTTCGGACTACTTTTTCAAAAGTTATAAATCGACTGAGTGATTTTTCAGTTCCATCTAAATGAAGTATGATTTGTATGAAAAACGGCGGCAAAACCTGGCGCGGGTTCCGCCAAGTCAGTTGATAAGAAAGCAGGACAGAGTTTTCTTCGGATTATTTCTTCGCTCAATCTCTTCTAAAGTTTCATATATTCTGGAAAATTGTGCAAATGATTTAGCTCAAAATGGGAAGATCGGAAATAACATTATATTCATTTTACAAGTCGAACGGACAACTGAACGGAGTCGAAGGTTTCACTTGTTTACGGCGGGCAAACGCTTGACGAACTGCCGTATTTAAGCTTCATAACCGATATTTATTGTGCTGATTCAAGCTGGAATTGACAAGCCTCGTGGAAATACAAGGTAACAATACTGAATAGGCTAAGCTTAAACTTGTGGTGTAAACAGGCTGTCATTTTTTGGACGAATTTGTGTCGGTTTACCGATCTTTCCGTAAATTGTTTAGTGCTCTTTCATTCGCATTTGTTGTACATTTACAGGAATTTGCCATTAAATATTTCGTTCCAAACTTCGTGTATGCCCATATGTTATGAAAGAATTGATAGAGAGTAAATTCTCGCTATTTTTTAATTTATTATTTCAACTGTTTAGCTCAAAACTGCACAAAACGGGTGTTTTTTCGCTCGGACGGGCACTATCGATCCGGGTTTTTTTGCCCGACGGGCACTATTACCTGACAGTGTCTCTCCGCGGATGAACACTATCACGTCACGTGTTCGATTTAAGCCAATCAGAATCAAAGAAAATTTAGTGGTGAACTATAATGGCTGATAGTATACGAGTAGCTCAGCCAATCAGATTGTCTCATTTGCATTAGTATACTAGTAGATTTTTACTAATAACCATTAGTCCTCTGCACCTTCCACTAATGCAGTTTTTATAGAGTGGTAAAGTGTGACGTCACAAATTTGCGAAATTATGAAATTATCTCGGCCCGCAAATTGCAATGCTTGGCATGCTTCCTCTGAATAGCTGATCAAATTTCATAATTTCGCAAATTAAATTTCTGTGACGTCATTGGCTTTAGTACTCTACTGTCAGTGGATATAATGTACACATTTTAGTAATATACAGTATACATAGTTTGAATATTTTAGTACTTCATGTCATTTATTAATAGTGATAGTCTATCTGGTAATATTGTTGTTGATTTTTCCTAGGAACGTGAAATAGAGGAGGAGTTACAAAGAAGAGAAGAAAGAAAGAAAGAAGAAAGTAGAAGAAGACGAACAACAGCTGTTGTAATTCCTGTAAGAGACTCTCACAATAATGTAAATTACAGCTGCCAGCTGAGAACTCTGATTTTTTTTTTAAATAATTATTAAGTTCCGAGTCAACTGTAACCTGCGACCAGGCGTTCTTTTCCTTTTCTTTCTTTTCGCGGAGAACGAGAGCGCGGAGAGAGAGAGAGGAAAAGGAACGCCTGATACAATTATTTGCCGATTCGCTTTCCACCCACTTGTCAATGATCTGTCAAGCTGTCAATTTTCAAAATCTACGTTACAGTTCGTGACATTTGTACACTTGCCGTTCTCTTGAATTCGGTCTTCTGACCTTCTTTGCTTCAAGTGCATTTCTAAATGGGCAAGATATGTTGTATTATGAGGAGGATTTTGAAGTAGAATAGAGCCTTCGACTATGTTTTTGCCATCAATTTCATTCCGAAAACAGCACTGACTGCGATTGCGTTACACGACATAAATTTGCATAATAACGTCCTAGACATGTCTAGTCAGTCGTTATGGTCGAATGATTCCATGATTCCGTTTAGAAATTTGAATCAAATAACCATTTTTTAAGCGGAAAGCTTCAGCCGTTTTAAATGTAAGATCTTTATATTGGCTTAGTAATGATTCAGAAGAGTCCTTCTCTTCGCAAAAGGCGGTAGCGGAGTGGGAAAGTAGAAGGCCTTTCTTGTACTTTAATCGAGCGTGCACGCCGGTTGACAAAAGCCATATTAGGTACGCATGATTGACGGAAGTATTGTTTTTCGACCAATCAGGAAAACATTCAGAATCTGAATGTTGTACATGAGATCCGGCAAGTAATTGTATCAGGCCCTCCTCTCTTCGAGGAGGGCCTGATCGCAGGTTAAGTCAACTGTTATTTTCTTTGCCTAAGAAAAGTGCCATATTCAAATCAGTGATTACTTGGTGTAAAAGGCACAAGGTGTCCAAGGTCACCGATTGTCATAAATGGCAGGGCTGCAAATAACAGTCGGTCATCGGACAGTGACCGACCAAAATTTGCTTATGTCCGATGAAATCCAAACTGTGGTCAGACATAATGTCCGGACAATTTTTTTTGCCTTCCAACTTAAATGCTAGCGAGTTTTATTCTAAATGCAAACTACATGTAGTTTACTCTGTGAGGACAACTCGTTAAATTAGCAGGTTTGCTTATCAAGCAATACTGAACCGAGTAATATATTATGTCTGACCTCATTTTTGTTTTGTCCGACCAAGTACTGCCTAGGTATTGACATAATTTTTCACTGACCTTGTTGATTATGAAATGACAGGAAAAGAACTCCAAGACAGATTCAGTCACTCAGAGTTTAAAAACACAAGATTCTGATCCCAGTCTGGCAAAAGAAATACCGCCTCTTCAGAGAAAATCTTCAGGCAATTCTATAGCTGCATCAATTCAACCCTTCTCACCCAAGAAAACAGATGGAATGCCTTCTGGGTACAACATCATGAGACGACGACGGAGTTCTGAAAGTGTGTGCGATGATTCTTTCACGGGAACAAGAGTGCTGAACTTTAGCAGCAGAGGAGAGCATGTAGTGCACTGCGGAAAATGTCTGGGTAAGTTAAGATTGACAAACTCCTTGAGATACATGTATAGATTATTTAGTCTGCATTAATGGCTGGGATGTTGAGGGCATTAGACTGCTTTTTGCCATTGATATATTTATACAGTGAAGAGTGCTCTACCGCTGCCACTCGACAAAGTTTTTGATTAATTTTCAACAACTTTTTGACATATTTTTGACAACTTTCTGATGGCCTCCCAGTGTTCTCCCTAGGTATTTAAGGCTATGCGGCCTGCCCCGCTTTAATTGCTGAAAAAAGCTTGCCGTCTGGCTTAAAAATATCGGCCAACGAACACTTCGTGCTCAACAGGGCTTGTACGTTCCAGAGATTGCTTTCTTGACAGAAAATTTCCACTTTGAAGTAGTCTACATCAGTGCAGAAACTTTCTTTGCGTTCATTTCTCAAAGGAATGCCGTCATTTCAAGGAAAATGTATCAAAATAAGCCAGCTTGACGTACGCGACACGCTATGTTTGTTTACTCTTTGCACGTGTTATTTCACTAGTTCCCAGTCTTCCACAACTACGTCTTTTTGTATTGCCGGCTTTTAATGAATTTTTTCCCCACAAATAAGGCATACCGGTATACCAGAAGGAAGGAAAGAAAGAATAAAGAAAGAAAGAAAGATTTGATCATGTACTGAGGCAGTTCAGTTTGATGATTACCTGATTAAAAAACAATAAAAACGAGACACTTTTTAATATCACTTTTATAGAAGAATTGTGAAAGATAATGATTGAAGCAAATAAAGACAAACTAATAATATATACATATATGTTTAAAAAAAATTTCATTGGTTTTCTGGTTGAGAATTATTTAGTAAATCTATGGCTGTGACCCTTATTTATTTAATTTGTTTTATATCTTGACTTTCAAAGTCTCAGGAATGCAGGAAATAGCGTTTTAGAGGGTAAAGTCAAAAAAACATTTTCCGGGGGAGCATGCCCCCCGACCCCCCTAGGAGCTCACCCCTACGGCGCTCGTACCACGACTGTGTCATGGGAAAATCCTGCCCCCTGGCCTTCCCAAAATCCTGGGGAGAACACTGCTTTCAGTTAAACTAGAAAATCAAATTGCAAGAACTGTGTGAGGCTGGCGGAGATGTCAATTGTCAGAACACGAATGTACTGTGGAGCTTGACATCTCTGCCTCTCATAGTTCTTGCAGTTTGATTGGCCAGTTGAAACGAAAGCCATCAGAAAGTTGTCAAAAAGATGTTAAAAAGTTGTCGAAAATTAGGGCACTAGCTTCTGACACTGTAATATATCAAAATTAATCAAAAACGTTGTTGAGTGCGTGGCAAAGGTAGGGCGATCTTCACTGTAAACAGTCAAACACTTTCCTCTGCTGTTCGCAATAAAAAACAACCGAGTCATGTCCAAGCAGTTGGAACAAGGTTAACTGGTCAACCTGACATACATGTACGTATTTTTGTACACTTGATTATAGGTCAGGGTTCCTCTGGTTTCAAGAGTTTACAGTGCCATGGACATTACTATAGGTGATCTAGTTGTGGTGTGTGAATGGAGCTTTTCCGTACTCCAAGTCGGACCCAGACGCACACTGAGTGTTACTGATAAGCAGCAACAGGACTCACAAGGACGACTTATGAAACAGGTTTGCTGGATTGTAAATTATTTAAGCTTAGTAAAACATGTTATAGCGGTAAGCGCTGTGGCCTGATGGCTAGCTTGCTGGACTATGGATTGAGCGGTCCGCCGCGCCCAGTTCAACATGAAGCCCTGGCCAGGTTAATTGTTGTATAGGACGTGTCCTTGGGCAAGACACTTCACTTTCATAGTGCCTCTCTCCGCCCAGGAGTACAAATGGGTACCGGCGAAATGTTAGGGTATAACAACAAAATGCTGTGGGTGCGAAATGCAAATTATATTAATTTTTGTACTTTTGCAGTCATAGCACGTTGTGGAGCCGAGCGTTCTGTAAACTAAACATGCTTCAAAATCTCATGAAACCAAAATATACAATTACAAAAACAGACATAAATTACGAATTAATGGTTTTACAGGACATTCTAATCTAGTAGCATAAAATAGACCTTTCTCCAAAATGGCCGCCGCAAATTCATATTAAACTGAGCAGAAAATCAATACCAGCACCTGAAAGACCACCTCTTGTTTGGTAATTGTACAAAGTTTTGTTTGGTTTGGTTCTACCTGAGTCGAGAAAACGGACGTTGAAAACTGGAAAATTTAGAGACGTTTGTATGACTGGGGGTATACGCCATTCCCACAAACGTCTCTAAATGTTCCAGTTTTCAACTTCCATTTTCTCGACTCAGGTAGAACCTAACCTAACAAAATTTTGTGCTGTTACCAAACAAGAGGTGGTCTTTCAGGTGCTGGTATTGATTTTCCGCTCAGTTTAATAGCAGTTATTACAGATGTCAGCGGTTTGACATGCAAACGAGGCGAAAGGGTCAATCTGGCATTGTATTGGCCCATTAGCCTCATTTGTAGGCTCGAGTGCCAGCCGCTGTTCGGGAAAATGAGCCAGAACGAAGACCGGACTCGAGAGAGCGGCGGAAATCGAGCCTAACTCGTTTGCGTACTTTTTAAAAACAAAAGAATATTTGACTGCGGGCTCAACTGTAATAACTGCTATTTTAATCATTTTGAATTTGCGGCGGCAGTCGTAGTAAAAGTGCACTGGCAGGTTGTTTGTCAGCTGTTCACTGATTGATTGATTGATTGATTGATTGATTGATTGATTGATTGATTGATTGATTGATTGATTGATTGATTGATTGATTGATTGATTGATTGACAACTAGACATGAGAATGACCAGGCCAGGCCTCTTTATTCCTGAACTTCTTGTTTAACTTTTTCTTTTGTTTAACTTTAATTGGTTTTTCATTAGCCTGGGTATTAAAGTTTACAGACATCTCTTCACACACTAAATTCGTCTTCTACTTGAGAGATGTCGAGAAAATTTGACTCGAAATAGCCAATCCCCTCCCTACCCCATCCCTACTCTCTGTCTTTTTTGCTCTCGCCCCAATTTTCGCGCGGCCAAAATGCAAAAAAAGCTCTTCGATCGCGGAAAAAGCTCTTTGTTCGTACAGGAACGCTTGCTACGCAGGCTAGACTCGAAACAAATTATATACTGATGGGATTTGAGAGATGTTTACTCAAGCTAGTGATTCGTACCCTCGTTCGAGCGGTTTTCAATTGAGTGTCGAAAGTAAACATGTGCTTGCTTCGGTTTTGCTTTATATATATAATTACTACGCTCTCTGATTGGTTCGAAAAACACGCACCACATTCTGAACCAATTAGATGCCAAACTACATGTAAAACCAATCATGACTTGGTTGTAGGCGTTTTCCCGCGCTTGGCGCTGTTTTACGTGTATTTGCTTTGAGTTCTCATTATTTCCTTGTGTTGTTTTCGTCTGTTGTGATTGGCCAGAGTGATTATTTTGGTTTTGGTTTTACACTCAACTGAAAACCGCTCTGATATGCGTTTGTTTTGGTTTTGATTTACTACGCTCTTAGCCAGGTTCCAGGCGTTCGGATAGCGGGGGAGCGACGCGAAAAGACGCGCGAATCGCGAAGAACGGCAAGGGGGGTTGGGGAGAGGGCGCCCACTCTTCGCATCTTTTCGCGTCGCTCCCCCACTATCCGAACGCCTGGAACAGGCTACTACGCTCTATGATTGGTTTAAAAAAACTTGCGCCACTTTCTCAACCAATCAGATGCCAAACCAAAACCAATCGCGACTTGGTCGCACACGTTTTCCCGCGCTTGGCGCCAGATTTGCCAGATTTGCCAGAGTGATTGTTTTGGTTTATACAATGTACTACACTAAATTGTAAATCGCTCTATCTGTTAACACTTGTACAATTTGTTTATTTGAAGGTTTCCAGCATTGAGCAGGAGACTCTGTCCCTTATCAACCGAGTTAGTCATCCAAATCTGACTCATTACTTAGCCGTGAATGTGCAGGAATCCACTCCTCTTAAAGTCCAGGTAATGAGCCTCGGATCAAGTACTGTCTTCTCCTTACCTTCTTTATAAAAAAAGTCCGATAGGTAGGTAATGAGAATTCAGAATCTGATCATCTCGGAAAAAAAATTACTTAATCTTAGTACGCGTGAAAATTAGTGAGAATAAGGTACAGTGTGACTACCGGGGCCACCCAGACAACGAAAGCCAATCACAGGGCAGAACGGGAACAATACATTCCAACATTTGAAATTTTAGCCAATCAAATATCGAGTACAAAACAATATAATAACTTGTTCACTTGTAAAGCTTCTGATGAATAAGGAGTTGGCTTTTCGATTTCAAAATTTGAGTAGCAAGCTCCATGTGTATGCTAGGTTTTGGCAGTGCGATTTGGAAAATAAATGTAAGTCATTCAAGTGAGTGATAAATTTCAAACTGTATGCCGGCTGTAACTAGCACTGGAATGGTTTCTTCAATCTCTCAAGGCCGGGAAGTGAAGGAAAAAGAATCACTTCGGTGAAAGCATCACATGATAGTCTACAGACTCGACAGTTGTTCCTAATCTTTCCTGAAAAACGTTAATATTACTTATTAAAAGTTCGCCGCTTTAGAGAGTTATACTGTATACTGAAACGTTATAAAAAAACAACGGAGATTTTGGATGTTTAGCAGCCTTTGGACTAAAAACGCATAGTTGGAAATTTAAAAAAAAATTGAATGGAGTGCGGTGTTTTGTTCATTTTAAATTTTCAAAAACGTCGTACCGAAATTTTTCCATTCCATTTGCTCTTCCTTCAGGGATTTTCTTTTGTCTTGCTTTTGATCGAATGGAAATTGCCGTAACTTATATGATCAAATGTATTTCTATTTTTCTATCGTGCAGGTTTTGGTAGAATATGTTGG
Source organism: Desmophyllum pertusum (assembly GCA_029204205.1). Taxonomy (NCBI): domain Eukaryota; kingdom Metazoa; phylum Cnidaria; class Anthozoa; order Scleractinia; family Caryophylliidae; genus Desmophyllum; species Desmophyllum pertusum. The sequence continues at coordinate 41,241 of MU825492.1, read as the reverse complement.
CGGAGGAGATCTCGGTCTCCATCTTAGAAGTGGAGGACTACCATTAGCACAGCTGCGACAATACACACAGCAACTTGTGGAGGCTCTCTGTTATCTGCATGGTAAATCTGTGGTACATAAGGATTTGAGGGTGAGTGTTATGCAGATGTACTGTATTGTTTACAGTTTGTCGCTGCGTACTTGGTTTTCTGTTCATATTGGATCATTGTACAGTGCAGCGAGGATGTGGTTTGCATTAGTAAACATACGTCTCTCTTCAATTCTTTGTTTTCATCTGACGTCATCAAAATTCTAAAATCTAAACTGTTAATCCTACAAAGCTATTCTTTTTATATCTTCTAGACATGGAAATCATTAATCTCGATCCAAAGTTTGGTATCGATCCAGTGATTCCTTTGGAAATAAAGCTATTTGAAATTTGTGATGTCCCGGATGAACGTGTTTCTGAACTGTCACAAAAAAACGGATATTTTTATATCATTTTTAAATTTTCAGACGTGAAAATAATTTAGAAGTGATGTCTAAACAGGTTTTAAGTGAAAGCTAATGATATTGACGGTAGAATCTACTCTACTTCTTGTGCAATTTTATGGCGGCCATATTTGTGCCCCTCTGAAGGACACAAACATGGCGGCGGCATACTAAATACTGTAATTTTCTGAAAATTAGTTGGCAATAATCCGGTTATGTAAAACGCTACAAAGCTATAATTTGGACAAAACGTTTCTTTCTGCCAGTTCTTTTACTTGTTAATTTTCTGAAGTTGTTCATGCAAGCAAACAGTGTTTTTAATGTAGATGAAAACCACCAATAGGACGTCAAAAAGGGTGTCAGGTTTTGCTTTGAGGCTCAATTCTTAGGTGCTCTTACCTTTTCCTTCATTCACAGTTAACAAGTTGTCGCCTTGACTCTGATGGAAATTTGAGACTCGCTGACTACAGTGTGGGTAAAAGGTAAGCGACTCAGGTCATTGTTCACCACGTCACATCACAGCCAGAGGAACAAGAACATGTATTTGTTTATCAGTGAAAATCTGTTTCCAAGAATATTAGAGGCTGTTGGTAAACTTAAATCAATTATTCAAATCTAGCCAATCACAACGCTCTCAAATATCGCATTAACCAATCAAAATTCGTAGTAAACCCTTGCAAGCGGTGCCAAGCGCGGGAAAATATGCAACCGGTGCAAAGCGCGATCGAAGGCTGAGAAATAACACGCTTGTTCTTAGGACCTATTTACATGGAGAAAAGTTGTCCCTGGTAGGAGGGTTACCCTCCTCCCCGAGCCATCTTTTACCGAGCGTTTATATGAAAAAAGTTGTCGCCGTTGACCGAGCCAAAACTTGGCCCTCTCGGATTGGCGCATATGTCCCGACTTGTCCCTGGTAGGTGAAACAACAATAGCCAAAGTGTTTATATGGAAAAAAAGTTGGCCCGCCCCCCAGGGTAACCTACCTTCAAAGCAAGTAACCCTCCACCCAGGGTTACCCTGCCCCCCGAGCCAACTTTGTGTTTTCTCATGTAAACGGTTCGCTGCTGTTTATAAAGAAATGTATGAAAAGTTCTCTCGCCCGGGGTTACTCGGTATGGAGGGTGACCCTCCTACCAGGGACAACTTTTCTTCATATAAACAGGCCCTTATTCGTCAGGCCAGACTGCACGAGTACTTATAACAGATCTCAGCAAACACAAAATCAACCGGCCAAAAAATAAACCTGCCGTAAAGTTCCAAAAGTAGCGATCCCCCAAAAGTATCGATGAAATCTAATGGTTGTTAGTAAATTCCGAAAGTAGCGAAACTCTGTAAACAACGACCTTTTAAAATAACAAATACCATGTATATTACATTGTTCTGTTCTCAATTCTTTTCAACAAGGTAAAGGTAAAAACCTTTATTCTTTTCATTTCTAAATTACCTGGATTTTTCTATAAACATTTACAAGATTATAGTAAACCCATTGTAGATGAACGTTTAATCATTTGTCTCACGATGGAGTCACTTTGAGATGTTGATCGTGACGTTTCGACTGCTTTACTGCTAGTCTTCATCAGGCGATGAGGTCATTACAATTGTTTATGTGTCGCTATATGTAGCACCTTGGTTCGTTGCTATTGGTGCATTTAGATCCTCGTTATTATTCCGACTAGAGGTTGTTCCCTCAGTGGGCTGACTAGTTGTTCCCTCAGTGGGCTGACTAGGTGTTGTTCGGCAGTTGTGTTTCTTGATCGTAGGCATCCATACTTGAGGAATTTCGATTCCATCATCCCTGTTGATGTTGTTTGGATGAAGTCTTATATGTATGGGCGCCGCCGCCTCTTTAACCTTTCGAGTGTACCAATGAGGGTCTCTGTCAATAAACTTAACTTCGCTCCAAATAGGAAAGTGCCCAGTCTCGTTGGCATGTTCCGAAACTGCGGAGTTCTGAGTACGAGCAAGCCGTATGTCTCTGTCATGTTCCTTCATTCTTTCACGCATCGATCTAACCTGTTTCACCGATATATACTTTGCCGCATTCACATGGAATCTTATAGACAACACCGTCTTGTTGAGATGACCCAAGGGCGTCTTTAGGTCGTACTAAATGTGATCTAAGTGTTGTGTCAGATTTGAAAACGGTGCGTACGCCTTGTTGTTGTAGGCAGCGGCGAAGAACCTCTGATACACCTTTGATATAGGGTAAAACAGCAGTGGATTGAAATTCCTGCGTGGGTTCTTTCTCGGTTGTTCGCTTTCTAGTCTTTGCCATCTTTTTCACAAAAGAAGAAGGGTATCCGTTAGAAACAAGAACTGATGATAAATGTTTCTTTTCCTTCGAGATAACTGATGGTTCAGTTATGAGATGTTTTGCTCGGTCATACAAGCACTTAACAATACCACGTTTTACTGACTGAGGATGGTGTGAATCATATGCTAGGTATTGATCAGTGTGTGTGGGCTTTCTATACACACTGGTAGTGATAAGGCCGTCTGAATCCCTTGTAACTGACGTGTCGAGAAAGGGTATACTGTTCTGACTTTCGATTTCCATGGTAAAACGAATGGTGGGTTGTTGACTGTCGAGGTGTTGTAAGAAACTGTCAACGTTGTTTCGATCTAAGATGGTAAATGTGTCATCTACATATCGCTTCCAGATCTTAGGTTTATAGGGCGCGGTTGTTAACGCCTGTTCCTCAAATTCCTCCATGTAGAGGTTAGCTATAACTGCGGAGACTGGGCTCCCCATGGCTGCTCCGTCTTTTTGTTCGTAAATCGATCCGTTGTATTGGAAATACGTGGACCTTAAGACAAAATTCAAGAGGTCGGCAATCTGTGTTGGTGTCAGAGTTGTGCGGTCGGCTAGGCCAGGGTCACTCTCTAGTTTTCGCAGAGTGGTTTGTACGGCACCCTCTATCGGTACATTTGTGAAAAGCGATTCTACGTCAAAAGACACCATGATCTCGTCTTCTTGTATTTTCCCATGGCTAATGGTGGACACGAAATGAGCTGAGTTCGTAACCGTGTAATCTGTCTTACCCGTCAAAGGGGACAAGATGTCAGCTAAGAAAGCAGACAAGTCATAAGCAAAGGTGTTAACGCATGATACAATAGGTCTTAATGGTATGTTGGGCTTGTGTATCTTAGGTAGACCATAGATCCTAGGTGGCTGTTTGTGCCTAGGTCTGATCTTGTTATAGGCAGTCTCGGATAAATGTCCATTCCTTTTTAAGCTAAGCAGTTTCTCTGTTAACTTACGGCATAATCGGTCCGTTGGATCTTTATTGAGGAGTTGATATGGACCGGTCTCGATGAGTGATTTCATTTTATCATGGTAGGTGTCAGTATCCAGGACTACGCTTGCACGGCCCGTTCTTTCCATGTTATGTTTATGCTCACATTGATACGATTATAATAAGACGGATTGCCCAAAAACAGTATACGCTTTAGCACCCGAAAGTAACGACCCCCCTTTAGTGGTGATAGCCGGAAACGGCTGCTAAATCACCCTCGTCACTTTGTGCAAACGAGGGCACTCCTTTCCTGGTTCCCTTAGTTCCCTGTGACTATGGCTATGGGATATGGGCCTCGCCCACTGGAGACAGATCCAGACCCAGTCCAGGGTGGCTACCCCCGGTACCACCTGATCTGGTCCTCCCCGCTGGAGGGACCCCCTTCCTGCTTCCCTGTCTCCCAAATTTTACCCATACTTGCTTGTCCTGTCATTTTGTAACTACAAAGGTTTTAAGGTTCAGACATAACTCAGCTTCGAAAAGAGTTCATTAACGGGTCTTTAAGTTATTATTTTCGACAGTGAGTCAACCACAAACTGCTGTAAGCTTAGGACTAAAAGTTACCTCACTATATTTTAGGCTGTCGGATTTGTACCAAGTGTATGGCGGGAACACGAAGGACACGCAGAGTAACACAGGTGAAGACAACAACAAAACAACCTCGCGTTATGGAAAAACTGGCGACATTTACAGCTTGGTAAGTAGAGAGTTTTTGTTTCAGAACAGAACTAAGAGTAAGCGCTGAAACAACAGACACAGGAACTAAGTTTGACGTCTGTCTACAAGCTTAGTGGCTTATCAGGACGGCAATTTCCATAGCATGAAGCGGATGGGATGCTAGTCACCCATTTTATACTCCTGGGTGGAGAGAGGCACTGCGAGAATCAAGTGTCTTGCTCAAGAACACAACACAATGACCCCGACCAGCGCTCGAACCCAGACCGCTCGGTCCGGAGTCTAAGGCGCCCCAACTATTAGGCCACAGCACCTCCAACATTCTCGTTTGCTTCGAAATTTCAGTACTATTGTTTTAAAGTGTAAGACAGTGTATGACAATCAGAAAAAAAAATATTTTGTATCTCACTAAACTTGATGTACTGAATGCACAATTGTTTACAGGGTACAATTGTGCTTTCTTTGGCTCTTGGAGAAATTATCACTGGAGACGTGAAGGAAATACCAACATCTTTGCCACCAGAACTACGTGACTTCCTTTCAAAGTAAGTGTTCCTGTTATCCCGTATAGAGAGGTGGCCGTTTATGGAAGTTCGACAGTCAAAGCTCTCTCGTAAGCGGACAGTTCAGCGGTTTCATCTGATAGACATACCGTGGTCACATTGCATAAACACGTGCTTTCCTTTCTCCATCAAATGTCATGTTTCCTGGTGCCCTGCAAACCCTTGAGAATGTTTTTGCAGTCAGGAGAAGAAGAAGTTGCTGAAGAATTCAATTTTTTATTATTTATTTATTTGTTATTTTTTTTAATTTTATTTTGGCAACCAGATTTTGCCATCTGGTGACTTAAAATTTTGTTCAGTCGCCACTTGGCGCCCGCATAAAAAAAGTGAATTTTGGACCCTCGGCGAGGGTGTCCGCTTCGAGCTTCGACTGTAATCACTTTCTTGTTGTTAAATCTCTTTCTCAGTTGCTTGAAGGCCGACGAAAGAAACCGCTTGTCCGCTTCTCAATTACTGGAACATTCCTTTATCACTCCTGCTATTTCCAATGGCTTGCCAAACGGCCAACATGAAGCGGCTGGAAACGATGGGGTTGCTGGGAACGACGGGCCATCATTTCTTGTCGACCAACCGGAACACGAGGAGCCTGTCCCCGACTTTTCATTTTTCTCAGGTGTTCCTGGGAAATCGCGCGTCAAATGTGAGTTCGAGGAGCTGCAGTTTCTTGGCAAGGGAGGATTTGGCAATGTCATTAAGGTTCGTGTGTTTTTGTAGGCTCGATTTCCCGTCGCCGCTCTCTCGTGTCCGGTCTTCGTTCTTCCCTTGGGCCTTCCTCGGGCTTCCCTCGGGAGGAGCGCGGGCTCATTTCCCAAACAGCGGCTTGTAATCGAGCCAAGTGCTTTTGCGTTTGTTAGGAAGTAAACACTTGAAAATATACACCCTTATTCACATTTTCCCTCGGGATTTAGAATTCGCGAAAATCATGCAAAATAGCCCTTTTCACGGTCAACCTGAAATATTTGCATAACAATGAATACAGTTAAACATAGAAGCGAGGCAATTTCGGGCACAAGCTGTAAAACATCGTGATTTTCTTGAGCTCCTTGAACTATGTTAGTATAAAAATAGTTTTAAAACGGAGAATAACTTAATATACAACTATTTTAGTTAAAGTTTATTTGCCGTAAAGATCCTAACCCGATCTCCCTGTTGCTTATGCGAGTCTACTCTTTATTAATAGAGAAAAGTCGTTTTACATTTTTTTTCTAAAACAACGTAAACTAAAACAATTGTAGTTCTTCTACATTTTAAAACTGTTTTTATACTAAAAGAGTTGAAGGAGCTCAAGAAAAACACGATGTTTTTGCAGCTTGTGCCCGAAATTGTCTCGCTTCTATGTCCAAGTGTATTGTTATGCAAACATCACAAGTTAACCGTGAAAAGGGCTATTGGTCGGTAAAATTTTCACCGGTAAAATTTTCGCGATATTCCATGAGTCAGGCTGCAGTAAAAACGATATGAAAACGATACTATGGATCGCAAAAAGGTTTTTGTATGTTTTTTCACCATTAATATTTATCTTTCTTTGACAGTTAGTAAAAAAAATATGGTAATCAATATTCAATATTCCTTTCTGATTTTATTAATGTTTTCCTTTCTTTCATTCATTTTAGGTTCGCAATAAACTCGACAACTGCTTGTATGCTGTGAAGACGATTCCTCTCAACCCGAAGAGCTCCCAGTTCACCAAGAGAATTATGCGCGAAGTGCAGCTGATTTCCCGCCTCAATCATGAGAATGTTGTCAGGTTAGCGGCTTTTTTCTTAGGGCCCTAGCTAGCCGGGGACAGGGAGGTAGGTCACGAGAGTGAACCTGATCATTCTCAGTCCCTGAAAATCAGTACAATGGGACCCTGTCAATCAGACCAACCATGGGCCAAGTTAACGAGTCGGGCTACGTCACGACGTCTCAATCTTCCCCAATCTTAACCATCCTTGTTTCCTGTTTTGGTTTATTATTACCTCTTTGGGGTTTTTCTACCTTAGAAAGCTATCTTTTGTTAGGTTTCCTTCGAATGGAAGGTAATTTTGTATATCACAATTTCAACTGAGTGTCGTAAAACCAAAAGCAATGTTACAATGGCCAATCACAACAAACGTTAACAGCACAATGAACCAATCAGAACTCAAAGCAAATACACGGGCGCCAAGCGCGGGAAAACGCGTGTGACCAAGTGCGATTGGTTTTGGTTTTGTATTTGATTGGTTTAGTTGGTGGCGCGAGTTTTTTAAGCCAATCACAGAACGTAGTAAAGCAAAACCAAAGCAATTCTGCGGATTACTTTCGACACTCAACTGAAAACCACTGTTATGCTACAACTGGTTTTGGAATGGCTGCAAAACTGGGTTAATTTTACAAAAAGGGTTACTCCGGAATCGCAAAAAATTGGCCGTTGTCATGAAATTAACGAGGTGGCCGATAGGCGGGGTTCCACTACATGAGGACGTTTGATGCTGATCGAGTTCGATAGAGTTATTAAAGATTGAGGGAACCATCGATTGTTATCAGAGCAGCGCTTCAGGTAAGCAGTCAACATCATTTCCCATGTGTGCATTCTTTTATATATACACACAGGATGTTTAAAGATTGAGATTCGGAACACGAGAAAATCACGATTTCATTTCAGCTATTCTTTTTAACAACCCGCTTGTAACATAGAGCGCAAGTTGGAGGGGCAAACGCGAGAGAGGGAACGCGCAAGGCGCCAGGCGCGTTTCTCCTCGCACGTGCCCCTCCATCATTAAATTAATAATTGTTTTCTTCATAGATATTACAACTCCTGGATCGAAAACGCCGAAGAACAAGAAGGCGAAAAAACTCAATCAGGAGATGACCAAGGCCGCCAAAATCTCCCACCAGCTGCATCAAGTGAAGATAGCCTACTGAAGCTCAACAAGATCGATGCACCAAGCATAAGGAGTAATAATGTGGAAGATTCCTGGTGGCAGGAAGAGCAGGACCCGGATAAAAATGGATCGGACTCATCGTCTAGTGGATCGCTGGAATCGTTTCGTAGTCCAAGCAAAGCGTCATCCAAAAGCCACAGCGTGTCATTTTTTAACAGCAAATCCGAGTCATCTGAAGGCGTGGTGTTTTATAGGGAACATGGACGAGTCTGTTCTACAGTTTGGAGATCTGCTGGATACAGAGGTAACGTTATGGCTCAAAATACAGTCGAACCTCCGCTAACGGACACCCCCCGCAGGCAGACACCACTCGTAAGCGGACACTTAAGCCTGGTTTTCACTAGCGACGCAGGCACAAGCGCAAGCAACATACGCAGATGCAGTAACGTGTTGATTTGTCGTAAACAAAAGGCACTGATGATCAACCCGTTACCGCGTCTGCGTATGTTGCTTGCGCTTGTGCTTGCGTCGCTAGTGAAAACCAGGCTTTAGTCATCATATACCCAGCTACATACAAACACTACATTTTTAACCTCTCTTTTAGGCTCCGAGGGTGTCCGCTTATGGGAGGTTCGACTGTATTAAAAACAAGAAGTTCCGCTATAAGGGAGATGGCACCTCCCACATTTCACACCTTTCGGGTGCGTAATGCAAATTTGTACTCCTGCAGTCGTGGAACGTTGTTCAGTTAAGCGTCCTTCAAACTAAACCTGCGTCAAAAATCTCATGAAACCAAAATATACCATTAACAAAAATAAGATATAACTTACTAATGTTTTAACAGAACGAAAATAGCTACCGATTTTATCAGTAACGGTCGTACAACCAAGGCCACCCAAGCAAATTCTTTGCAAATTGACAATAGCGTTTGAGTGTTAAAACAATAAAAAGTGTCATAATTGTATTGCTTCTGTAGTGTGCAGTTTGCTTAGATCCATAATTTGTGGGAAATCTATTGTTAACATCCTAGGTTTTCATTCGCTAATTTGCACAGAATTTTGTCGGGTGGCCTTGGTTGGAGTAGTCGCACTGTAAGCTGTAATATCTAGATTTACTATTTCAAGCTTGAATCTAAAAGGGTAAACGCAGCGAGTTTCTTCATCAACGTATCGTTTTCTGTCTCCCCAGTCTGACGATTCTGATGAAGGAGTCGTATGGCAAGAGACTGGGACAGAGTCGAGCACGGAGCACATAGGACTGCAGTATTTGTACATTCAAATGGAATACTGCGAGAAAAGCACCTTGAGGAACCTTATTGACGAGGGCTTGCATCAAGATAAGGACCGAGTGTTGAGGCTCTTCAGAGAGATCGTAGAGGGACTGGCCCATATTCACACTCAGGTAACTTTACTGTTCAACAGTACAAGCATTTGGGTAGCTGTCCTTATAAGACAATCTTTGCTGACGTCACAACCTCGTTCCCAGGTCTCTCATCTCCCCACCCCAGAGGCGCTCGCTCTTGGGGGCGGGAAGAAGAGAGACCCTGGGAACGAGGTTGCTGACGTCATTGTTTACATCTCGTATAATTTAGAAATTCACCCGATTAAAAAAAATACATATCATAACAAGAAATAATATGCAAAATTCGGTTACTCGTGCCAAGTAGACTTGCCGCAAGTCGTCTTCTTTGAGCGACGAAGTCTGCGAGAAACGAGCGACGAACGTCGAAAAACGGACTTTGAGAAAGTCTACGTGCCAAGTTAGAAAATGCATTTTTTTTAAGGGGCACTATCGCGGAGATTTTGTTCCTTTGTTGGTCAAAACGGTGACTCAGCCCATACACGAAATGCGCCTAAAACATCAAGAGGAAGATATCAAGGGAGAGCTAACCGTTAATTATTTTTTAGCGATTTTTCCAAGACACAAGGGCAGAACTTGGAAAGTCTGCCCGACTTTTTCAGTTGAGCTCCTGCACGGGTAGCCTGCGTCGCAGACGGACTTGACCGCCGGTAATGACATTACCGGCGGTCAAGTCCGTCAGCGACGCAGGCTACTGCATGGGTAACTCATGATATGAACGTTGTATGAACATTAGTCAGTGTCAAACACATTTAGATTTTGTTATGGACCATTATTGTTAGGTTCTTCCATGGATGTAAATATGTCTTTTGGCTTTTGACTTTTCAACTGATGCTCATGCTATAGTGCGCCTTTAATTTAAACAGGGTATCATCCATCGAGACCTCAAGCCCGTAAACTTGTTCCTAGATTCTCACGGCCGTATCAAAATCGGCGACTTTGGCCTCGCAACCACGCACAGCATGACACGAGGAGGCATGGGCCCTGATCTGCCGGATTCAAACGAGAAGCCCCAGTCTCCCAAGAGTGACTCGACCCCCAAAGAGAGCATGACGGGTAAAGTTGGCACGGCGCTGTATGTGGCTCCTGAGCTTGGTAACCGAGCTGGTGTACGAGTGAAGTACAGCCAGAAGGTTGATCTGTATAGCTTGGGTATTATCTTCTTTGAGATGTGTTACAAGCCTCTGACAACCTCCATGGAAAGAGTTAAAGTTTTAGGCAATCTTCGAACGGTACGTATATTATTACAGTGGAACCCCGCCTTACGCCTTACGACCACCTCGTTAATACGACCACTTTCTTTTGTCCCGAACTAAGTTCTCTCTGTCATTTTCTTATTTAAGAACCCCTTTAATACGATTACCCCGTTAATGCGACCAGATTTTTCTGGCCCGTTGGTGGTCAGATTAATGGGGTTCCACTGTACTTAGATAAGTCTAGGGCCCCCTCGGGGGAGGGGGGAGGGGGAGGAAGTTCCATGTAAAAGCGACAAGAGTGATCGCCGTACCTTTTAGGGGTTAAGATTCGTTTGCTTGGTACCGCCTAGTGTGTGGCCATTCAAATGAAAGCTATTGAGCAGTACTTTCATGTGGTTATTATGCTGTACAAGGTGGTTCTAACTTTTAAGTCTGTGGATGAAATCTTAGTGTGTGACCATTCAAATGAAAGCTATTGAGTAGTACTTTCATGTGGTAATGTTTATTATAGTTGATCGCTTTCCTTTCTCATTTCATTTCAGGAACGAATCATTTTCCCGGGAGAGTTTGACCACAAGCGCCTCGCCAAAGAAACGATAGTCCTCAAATGGCTCCTAAAACATAACCCTGAGGAGCGCCCCACGTCACAAGAACTCCTTCAAAAACCAGTACATCCCGCCCAAGATCGAAGACGGTCAGTTAGACGAAGTACTTAAACACACGCTCGCCTCTTCGAACTCCACTCGCTATCAGCGAATGATGAAAGCCATGTTCTCCCAACATGTTTCGCCAGTTCAGGACGTCACTTACGATATTGATGTCTACGCGGGCCAGGTGTCTCCACGCGCGATCCTCGCGCAGCAGATGGTCCACGAGAGCGTGAAATCCGTTTTCGTGCGGCACGGCGCGTTACGGTTGAGAACGGCACTGCTCGCGCCTCGCACGAAGTTATTGGAGCAGTCGGAACTCGCTGTGAGTGTAATGGACCACAGTGGCACGCTTGTCACGCTTCCGTGTGATCTGAGGGTGCCGTTCGCGCGTTATATCGCGCGTAACAGCGTTGTGCACATGAAGAGGTTTGACATTGGCTGCGTGTATCGTGATAAGCGAATTCTGGGCTCGCATCCCAAGGAATTGTACGAGTGCGTGTTTGATATCGTCACAAGCACCCCGGAAAATCTTGTCCCAGACGCCGAGGTCCTGCTTTCGGTAGCCGAGATCATCAAGGAGTTTCCATGTCTGGCTTCTCGTAGTTATTACATCAGAATAAATCATGCCGCTCTCATGAAGTCCTACTTGACGTCGATTGACATCTCGGACGAGAGACAGACGGAACTGCTGGCGATTCTGAAAGAAATTCGCAGCGAAAAAGACCGAAATGTTCAGATACATGCGTTCGTTGAGAGCCTGCAGCTCAGCGAGCACACTGCGACGGCACTGTGCGAGTTTTTAGACTTTGAAGGCCCCGTGAATAAACTGCGGGAACATTTGATCGGGACGATGAAGCGAAAATCTTGGGTCGGGCAAACGGCGCGGCAGTCTTTTCACGATCTGGAAGCGATCACGTCCCACGCTGAAACGTTTGAGATAGGTTTACCCTTGCTCGTCAACACTTCCATGGTTTATAACTTTCCGCATTTCTCAGGGTTGATTTTCCAGTTTGTAGCTGCGAACAAGCGGAAGCGGAAACGCGGTGGCGTCGATATTCTGGCCGCCGGTGGACGCTACGACAAGCTGATAAATAACTTCCGGCGAGGAGCAGAAGCTGCTCACCCCACCCCTGGAGCGGTGGGAGTCAGTGTCGCGATTGAAAAAATAGTCGCCGCTGTTTTGGAAGAAAAAGATGACACGATTCCCTGCGCCTGCGATGTGTTTGTCTGTTCAGCGGGACACAACCCAATGCAGGCGGAGCGCATGTGTATTGCACGTGATTTGTGGAAGGCTGGGATCAAGGCGACCATTTGTTATGACTCGATTCCTTTGGAAGAGCTGCAGGAGTTTTGTAAACAAGGAGGAATTCAACATATGGTGGTTTTAAAAGAGCAGGAAACTGGCAGTGTTAGAGTAAGCATAATATTGTTGTTTTTTGTTGTTGTTGTTGTTGTTTGTGTTTCGTTTTGTTTGTTTTGCTGGTGTTTGGCTTATTTGTGCAGTTCAGTGTTGTTGTTTTTTTTTTTGTTATCACAGAGCTAATCGCCACAGTTGCAATTCGTGATATAAATCAATCTAAACTGGAAACCGTGAAAAACGTAACCGGTGGCAAGCGCGTGATAACATGTAACCGGCGGAAAGCGCGGGAAAATATATAACTGGCGAAAAGCGCGGGAAAATATATAACCGGCGGAAAGCTCGGGAAAACATGTAACAGGCGGAAGCGCAGAAAACATGCAGCCAAAAAACAGTTGATAATTTATAATCGATTTATAAAGCTCACCAAACCCTAAACCAATACTAGCATAATACAGTCACCTCTCGTTATAGCGGACACCCTCGGGACGTAGTTTGGAGTCCGTAATAGCGAGAGTCCGCAATAGCGGGAGTCATTTTCAGTCAAACCTCTATAGCTTTCGCCAGGGGGAGGGCGGGTGTTCGTAATAACGGGGTATCTTCAAGGCGAGAGTTGACTGTATAGAGTGATGATGTAATTTAAATCAGTAGTCATGAGCCAGCCATAGTCAATATATATATTTATTTTTGAATAGGTGCGTTCTTTGGACAAAGAAAAGATCTCCGAGTCTCGCGTCCAGATAAAGGACCTTGTGGACCATCTTCAAGGGAAGCTCTCCACCAGGCCTGAAACGACCGAGTCCTCAGCGCCCCCTGGTAACAAAGGAGCAGGCACACAGAGCAGTAACGAGCCAAGTTCTACGTTTGTCCCTGAAATGAACGTCTCGTTCAACACCCAGGAGAAGATGGCCTGGAACACTAAGAAGAGATACGAAAGCTTGATGGTGTCAAAGATAAAACCTCTGTTGACGCACATCAGTTCTAAGAACGCGGTGGAAGTGATCGGGGTTAGTTTTCAAACGCGTTTTGTTGTAGCTTTTGTTGTTCTGTTTTTATGTCAAGTTATTGGGTTAGTTTCAAACTCGTTTAGCTCATTTTGTTGTAGCGTTTGTTCTGTTTTTTTTTTTGTCAAGTTATTGGGGTTAGTTTGAAACGCGTTTAGCGCATTTTGTTGTAGCGTTTGTTGTTCTGTTTTTATGTCTAGTTATTGTGGTTATAATTCGAAACGCGTTTTGTTGTAGCTTTTGTTGTTCTGTTTTTATGTCAAGCCGTATCGGGGTTAGTTTCAAACGCGTTTAGCTCATTTTGTTGTAGCGTTTGTTGTTCTTTTTTTTTTTTTGGTCAAGTTATTGGGGTTAGTTTGAAACGCATTTAGCGCATTTTGTTGTAGCGTGAAGTTATTGGGGTTATAATTCGAAACGCGTTTTGTTGTAGCTTTTCTTGTATTTTTCTTGTACTGCACTCAACGGGTCGTTTCGGTGTTAAAATGTCTGTTCAGTTAAATTTCTTTTCCTCGAGCTTCCCAAAACCATCCTAAAAATTCAACTGTTTGTCTTAGCTTCTTGCCTAAAACCAAAACCAAAGCAATTACAATGGCCAATCACAATAGAAGAAAACAACACAATGAACCAATGAGAACGTGAATAAAATACACGTCACCGGCGCCAAGCGCGGGAAAACGCGTGCGACCAAGTCGCGATTGGTTTTGGTTTTGCATCTGATTGGTTGAGTAGGTGGCGCGAGTTTTTTAAACCAATCATAGAGCGTAGTAAAGCAAAACCAAAGCAATTCAGCGATTATTTTCGACACTCAATTGAAAACCGTTTTATGTGTTTCCTAGGTTGACTTGCCAGGTGCTGTTTTGCGCAACATGGCAGCGAATCTTGATCTGGAGTCTAACGAAGATGTCTTCGATGCAAGTGTAGCAACCATTGCAGATAAAAAACCCTCGATACAAGAAATATCTCGGACGTGTCTGTGACGAAATTTGGGAGATGAAAGTCTCTAAGAAAGTACCAGTTGTTTTTGTGTACAGCGTCAAGGACGAAATGTTTAAAATATTTTTCTAAGAGAAAATAACTTTGGTTACTCGTTCTCGTGTAAGTTTAAAATCTTCTTCGCAGACATTATTTGGATCATGACAGTGCATGTGTCACACAACGCTTATTTGGTCACACAACGCTTGTTTGGTCACACAATACTTCTAGATGTTAAGTAAGTTAAGCAAAGTTTCTAAGAGAGACTTGTATATATGAATAGCAGAGAAAATAAATAGAGGTTATTCAGCGGAAAGTTGTGTAATACGGCTGGGTATTTTTACGAGTCAGTTTTTATTTTTTCGAGCCTTTAGGCGAGAAAAAATAAACACTGAGGAGTAAAAATGCCCAGCCGTATTACACAACTTTCCGCTGAATAAATTGTTTATTATACGACATAATATATTTCCTAAAATATAGGCTTTCAACAGTGTTTTCCGTAGCGCGCGGTCAGGTGGACTGAGACCCGTGTAATACGGTCTCAAATCTGCTCTCGTCTTTGTGCGTATTCGCACTCTAAAATGCCATGTCGTGTAATAATAATAAAAAAAGCATTTTGCTTCTGTAAAATAGTGTCATACATAGTGTGATAATTTTCAATGGTGCAGAAAGTTTACTTCATTACATGGGATATTTCTATTTTGTAATCGTCACCCAATATACCATTTTTCGTTTCTAGACATTGAACTGGAACTAGCTTGCAATGGAGGCGAATGCGAGGGATATTTTCAAATACAAATGGGATGAAGTTTTGCAAGCTGCAACCCAGGTCATAATTGTTGAAACACTTCGTTGTTCGCCCATTTTGCCCCGCCCCAACCCTGTGCAACGTTGACAAAACACTTTTCAACTGACACCAGTTTGCCATTTGCTATCATTGACAGGGGAAACGAGTGCTGACACGTCACCCTCGGGACCATAAAAAAATGTCCGCTTAAGAGAGGTGTCCGCTTATGGGAGGTTAAAAATGTAGTGTTTTTTGTAGCTGGGTACATGACTAAGTGTCCGCTTACTGGAGGTGTCCGTTAGCGGAGGTTCGACTGTAGTTTTACGATCAAAATTTCAAGATTTCAATAACGAGAATACGAAAATGGCCTATTGCAGTACACTCCTGAATTGGCGGGAAGCGTAAATTGACGGAATGGCGTCACGATTATGCTGCCAGGTTGCTGAGTAGTCTTCAAAATGGCGGCCGCCTTAGTCGAATTTTTCGACACTTTGGAACTACGGTCAGTAATTCATCTTCATATTTACTTTTTAATGGTAGTGAGAAAAAAAGCGCTTTCTGGAGTGACCTTCTCCTTTAAGAACATGCTAAGAATATACACAAGGTTGAGATTTAGTTAAGAAACTTTTTTCAAATGTTTATAGAAAATATAATGCAATAAAATCACATGTTTTGAAATTACCTTTATTATATCATTGAAAAGTATGGCTAATATGTTACTTTTTCTTAAATCAAATCGAGTTCACAATACGAAACGAGTTAACATAACTATAACTGAAAACGTGTACTTGAACAGCTCAAGTCATTCACTAATATAGACAAATGATGAATTAAAGATACAAAAGATATCCATAACAATAAATTACTTAGAACGAAATCGAGAAATCAACAGGAAAACTAAACAAATAACATATAGAACCTAGACGAAATCAAGCGAAAACTTTGTTTTATTTACAATATTATACTGATATTGGGACTCTGATAGCTGGCCGCTTAATCGGGGTTCGACAGTAATAAATGTAACTATACAAGTTCGTCACAATCTTCGTACCTTTCAGTTTATGATTTAATACTGACAAAAACCAGTTTTGTATTAGAATTGGTACCTCTTAGGGGTGAAAATGAATTCGAGCCGCACCCACAAAACGAGATTCTGGTACCTTTTAGGGGTTCATTCAAAATTTCGACGATCACCCACTCCCATCACAGGCATCACTTTTATATGGGAGTTCCCACGGGGGAGCGTAGCAGTACAGAGATTTTTGTAGTTGGTTGTTGCTTGTTTTGTAATTTTTGCGCGCAAGTAAAGCATGTTAATTTGAATGATATTACAGTTAAAGGGACACTGTCCCGGCGTATTTGCTCAAAACTGTTATAAATGCATGAAATGGTCCCTAAATCTATGAAATAAGAACTTAATAAACTCTAACTAAATGATAAAAAGCAATTTCTTCAAGAAATTCCATACAGCAACAAATGTTTTGCAAAATTTCAAAGATTTCCGAGCCAAATTTGAAACTTTGAAAAACTGACATCCTGACGTTTTTTCAAAAATCCATATTGCAATCCATTTCCATCCTCGCTGTCGTTCGTCATCCTCACTTCCTAATGGGTTCCTGTCATTTGTCGAGTGTTATTCTACAGAATCAAACCATTATTGATCAACTTCCTATGATCTAGTTATGTTTCTGAGCTTCCCAAAATCATGCTAAAATCAGGACAGTGTCCCTTTAACTGTAACACTCTCAAAGCGGACACCACTTTATAAGGAGGACACCTCTCTAAGGCGGACATGGCTGGATGGTTTGTCCCGGCCGAACCTGTTTGTCTCTCTCTAAAGCGGACAGCTGGAGCTGGTGACGAGGGTGTCCGCCTTAGAGAGAGTTCACTGCACACCAAGCCTCGTTTTGAAACAGAGGCAAAAGGCAGCTCAGAAATGGTCTACATTTGGCTCTTGGTCACTGTATACTCCATATAAAATTCACTAAGTGTCCACTGAGTGTTTACTCAGGCTCGTACACACTCAGGGACATATTGGAACACTCTTCATCCAATGTCAACTGTAAGCATTCCTTAAACACTCTTCTCCCGTAGTTTGTCAAATTTTTATCGTGAAACGAGTCGAAAATAAAATCTCCTTTGATAACTTCACACGCTCGCTTGAATTGATGCAAAAGATGCGCTTCGTACAGAGCTGGGTCACTGGTGTAAACAGCGACATCCCAATGAATAAATTTCACTCTCGGCGACAACACTCCAAAGCTGACCGATCTTGGAAAAGCACCATCGCTACATTTCTCGACAGCGAAATACACATCGATTTCTAGCTGCAGATAATCGATATTTGATCGTAGAGGTTCGATAGGGAAAAAATCCACGACGATAATATTATCTGGGAACAACTCCTGTACAACAGGGCGAGAGAAGATAACATTGCAGAGATATTCTTTAGTGCAAGGTTCGATCTGATCGGAGTTATTAGCTGTAGGAACCTGATGTGAGCGTAAAGTCTTCTTTTCAACATAAGAGCTCAAAATCTCCAACTGCGCAAGTTTCGTTAATAAAGGAAAACTATCGTGGGCTGTGAAGCGTTCTCGGCGTACGTTCGGGAAATGTGAACGTGTAAACTCCTTCATCACTTGCAATAGCTGCCTGTAAACGCCCCGGCCGCGAAACTCTGGCAATGTACGCGCCGATAGACGGACGGCTGTTCTTCCTTCGTCGACAACAGAACACGCTGCCAAACCTACAAGTTTCTCGCCAGAATAAGCAAGCATAACAGCTATCTTGTCCGCCATCTTCATCATCCACGTATGAAATCTCAATGGAAGATAGTCGTGTCCATCGTAGATCCCTTCTGACAGTTTCACGATTTCGTCGAAGTCGTTCGGTCGAGCGAGGCGAAAAGTGAGCTCTAAGTTCGCCATGGAGTACTCCACAGGGGCACCCAACGAACATTTTTTTGTAAAATGCATTATTTTACCCAGATAAATGAAAATAAATGATATAAAAGCATTTCCAGGTGTTCTTCTGCGTTGCTGGGGAGAATATATCTGTTCCTCTTTGCCAGCATGACACACGGGGAAATTCCCAGCCAGCTGGATAAAAATTGTCCGTTTCCCAGCCAACAATAATAATAATATTAAAATAATGATAAGTAACCAAAAGGGGCATGGGAACTAATTAAACATCGATGGAAAACCTTTCGAATATTGTTTTGTATAATGTACTGCCGTCTCAAACAGTTTGAATATTCGGGAAATTTTATATTCCCTTTTCTCAGGAAATAATGACCGTGTAATCATTACTATTTCCTAGCCTAAAAAATAGACCGAAATATTTTGCCAGCCAGCAAGAATTCGGCTGGGGAAAAGATAAAGTGAGGAACAGATGCGTTGGGTGCCCCTGTATGGAGAGGTAAAACACTCGGCGCTGAAGCTGAGGCAAAAAGTATCGCTTCTTCTATTCCAACTCAATTTTATGCTTTCAAGTAGCTCTTTTATTTGTAATATTTTCGGCGATGGCTGTAATGAGGTATGAGCATGTTCGCAGAATATTTTAAAAATATTTCCGAGCACAGCTCATCAACACTCGTTTCAGTTCTTTTAAACATCTCGATTGAAATAAATGAAATGTTTTTCTTACCAAAAAAACATTTTAGCATTCAGACGATTTTCGTTGGGAATTTGAATTTTTCGAGTTCGATTATTTTACAGTCAAACTCCTGTAACCGGGGCCACCCAGACAAAGTTAACCAATCACAGGGCAGAACGGGAACAATACATTCCAACATTTTTGAATTGAGCCAATCCGATGTCGAGTACAGGACAATGAAATTGCAACTTGTTCGTTCGCGATGAATACAGATGAATGAAATTTTGTGCGGTTCTACGGCGTGGATTTTCGATTTCAACCCTTTTATCTTTGACTAGGTTTAGCAGTACGATTTGGAAGGAAAATATATGCGAATTCTTTCATTATTACAGTTATTTCTGATCGCATGAGACAGAAGCCAACTCAGTGCTAGCAGATCAGACACAGAGTCGCTTCGATCTTCCCTAGAAAATTCGGGACTTTTCCCTACTAAAATGAACAGTCAGGTCTTTTCTCGGAAAGATCGAAGCGATTTACTAGCACTGAGTTGGCTTCATTCTCAGTAATTTTTCCGAAAGGATTCGAAACAGTTTTGAAAGTTCAACGCAAATCAGACAATACTCATGCGATCACTGAGAAATAACTGTAATAAAATGAGAATTCGCCGTTACAAAACGTGATTCAAACTCTGCGGCAAAATATTCTACTCCGGCGGTTGAGTTCTTTCTCGCGACAATTCACTTTGCCAAAACTTCAAATATACGGCATACTGTAAAACAAGGACTGGACTGGATTTGTAAAACATGGATTTGTAAAAGGTGGATTTGTAAAAGGTGGATTCTTTTAAACTCCTGATCACACAGTTATATTATTTTACTTTGAAACTTTTAAATTCAAAATAAAGTTTTTCCTATGTTTTACGTAAAATAGGTGAACCGAGCAAATAATAAACGTTCAACTGTTTCACGACCATTGTTTCGTCTGCCATTTTAGCTCTGTTCATGCAATTGAAGCCAACAAAGTGCTGTTTCCATTCCGTTTATATGCTCGCTCCGTGTTTAAGGAAATGATGGGAAAATTAGATATACTGTTGAACAAACGTTCCTTGTTTTTGTATTGATGATTATGATTTGAACGGTAAATTACGAGCCTCGCAACGAAACTAGAATGATAAACAATTACGTTTTAACAAGCTTTTGCAAAAATCTTCTCCACATCAATTTCACGTATATTTTCGGCAAACAAAACAACGCTGTTTTTACTCGAACTCAAGAGCTGCGATCATTATTCATTCGGTACTGAGATACGTCTTCGCAATAGCAAATTCAATAGTCTTGCTTACCAAAGCTGACGACCTTGTTTCTTCAGAGATCTTTCTTTTCCAGAAGCTTGGTTAAAATAAGTTTTAATTTATTAAGAACAATTATTAAAACAACTGTAGTGGCATATATTTACATTGCAAAACTAAGACATTTTCCCCGCGATCTTTCTGTTACCACGATGTCATTGAATCTCTTTGTTTTTCCAAATGGTTTTGTGTTGAGAAATTCTTAAACAATCAGCTAATGCCTATGAACAGGGGCACCCAACGAACATTTTTTTGTAAAATGCATTATTTTACCCAGATAAATGAAAATAAATGATATAAAAGCATTTCCAGGTGTTCTTCTGCGTTGCTGGGGAAAATATATCTGTTCCTCTTTGCCAGCATGACACACGGGGAAATTCCTAGCCTGTTCCAGGCTCTCGGATAGTGAAAAAGCGAAAAAGAGAACGGCCGCGCAAAGGGAGTCTGGGAGAGAGATTAGTATATGCCAGCTGGATAAAAATTGTATGTTTCCCAGCTAATAATAATATTAAAATAATAATAAGTAACCAAAAGGGGCATGGGAACTAATTAAACATCGATGGAAAACCTTTCGAATATTGTTTTGTATAATGTACTGCCGTCTCAAACAGTTTGAATATTCGGGAAATTTTATATTCCCTTTCTCAGGAAATAATGACCGTGTGATCATTACTATTTCCCAGCCTAAAAAATAGACCGAAATATTTTGCCAGCCAGCAAGAATTCGGCTGGGGAACAGATAAAGTGAGGAACAGATTCGTTGGGTGCCCCTGTACTCCATTAGCCAGAAATTTCTAACCAAATTAAGCTTGCGTTACTCCGTGCCCAGTCACGCGTGGAAGACACACGATTGGTCAGTTACGTCGCGCCACGTTTTCCAGATCAAGTTGTTGTCACGCGGGATTCCTGATGAGAGGCATATTCTTGCTTTCTGTGGTCCACAAAAGAAAGCAATCGACAAAAATCCAGGGTGAAACGAAATTCATCGTATTTAAGAGTATACTTAATCTCGCTTTCACGATCAATTTTACCATCAGACATGCTTTATTCTGTTAAATTGAGCAAATGTTTTTACTTCGTGACTCAATCGTGACTGCCTTCGACTGCCTTTTGCATAAATTAAATGACAAACAAGCTAAGCTACCAAGCCTTTCTGTGAACCCCAGTCTCTTCTCATGTTTTGCAAAATGGCGGCTGTTTTCGTCTGTTGATTTTGTTTTGTTTTTTGGGCTACAAAGCGCGCTGGAGCAAACCGATTTCGTTCAATAATGGCGTCCTTTAGCTTCAATTTTTCCTCGACAAATACTGCTGAAAACCGCAAGATTTCAACGGCTACAAAGCCTTATAATATCATGGAAATACGAAGACACCTTCGAACTTCAAAAATTTAAGCTTAATGGGGATGAGAGGATAGCTACATCTAGAAAGGCATGGAGAGAGTTCGCATGGAGTGAATTTAGCTTGTTGTCACCTCAGAGGTAAGCAATTGTATGGCCTGTCTTATCGTGTTAGTCCTTAAACTACTTTCTTAAAAACCGCAATGATTATTCGATATATCACCGTTTTGAAACCTCACAGGAGATGACTTAAGTCATATCTCCCAATATTTAATGGAGATAGATGTCCTTTTTACGCCACGGTTTAGATATATCATGTTTTTGTTTCGACTTCATACGAATCTCTGTAAGTTTGGAGCCGCCATTTTCTTTTAACGGTCACGGACCGTCACGGTTAAATGCTCGCGCGCGTTCGGAATTTCTGGCTATGCGCTTCTTGACTCTTCGCTTCAACCAAAAATATTATCTTGCGTGATCGCTCGCCACAATAGAGACTTGACACCAGAAACCGCGCAAGAAATGCCTCTGGCACCCAGGATACTCGCCCGATTGAACACTGCACGACCTTAATTTTCCAAACCAGGATTAATGAACTAAGGCCCCGGGGTCTTATAATTAGGTTTCGGGGTGTTGGTTTTCGTGATAACCGATTTAATAAACAATTATTGGATGAGGTTGAGCACGATAGCAGGGCCGGATTTAGGGAGGGGCCGAGCCTTTTGTTTGGGATTTTTTTTTAACTGAATGGCTATTAAACTGGGCTGAAAACGCACTGTTGCTGCCCTTTGTTCACAAGGACGTCATAGCTTTGGATTATGGTGCAATTGTTGACGACTATGCCAAACGCAACCAAAGAAGGATAACACTAATCAATCTCCTGCAGTGACACTTACTAGTTAAAGTCATCTCCACAAGGACAATCACATGGCTATGGATTATGACGTATTTGAATTCATCAATCCAATGGAAATGGGATGACTCTAGTTTAATTAGCTCCCTATACCACTCCAGTTATTAGGATTTCGTTTGTTCGAGTTGATTCAAGTCATGTTTGACCACAACCACAACTGCATTTTATTAAATATTCCCGACGTAACTAATCGAACCGTTCGCTAATCGAACTTAATCGAACCTAATCGAACTTAATCGAACGATTTAGTTCGATTAGTTCGGTAATCGAACCAAATCGAACCAAAAAATTTGTGTGAGAGTTCGATTACGTTCGATTTCCGAACCAAATCGAACCAAATCGAACCGAATCGAACCGAATCGAACTCAATCGAACACAATCGAAAAACGGCTAAAAATGACCAAAATCTCCCAGATATTTGAACAGTCTCTCTCAGCATGTGAGAACAACTTAGAATTACGTTCAACAGACAATAGGAAATTAATCTCACTTCACTGTAGTTCCATTTCATGATTTATTTTTTTATCAGCTTACTCTTAATTAACGGCCGAACAAAATGTAGTGAACTGAAACTGTTTCTCATATTCATTTTTTGCGTATGCTCCGGGGGACAAGCTTGCGACACTCGAGCTTGTGACGCTTATGTTCCCATGCCAACTCCATTTTCAATCGAATGCCATCCAACGTCGACCATTTCGTGCCATCGAACCTAATCGAACTCAATCGAACCTAATCGAACCTAATCAAAAGTTCGATTGCGTTCGATTACTCCAAATTTTTTGTGAGAGTTCGATTCTGTTCGATTACCGAACTTAATCGAACCTACTCACGTGATTAGGTTCGATTAAGTTCGATTCAGTTCGATTAATCGAACGTTCGATTTGGTTCGATTAGTTACGTCGGAATATTTCAACATTTCTTGTTCAATATGGGATCCTGGCATTTGCCAAATGTAAGCTCCCAGAATGCACTAGATTGCATCTCAGAGCACAGGGAGCAGAGGAGCTAAATTTGACTTGTGCCAGTTTCGATCCAAATGCTTTATACGTACGTGACCTTTGCGAGTTTCGATCTGTTTGCTTTCATACGCGGTGTATTGCGTTACTGCGTTATTCGATCTTTTTTGTTTCGTTTTTTCGTCCCAGCGGGAATTCGGAAAGCTTTCGCTTTCCGGTCGTTGTCCTTCGGGCAACGACCGGAAAAGCGACCGATTACCTGCTGGGACGAAAAAACGAAAACAAAAAGATCGAATAACGCAGTAACGCAATACACCGCATATAAAGCAAACAGATCGAAACTCGCAAAGGTCACGTACGTATAAAGCATTTAGATCGAAGCTCGCACAAGTCAAATTTAGCTCCTCTGTTCCCTGTGCTCAGAGTACTTTTAAAATTATCAAACTTTTCCAGGGGGGCATGCCGGCGCCCACACTAATATAAATTTATACGGCCCCCTCTTTCACAAATTCCTGGATCCGCCCCTGGATAACGAGAATTATCAAGGCCGAGGTTTGTGTTATCGGCCGAAGCCGAAGGCTGAGGCAGATAACACAAACCGAGTTCAGTACTTTTCCGGTTTCTAGGCGATTGCTTATTAAAGAAGGCTTGGCAGCTGAGCAAACTTTTGTGAAGTTTCTAAGATTTAAGATTTACAATTCAAAACACCGATAAGAAACTGGATAGATAAATATCCCTATATCCCAGACAATTATATTATCCATCAATTATTACACGACTAAGACATTTGAGAGGGCCATGCAGAATGTTTTATTGCCGGTCCAATATGTTCTGAGTATTGGACCGTGTAAATAAGGCTTCATTTCCACAGTTGTTGTTTTTTTTAAATCACAAGTCACGTAATAAATCTCTTACAGATTAACCAAGCTTGCTCGGATCGTACTGGTAGAATATCGGCCCTCGGTCTTTTCTGTATGGACCTCGCTGCGTTCCATCCGTACTTTCAAGATCTAGGGTCGATATTCTCCCAGTACGGCCCTCGCGCTTGGTTAATAAGATTATGTATTCAATCGATCTCTATATTTTAAGGTCGATATTCATTATTCATTTTTGATTGAGTGCAGTGTTTAATCGGGCGAGCGATCACGGAAGATAATATTTTTAGTCGAAGAGTCTAGAAGCGAGTAGATTCCATGACGAGCTTACAGCTCACTTTTCGCCTCGCTCGACCGAACGACTTCGACGAAATCGTGAAACTGTCAGATGAGAAGGGATCTACGATGGACACGACTATCTCCCAGTGAGATTTCATACGTGGATGAAGATGGCGGACAAGATAGCGGTTGTGCTTGCTTATTCTGGCAAGAAACTTGTAGGTTTGGCAGCGTGTTCTGTTGTCGACGAAGGAAGAACAGCAATTCGTCGAGCAGGACGCACATTACTGGAGTTTCGCGGCCAGGGAGTTTCTAAGAGTACACTTCCCGAAGGTTCATAAGCGGAGATAGTTATCCCTCGATAAGGAGGCTTATGCTGGAAGATATTTTGACCTTTCATGTTGAAAAGGGGAATTTGCATTCACAACAGTTCCTTTCGATTGTCAGTGATTCACTCCAGATCGAACCATGCACTGAAGAGTACCTCTGTAATGTTATTTTTTCTCGCTCTGTAGCTCCCAAATTGTTCCCAGATAATGTACTAGTCATAGATCATTTCCCTATCGAGCCTCTACGATCAAATATCGATTACTTTCGGCTAGAAAACGATTTGTATTTCGCTGTCTAGAAATGTAGCGATGGTGCTTTTTCAAGATCGGTCAGTTTTGGTGTTCTGTCGCCGAGAGTGAAAACTGTCTATTAGTCTGCGACGGTTTACACCAGTGACCCAGTTATGTACGAAGCTCATCTTTTGCATCAATTCAAGCGAGCCTGTGAAGTTATCAAAGGAGATTTTTTTTATGTTCAGTTCGTTTCAAGACAAAGTTTTTTCAAGCCATGGAAGAAGAGTGCTGAAAAAAACAGCTACACGTGGAGTTAGATGCAACCTCGTTCCCAGGGTCTCTCATCTTCCCGCCCCCTACCCTGGGAACGAGGTTGAGTTAGATGAAGAAATGTCCAATGAATCAATTTTGTACGAGAACAAGTTTCTTTAGCAACCTCGTTACCAGGGTCTTCTCGCTTTTTCAAGATGGCGGCTGACGGAAAGAAGACCCTTGGCAAAGGCTGGGTCACGTGACTTAATGGCGAGTATTTTGAATTAATTAAATATCCAATATATTTGGAGATTTTTAAGGTCACGTGATCCGGCGTTTGCCAGGGTCTTCTCTGGGACGAGCAGGAGCATCTCCTGGACGAGGTTGGTTTCTTTAGCAGTCACTTTTATAGCCTGCCTGCGAATAGCCTGTTCCAGGCTCTCGGATAGTGGGGACGAAGCGAAAAGGCGAACGGCCGCGCGAAGGTAGTCTGGGAGAGAGGCCGCTGCCTAAACTCTCTCCCAGACTACCTTCGCGCGGCCGTTCGCCTTTTCGCTTCGTCCCCACTATCCGAGAGCCTGGAACAGGCTAGCCTGCGAATACAGCCGCCTTCCATCGCACCCCGCTTGCAGCGTCCCTGAGGCTATCACTTTTACAGTCACGTCAAAAAGCAGGTTTATTTGTCAAAACAAATGATTTTATGTAGCTTGTTACATATTAATTACAATCTTCTTCGATTTTCCCTTCCCTCCACACCCTTTTTATCATGAACCTGGAGGAGGAGGCGGGGGGGGGGGGGGGGGGGGAGGTTCAGGGCGGCGGCTTCTCACTCGCCTTTGCTTGGGATAATACTTTGTATGTTGTAATAATTTGAGCTTTCTACGCTTGTTATAAAAATAAACGGCCACACCTGTGGCCAAAAGATCCCAAATGGAAATATTGTGTTTTATTACTCATTATAAAATTTGGGTCATATAACGCGCTCTGATTGGTCAATTCTAGTTCATTATAACTCGATTATAATGCTTTATAATGCTTTATCGAGTTCAGTATAGTTCACCACTAAATTGTATTTGATTCTGATTGGCTTAAATCGGTCATGTGACGTGATAGTGTTCATCCGCGGAGAGGCACTGTCAGGCGATAGTGCCCGTCGAGCAAAAAACCTCGGATCGCGTGAACGAAAAACACCCGATATTCTACGGGATATATAGTTTGAAATATTTCAAAGTGCATTAAATTGATGGGAAAAGAATCTAAACCGAAAATGAAACAAAGTCAAATGATATCAGTGTTAACGAAAAACCTGTCTACACATCTCTGCCATTTTGAGTATCAAATTACCCGCGCGCCGCCATCTTTGATTTTATCGGTTTGTTTTCTGACAATTGTAGCAATCACATTACGTCATATAATACAAAATGGCAGCGCGCGGGAAATTGAACCCATGCACCAAATGCCTGATATTTGTATCCATTTTTCCCGTATACTTGAACGTTTTTCCAATTTATTTTGAGCACATGTGCATTTTCAGTTTAGACAATATTTCCAACTATTTAACGGTAATTTGTTCCAACAGTGGAGGTTTTCTTTAAATTAGAAAAAAACAAAAAAAACAAAAACAAAACAAAGAAAACAATGAATAAATTAAAATCACCACAAAACAAAGAGTAGCACTGGACACCAGTCAGTTTATTTCTTTTCCAATATCGCATTTGACATTTTTGACAATACAGTCTTGTTATTTCAACATTCCCTTTTTAAGCCTCTAAAGTATACTTTAAATGTTTGGTTTCAATTAATCCCGTTCAGTCCATTGAATTGTGGTACAGCACCTAACAAGATAATTAAAAGCAAACAAAAACGTTATTCATGATAAAATATATACTCTAAAAACTCTAGCCTTCTTCATGGTTAAGTGATGAATAGTTTACAAAAGCATGGATATATTAAGAAACATAATTATTTTTTTCCTTTAAAGTTCACTGAATCAAATATTCATGTGGCGATGGAATACGTTCGGCATGGTCGGTAAGAGATTTGACAACAACTCTCTTATGTACTAATAAGCCCGGGGGGGTGCGATTCAAAAAAAACAAATTCCCTGTAAAGATTGTGACAAGCGATTGAATTTGCAAACTCTTCATCGCTTCACTCTGACCGAAACGTCGGGTTTTAGAGTATATACTTTATATACCGAGAATAAATTTTTTCAACCAGAGTAACGTTTTCTACTTATTTTATCATGTTATTTTACCACAAGTCCATTTTTTAAAAATATTAAAGATGATTTCCAGTCCGTACTGCGCATGCTCAGGGTTTGTTTTCATTTTTGTTTTGAATTTGTTGATACGTTACAATTTGGTGAAGTTTTTGAGTCCGCCATTACGGTCGATGAGCTGAAACGTCGGTTTGGGATAACGCCGAGGTTCTTCTACTCGTTATTATTGTTTGGCAAGGATATCTGGCGTTAATAATGAAGAAAAATGTAAGTTTGTGCAACAATTTATATTTTCGCTAATATTTACATTCCTTCGTATGCGACTCATAAACATAGCTGGCGGAGATTGCGCAGTACGGACTGTAAATCATCTTTAACCTTGACATAATAATATTGCGCGGTAGATAAAAAATATATTGGCGTTTCCTGGCTACATAAATCAACTATACATCATTGGTAGTTCTACTCACCAATTATCCCAGTCTTAACATATGCATGCGAAGCACTGGATCGGACATCAGTTTCTTTTTGCGGTTTTCCACTGCCTTGGATTGTTTCTTTGGCTTATGCATGGCATCTTTCTTCTTTGCAGGTCCTGATATAAAGCGGAAATATACCGAATAAACCATAAATAGGAACTTTCAATAAGGTGCTTTCTTGTGCTTTTTCGAGACATATTTTTTTACTTAGATTGGTAAAGTTTGGTGCATGATACCTTCTCCCATTTCATAAAACGTATATTGTGACGTCATAGTGAAAGGACACGTGACACCAAAACGCTGAACTATTTTAAGAGCGCTACCTTATTGGTCAGTTCAAGTACGTGATATTGGAGCCTCGACCAGAAGGAATTAACAATAGCTTTCACGGCATGGCGCGCAAAAATAAAATAAATAAATAAAACTGAATTAAAAAAATATAATGGGCACGGGGAATACTTAATTCTCTTAGATCATCCTTGTTGTTTTGAGTAATTTTGGTGGCTTAATCCGACGTCATGGAAAAATCAAGAAAACCAACATGGCGGATTCAAGATGGCGGCTGTAGTAGATCTTGACGTAATTAACACGTCATATGACGTCGTCACTTGACGTTTCCCCCTCATGTTACGGTACTGCTAACAAAATCGCAAAATCGAGTCTCAGAACAAAATTAGGAGGCTGCCCGTCTTGCGGGCAGCAATAACACTAAATATATTGGAAGCATTATACAGTTGAACCTCTCTACAACGGCCACCCTGGGGCAATTAATTAACTGGCCGCTGTAGAGAGGTGGCCGTTCAGGGAGGTTTTAATAACAGTAAACTGTATGGATCGGCGCATGGTTGGGACGAAAAAATCCTGGCCGTTGTAGAGAGGTGGTCGTTAGTGGAGGTTCGAGTACTGTATAAAATAGTGTATGGTGATGATAACATCCTTCGTCCTTTACCTGATGTATTACACAGCTCAGTATCACAACAAGACGATGAACATGACGCAAGGGTTTTGTTTAAGTTCTCCACATGTAGTCTGGCCTCCTACAAACGTCTGTCTCATCACAATCGTCCGGCAATGTGACGGTGCAGTTCCTTTGATGAACTGTGGTTATGATTCCTAAACATCAAAATACATACGTACATACATACATTTTATTGGACACTCCCCATAGGGCTTTTCAGGCCAATTTACAAATAATGATAGTTAAGAATATATACATGTTTACAAAGGTTTGAAAAGTACTAATTAAAACTAATAATGCTAAACTAAACTAATGCTAGACTAAACTAATAATGCTAAATATAAGAAACTATTTGATCTCATCTTTCTGTTTCTGCCAACGTTCCAGTAATGATCTCTTGAGAGAGTTTTTGAAAACTTTGGCGGACTTTTTGTCTTTGAACTCGGCTGGAAGGGCGTTCCATAACTTTGTACCTCTGTATGAAAAAACACTGTTGTGCAGTTACTGTAGCAGTTCTACAATTAGGGATCTGAAGATCGTTACAATTACGTGTATTTCTTCCATGGACGTCAGCACGATTTATAAACATCGATGACAAATAGTTAGGTGCTAATGAATTCATGCACTTAAACATCAGTGTGGCGTCCCGTAAATACAAAGCATCCGAAATAGGTAATAGTTCAAGTTGTTGAAATCAACTTTAGTTATACAGTGTGTATGGAACACTAAAACACTGGTAATTAGTGGCCCTATGGTGATCGAAAACATAATGCGAGAAAATGTATAATTACATAGTTCAGCGCAGCAATAGATTTTTCGTGGTAAACTTCCATACAAATATGATCCAAAAAAGTGTAAACAAAAGAAAAATATTGCGATCTTTTTAATGTGCTGTTTTATTGACGCCATGTAATATTTTTCAACTTGACAAATATTTCAGCTCGAAAACTGATCTCGAAACTCGGAGTTACAAACTTTAAGGGAATTTGAATGTTTTACAGCTATTTGTGTGTACGACTGTCCGTTTTTGACTGGAATAGAATATTCTGAAACCAAGACATGGTTTTTAGCACTTTTTGGGGACTTCATCGGCTATGAAAAACAAAAATCATAAAAACAAGCTTCCGTTCAAGTAACGGAAGATTCCGTTTGTGTTTTCCTGACCATAAACCTCCGAGGAACGCCTCACAATAAATATCATCTACGTGCACAGAAAAGTTAAGTCGAAAAGTTTGGCGGCTGTTACTTCAATATTAAAAAGTTATTAACGGTCAAAGTCTCTCTGGCGGGAAGATTCCCCCCCCCCCCCCCCCCCCCCCGGTCTGAATAGGGTTAATATTTTTACCATTAGCGTCTTCTCCTGCAAAGTCCAAAGTCACGCATTTGTCGTTGGCCGATGGGCATTGAAATCCGTCATCTCCGTAGTCTTCAAAACAATAAAATCCATATAGACACGACTGCCTGTAGCATTTAATGCCAAAAGCTGGTGGAATAGCAACGAGAAAGCCACACAGAAGCAACACGGACTGCAAGCAAATAGATAAATAAAAATAGGTTATTCAGCGGTTGTGTAATACGGCTGGGTATTTTTACGAGTCAGTTTTTATTTTTTTGAGCCTTTAGGCGAGAAAAAATATATCTTTCCTAAAATATAGGCTTTCAACAGTGTTTTCCGTAGCGCGCGGTCAGGGGGACTAAGACCCGTGTAATACGGTCTCATACGACATAGCATCAGTTAGAGTGCGAATACGCACCAAAACGAGTGCAAATATAATAATACTAGTTATTCAAAATCCGAACAATACAAAACAAAACAAAGAGTGAAAACCGGAAGCATATTTTAAGGACTAGAAGGGATGAGCTGAAAGATAACGCAGCTTATGTCAATTCAGAAATCTTACAGCGCTAAAGCCGTGAACGAAATACTAATGTATCACCGTTGATGACAGTAATGAGCGCCAAACCGTTGCACTCGGGATTGTTGTTATGTTTCAGTTCATATTTTACAGTTAAATCTGAGAAGTATTGTGGTGGAATTGGCTTGGAAAGTTTTCCGTTTCCAGCTGCCGCCCATAATGAAATGTATATTCCGCTAAACCCGCCAGTAAACTCGTTAAACCTGCTAAACCCACAATTTGGATTGGCCATGTCATACAAAAAGATATAAATTTCACGATCTGTTTTAGCTGCATTATTTGAAACTGCGAAGGTCTGTTTGTCTTTCAAGATAATTCAGTTCGCCCATATATAGTGAAGTGACAAAAGAAAATGCCAAACATATATATATATATCAGAGGTCTATAACTAGAGGTTTCCATCTCTGGTATTGGGTCTTGGCCCATCAGATTAGGAGTTAGGCTATTTTTAGACATTTTTCGCGCGAAACCAGCAGCCAATCACGTTGAACTATTTTTAATATGCGAGCGCTAGGTACGCAAAGGCAGAAACTTTGCCGGCCAAGGAAAAGCGAAAAGCGTCACAGCAGAATGTAATAATTGTTTAAATACTTCACTAAATTTAGGTCAAACTTCGGTATACTTTTTGTAAAACTATAAATCGACTGAGTGATTTTCAGTTCAATCTAAATGAAGCATGATTTGTATGAATTCGGCGGCAAAAACTTGGCGCGGTGTCCAGTTGGCAAGTTGTCGAAAGTTGAATGAAAGACAAAGGTTTCTCCGCGGATTAATCTTCGTTCAATCTCTCCAAAGTTTCGTATATTCTGGAAAATTGTGCAGATGGTTTAGCTTAACATGGGAAGTTTCGAAATAATTGTGGAGCTGAACATTATATTCATTTTACAAGTTGAACGGACAGCTATACGCAGCCGAAGGTTTCACTTGTTTATACGGCGGGCGAAACTTGCGCGACTACAGAATTAACGAACTGAGCTTGAAATCAAGTTCATTGAAGTAAAAGAACAAAGGAAACCCTCAATGTCTACATGGATGGAAAGAAAGAGAATTTCACTGTGAAGTGATCGTTGAATGATTGACTGTCACGAACGCTTGACGAACTGCCGTAAGCTCAACAGGGGCACCCAACGGATCGTTTCGGGGAATATCTGTCGGAAGGCCTATAATCGCCTCAGATATTCGGTTAGGGAAATGTCATCTCAAACTTTCGTAATAGGAAAATTAATGCCTTTTGTTTTCGGAGATATAAAATGTCGTTTTGGGTACAAAAAAATGTCAGCTAGGATTTTCGGAAAGGCAAATTCAGCTCGTAAATTCGGGTAATAAGAGTTCAATCCTAAAATTTTCTGATGTTGAAAGTTCAGCTAACGTATCGGCGAAAAGAACATTTTTCTTAGCGGATTAAAAATAGCCATTAAACTGCACAAAAGCATAGTTATAACGTAAAAAACAACGTTTCTCGACACTACAAGAAAATTTTGTCGTTGGGTCACCTGAGCTCAAGTTATAAGCTTATACTGGCTTAACTGATCCATGGATATTTATTGTGCTGATTTTAAAACTTAATTCAGCTGGAATTGACAAGCCTCGTCGAAATACAAGGTAACAATACTGAATAGACTAAGCTTAAAACTTGTGTTGTAAACAGGTTTTCATTCTTTGGACGAATTAATTGTGTCCGCGGTCTTCCCGTAAATTAATTTCAGGCTGCCTTTAGTGCTCTTTCAGTCGCATTAGTTGTACATTTTACAGGCATTTCCCATTAAATATTTCGTTCCAAACTTCGTGCATATTTAGTAGAATTAACTTTTATTTGATTTAGAAAGGGCCAAGGCTTTTTTTCTTAGTGATTTTAGCCATCTTTTCAATCGACGAACAAAACCGTCTTGAACAAAAATTGTCGAGCTAGCGCGTTCAATGACCATATTTGTCAGGCATGGTGCGTGATTGGCTGCTGGTTTCGCGCGAAAAGTGTCTAAAAATAGCCTAACTCCTAATCTGATGGGCCGCGCGCAATGCTAGATGGAAACCTCTAGTTATAGACCTCTGTATATATTTAATAGCAGCTATTACAGTTGAGCCCGCAGTCAAATATTATGTTGTTTTTAAAAAGTATGCAAACGAGTTAGGCTCGATTTCCGCCACTCTCTCGAGTCCGGTCTTCGTTCTGGCTCATTTTCCTGAACAGCGGCTGGTAATCTGAGCCTACAAATGAGGCTAATGGGCCAATACAATGCAGATTGATCCTTTCGCCTCGTTTGCATGTCAAACCGGCCCACAATAGACCAATTTCGATATATTAATATTTCTAACTTGGCTCCGAGGCTTAGGGAATAAGACAAAATAAATGATTTATTCATCCCTCAACCTCGATGTGATTTATTGTCGATTTCTTTTGTGCTTATTCCCCTAAGCCTCGGAGCCACAAGTTAGAATATTAATATATCGGGAATTGGTCTATACCAGATTGCCGACCCTTTCGGCTCGTTTACATGTCAAACCGCTGACATCGTAATAACTGCTATTACAATTTACTTCTTTACCGTGATCAAATAAAACTTCAGAGTCATTTTGTAACAAAGTTGAGTGTTTTTCTCAAGCTGAAAATGCTACAAGGAAGACAAAGAAGGCAATAAACCTACAAAAGAACAAATCGCTACATACACAATGGACCACAATGGTTTATTCGTCATGATCAATTAAGGTAATTCCATCGAAATAGAAGTTACACTGGGAAGTTTCTGAAACTTTCCCTAGTTGAAACATTGTGATGTAATGTTTCAAAATATAGAATAAAAAGAATAGGTCACCAGCCCCGCGAAAGAGACATAATCGACTAAAAAAACACCTCATAATTCCTTACAAAATCAACCAAAACACGTATTTTTTCACGTTTTCAGTGATTATTAATTTCCCTGCGCTGAGAATTGGTCTATACTCTTTGTATAGAAAGAAGATGATTACTAGACTTAAATATGCGAAAAAAATGATAGGTCACCACGCTCGTTTACGAGAAAACAATCATTTACCTCTCTGGCGAGCATAGCAACAATGAAAAAAGCCGCCATGTTTTTAATGTGCGCGCGCTAAATTACGCGCGAAATTATGCGCAGAAAGGATGCGTAGTGCAATACTAGAAGGAATGACCTTAAATACCGATCCGATACCAAAACCATAAATTGCAGTTTCGGTCTCAAAAGAACCGAAACTAAAGTAAACTGAATGACTGTCTACAACTGTTGCTGCTGTTCGATTTTCAACTGTATTTTATCAAAGTGAACTTACATAAAGGTGTGTGAATTAAGTTCGAGATAGACCTAAAACGGCAAATTAGAGGCCTACTTACGTGGACGGTTCATTTTGGCTGAGAACTTTCATTTATGGTGGATTTTGTCAGCAAGTAACCGTATCACAAGAAAAAAAAGGCCAAGTACAATTGTTGGCAGTACCAAGACGTCATAATAGCTTACTATAATATCAGTTTCTACAAGTATAAGTATTTTTATATTAAGTTTGTATCATGGATATCCGTGTTATTTTTCTGTACTCATGTAGTTATAGTTTTAGAGGCAAACGTTATTTGCCCTTCAATATAGATGTATCAAAGGGTCCGATGACCATACCCGAGTGACCGTTTTAAAAAACCAACAATCTAGTAAAAAAAGATATCCAAAGTCCCTTATTCATTCCATTACCGTTAATAAATTGTCATCGTCTCGAATCATCTTTTAATACTTTTGATTGTAGGAATTATTTTTAAAATACTATTAGATCATTAATTATATTGCCCAATTTGTCGACACTGTACTTTATAGCTATAGAGCCCCATAGTATTAATTAAGAGTAGCTATAAACTATGACAAATGCGAAAAACGAAAACCATAGATAAATCAGAAAACAGTCTATAGCCTCAAAATATTTAGCAATCTGACTTGATCATGGGCAGATAATTAGCCTGAAAACTATGACAACGTAAATAAAGATTAGCTATATTTTCGTATTTTTATATCATTAACTGAAAGTACTCGACACCGTAATACAATTCTAAACGTGTGTTATATAGTGCTCTTATTAATCCTTACCTTTAGAGAGATTTATTTGCTTCCTTTCAGTTCCAACAGCAGAGCCTATGCAATCCTCGTAAGTATATGATCCCGTATTATTCAAAACATTGCTTTTATGAAGCATTTATGTGTTCACCTAATAAATCATGGGATATTAAACTGATTTGATGACCGCATCCTTTCTCGCGTTCTATTACTTTTTAATGCAACATGATCCAATCATATCCAAACTACCTCGTTTATTATTAAACCTGACACACCCCTACACACCCCTCTTAGGGGTAAATATTTCAACAATCCATGAACATTGTCCGCCTCCTGTGCGGTGTAACAGGTGATGTGAAGGGCGTTGGTGGTGATCAACAAAAGAAGAAACCGCCCTTCCATATCAGTGCCCTTCTCGAGTTTACAGGTACAAGAAGGGCGCTGCTGGTGTATCATTTAGCGAATTCATATTAGAAGACGGGCAAACTCGTCTCAGACGAATTCCGTCTGACAGAATACCGTCTGATATGAATTTAAGGACGGTAAAAATGAGACGGATAAATGACTGGAGACTAGGACGAGTATGAGGCCAGGTTACATTTCTATCCCAGGAAGCAATTGCAGAATTTCCAGTTCCAGTATGTAGCAAACAGGAACCCGTCCTGATTTTCTCGTCTAATGTGAATTTAAGACGGTTTTCCGTCCTTATTTTTTCCGTCGTTTTAGACGGGAAAATGGACGGATAAATTTGAGACGGGAAACTCATCCTTCACCGGATTCATATCAGACGAGTTTTCCTTCTTAAGGCGAGTTTCCCGTCTAAGACGGTTTTCCGTCTCTAATATGAATTCGGCTATTGTCCCATTGCTAGTAAAATTTTTCAACACTATCGTAAACGTGTATGCCGTGTAACTGGTAAATTGAAGGGTGTTCCTAATACTGGGACCGCCTCCCATACAAGCGACGTTCTTTTGTTCTAGCATCGAATTATCCTTCCCTCGATGAAAAAAAGATTGTCCAACTCTTGCTCATTAATTTACCCACGAAAACGAACCCGTTGAAGTTTGATTTAAGATATTTCCTTTGCCGATATCCGTACGCACAGGAACAAGTGAATTAACCAATATTGTATCAATATCGGCACCGGAACTGATAAGGCCTCTGATCCTTAAGCCTGGTTTTCATTAGCGACGCAAGCACAAGCGCAAGCAACATACGCAGACGCAGTAACGCGTTGATCATGAGTGCCTTTTGTTTAGGAAAAATCAACATGTTACTGCGTCTGCGTATGTACGTTGCTTGTGCTTGCGTCGCTAGCGAAAACCAGGCTTTAGGATTGGAATAGACGTTGCCCTTCCTTTATTAAATGTGCAAATTCTAGCATAAAAACTAAAGCCACGCTCGTTTGGTCAAAACTTTCATGCACTCTCACCATCTCTCGTGCACTCTCACCGAATTTGAACCTGCTTGAGAGTCATTAAGGACCATTAAGAGTTTTCTCTCGTTTGGCACTCGATGAAAGTTGAAGACAACTCTCATCAGAGCCTATTCCCATAAACCGTCCTCATCCTCGTGTGTTAATATTACTTCCGTAGCCAATAAAGTGCTGTAGGCATGTGTTCTCCCTGATTTTACTATGATTGCGCCAGGCCGTAGAATTATATATCCGGTACTTGATAAATCATGGTACGTCTTTTTCCGGCATCTTAGAGTGTTTTGTTTTTAATTCGACGAGTTTAAGAAAGATATGTTGTTGTCTGGTCTCATCTGTTAAAGAATATAGGGATTTTAGTCGTTTGAGGTCGCCTATTGCCTTGGGTAAAGAAACAATTCGAAACAGAATGCAAACGACAGTTCAGTAGAAAGTTATTTTAATACCATCGACTGAAATCCGCCGAGCGATGCGAAAAAAAACCCCTGACATTTCCGTTGGAAAAAATGGTGGTAGATTAGTCACATAGACCAATCATAATGGCCAGAGCCGGGCTTAAAGGGACACTGTCCCGGCGTATTTGCTCAAAACTGTTTATAAATTCACGAAATGGTCCTAAATCTATGGAATAAGAACTTAAGAGCGTATGACTGTAATTATGGAGAATCCGGCGACAGAAGCGAAATTTCAGATTTCATTTTATTTGACCTAAAAGACCACTTTGGTAAACTGTTTTCGAAAATCATATCAAAAAGTTATATCGCTCTTTCGGTTTTCAGAAAATCAAAAAGTTCAAAAATACGACTAAAATCTCGTTCGAGCTCGTTGGAAACAATGAAAAACTTGTGCGATTTCAGAAAAGCTCGTACGCAACAATGAAAAGCATTCTCGGTTTGCTCTTTGGCTACGTAAAAAACAATCCTTTAATCTACCCTCAGATATAAAAATAATGTAAATAGTTTTAATGTTGAGTCTATATACTGACCCGTTGAAAATAGTGACCTTCGGGTGTTTTAGGCCAATATAAAATTAGGCTCAACTTCAGAGGTCCATATAAACTCCTAGTATATGTATTTCTAAAAAAAAATTATACGTCAAATTTCAGCTTATATAATCCTAGTTCACTGTCTCAAAGTATCTTTTTTGGCCCGCAAAAAAGCTACGTATCCAGAGTAAAAAATGTTGAGGCTATTTTGACTAATTTCGTATGTTTCTCGCAACACGACTGTCACGCAAAACACAACGGCCGACAACAAGTTATTCATAAAATTGCCTAGAAACGACAATTAACTATACCCTACAACGAATTATTTCCATAATGTACATTTCAGTTGGTTTTTGGTAACATTTCGACAGCTTAAATTGGCACAGTACAGTACCTTACAATTCGATGAATTACTTCGTTCAACCGCCGACACGTACTACAGGTACCAAGGAAGCTAATATTTAAAACAATTTTTAAAGCCTCACCTGAAGACATTGTCCTCTTGTTCATCTAAGGATTGTTTCCCATAGAATCCGATGCAGGATATTGAGTAAGTTACTTCTCTTATTTAACATTTTCACCACTGAAATACATGATCATCATGGGCCGTGATCAAGCAAATGAAATTTGATTCACCTAAAAAGATAGCGTGACGCAGACCGCTTGAAATAACTTTGCCGTCATTTTAATTTCCGAGAATTGCTCAATTCCTGGTCAGATTGTCGATAGTTGACCATAGCCTTTTTGTGGAACCGACATCAGTTATTCTTCTGAATTGCCTCTATTCATTCAATGTTACTGTGAATTGCAACTTGTGGCTATTTCTCTCTACTGAAAGATAAATTATTATGTGGATCAAACTGCATTATGCGGATCAAAGTGGGAAAAACCCTGAGGATTTTCAGTGCGTTACCCTCAAAGTCAAAGATTGACAACAAGGATGTGTCGTCTCATCTGAAATCATGTAAAGTAGTGGACGACGGGGATGAAAACCAATTTCAATTATTGCTCGCAAGGGCAGGTAAGTACTGTTCTTGTTAGGGGGTTTTTTTGTTTCTTTTTTTACAATCCGGCATGCACTAGGGGACTGTGAAATAACTACCAGGAGGGGGGGGGTTGGTGGGGGGCGTAACATTTTATTTAAAGTACATATTACATTGGCGAATCCCATACCTTTTTATAAGGTGGTGATCGAAAACATTTTCCGGTTCTTCGGGCCTTCACCGGACCTGAAAATAACACACGTGCTCTTTCCTTCTGCTATGCTCTGTTGTGCATTGCTACGGTGGTGATGTTTGTTTCAGACGCGGATGTCCAACAATTAAACATGTAGTAGGAGCTCTTCTTTCTGTTATAAGATTTTAATCCACAGGTGCGTGTAGAGAAAATGCATGGTACTTGTATAAAGGTGTGTGTATACTGTGAGGGGGGGGGGGGGGGGGGGGTCGTACATAATTTCTGACTGATTAGAGGGGG
Organism: Desmophyllum pertusum; assembly: GCA_029204205.1. Lineage (NCBI taxonomy): Eukaryota > Metazoa > Cnidaria > Anthozoa > Scleractinia > Caryophylliidae > Desmophyllum > Desmophyllum pertusum. The sequence goes on along the minus strand of MU825492.1, from coordinate 2,435 downwards.
GCAATAACTAAATTCACTCCTTTAGGAGGGGGTATTACCTAATATTTTCCTACATGAAGCCCATTTTCCAACACCCCCCCCCCCCCCCACCCCTCCTGATAATTATTGCACAGTCCCTAGCTACTTTTCAATCAGATTCCGAACCATCACCACACTTTTTTAATTTGTTTACCATTTCGTGTTTAATTTTGCGTCTTCTAGGGGTGTTTATTATTAAATGCATTCCCATGCAATTAGTGGCAGTTGTGACCACGGCATAGAGAGACACATGGGGTTGGCTGGAGGAGTGGAAAGGTCAGAGGCTCTATGCCAATGCGAAAGATGGCATGCGACCACAAGTGGGGGGGAGGGGGTGGCCCCGTCAGCCAAAAGGGGATCGTTGGAATTTGCAGCAAGGTCAGTGTTTATCTTAATGACAGGGGAAAATGTTTCTTCCAAATCTGGAAACACAGGGCCACTGGCAACAATTAAGGCACACTGATAGATTACGGGGAGCCGTGCGCGAAATTCGGCGCCGCTCGAGAAAAGACGCCGGGTGGGGAAACAAGACGCGCGGAGGGCGGAGGCGAATTTATTCACATCCAGCGCGTCGCCCCTCCTCGTGGGACGGTCGTAACGCGTTTCGGACGTAATCACGCTAGCCGCTAAGAAGACTATCCCTGAGAGGTAAATGTATAAAAATAACACACCAACAGTCCTACACACAAAAAAGGGCACTAAGCTGTTGAAAAATGTTCATGTTCTTATGTGTTCCGATTGGAAGAAACATTTTCCCTGTGCATTAAGATAAACGCTGACTCCTTGCTGCAAATTCCACGATCCCCTTTGGCTGACGAGGACTTGTCTGTCCTGCCAATCTCGCTTCGGCATCAGAGCATCTGACCTTCTCCCCTCCTTTCAGCCCAACCCCATGTGTCTCTATATGCCGTTGGACACACTGTCACTAAGGATGGGAATCCTTTCAGAATAATAAACACCCCTAGGAAAACGACAAATAAAAAAAAAGCGCGGTGATGGTTTGAAAGCTGATTGAAAAGTAGACTAGTGCATGCTTTGGATGGTTAAAAAAAAAAAGAACAAACCACTGAGTACTTACCTGCCCTTGCGAGCAATAATTGAAATTCGTTTTTCAACCCCGAGTCCACTAACTTTACATGATTTCAGATTGAGACGACACATCCCTAGTTGCAATCTTTGAGTGTAACGCACTGAAAATCCTCAGGGGTTCTTCCAGTTTGATCCACATAATAATTATCTTTCAGTAGATGAGGAAATAGCCACAAGTTGCAATTCACGAGTAACATTAAATGAATAAGACAGGCAATTCAGAAGAATAAACTGATGTCGGTTCCACAAAAAAGGCTATGCGTCAACTATCGACAATTCTTGACTGACCAGGAATTGAGCCCAATGTATCGAAATTAAAATGACGGCAAAGTTATTTCAAGCGGTCTGCGTCATTCACGCTATCTTTTTAGGTGAATCAAATTTCATTTGCTTGATATCACGGCCCATGATGATCATGTATTTCAGTGGTGAAAAATGTTAAATAAGAGAGTAACTTACTCAATAATCCTGCTCGGATTATATTGGGGAAAACAATCCTTAGATGAACAAGAGGACAATGTTCTTCAGGTGAGGCTTTTAAAAATTGTTTTAAAATATTAAGCTTCCTTGGTACATGTAGTACGTGTCGGCGCGTTGAAACGAAGTAATTCATCGGAATTGTTGTAAGGTTTACTGTACTTGTGCCAATTTAAGCTGGTGTCGAAATTGTTACCAAAACCAACTTGAAATGTAAACATCATGGAAATTAAATTCGTTGTAGTGTATAGTTAATTGTCGTTTCTAGGCAATTTTATGAAATAACTTGTTGTCGGCCGTTGTGTTGTTTGCGCTGACAGTTCGTGTGCGAGAAAACATACGAAAATTAGTCCAAAACTAGCCTCAACCATTTTTTACTCTGGATACGTAGCTTTTTTCGCGGGCCAAAAAAAGATACTTTGAGACAGTGAACTAGGATTATCAAAAGCTGAGAGTTGCCGTATAAATTTTTTAGAAAGAAATCTACTAGGAGTTATAATGGACCTCTGGATTTGACCCTAATTTTATATTAGCCTAATAAACACCCGAAGGTCACTATTTTCAACGGGTTGGTCGGTATATAGACTCAAAATTAAAAATATTACATTATTTTTATATCGGAGGGTAGATTAAAGGATTGTTTTTTACGTAGCCAAAGAGCACAAACGGGAATGCTTTTTAATTGTTGCGTACGAGCTTTCTGAAATCGCCACAAGTTTTCATTGTTTCCAACGAGCTCGAACGAGATTTTAGTCGTATTTTGAACTTTTTGATTTTTCATGAAAAAAACCGAAAGAGCGATATAACTTTTTGATATGGATTTTAGTAAACAGTTTACCAAAAGGGTCTTT
>MU825491.1:10825-70191 GCA_029204205.1 Desmophyllum pertusum | reverse complement strand
CCGGACGTATTTTTGGAAAATTTTCATGACCCTGGACCTGTCGATATTTTTGGATTATTTTCATGACCCCGGATCAGTCGATATTTTTGGAAAATTTTCATGACCCCGGAACTGTCGATATTTTTGGATAATTTTCATTACCCCGGACTTGTCGATATTTTTGAAAATTTTCATGACCCCGGACCTGTCGATATTTTTGGATAATTTTCATGACCCCGGACCTGTCGATATTTTTGGATAATTTTCATGACCCCGGACCTGTCGATATTTTTGGATAATTTTCATGACCCCGGACCTGTCGATATTTTTTGGAAAATTTCATGACCCCGGACCTGTCGATATTTTTGGATAATTTTCATGACCCCGGACCTGTCGATATTTTTGGAAAATTTTCATGACCCCGGACCTGTCGATATTTTTGGATAATTTTCATGACCCCGGACCTGTCGATATTTTTGGAAAATTTTCATGACCCCGGACCTGTCGATATTTTTGGATAATTTTCATGACCCCGGACCTGTCGATATTTTTGGATAATTTTCATGACCCCGGACCTGTCGATATTTTTGGATAATTTTAATGACCCCGGACCTGTCGATATTTTTGGAAAATTTTCATGACCCCGGACCTGTCGATATTTTTGGAAATTTTCATGACCCCGGACCTGTCGATATTTTTGGAAAATTTTCATGACCCCGGACCTGTCGATATTTTTGAAAATTTTCATGACCCCGGACCTGTCGATATTTTTGGAAAATTTTCGTGACCCCAGACCTGTCGATATTTTTGGAAAATTTTCATGACCCCGGACCTGTCGATATTTTTGGAAAATTTTCATCACCCCGGACCTGTTGATATTTTTGTATAATTTTCATGACACCAGGCCTGTTGATATTTTTGGATAATTTTCATGACCCCAGATCAGTCGATATTTTTGGAAAATTTTCATGACCCCGGACCTGTCGATATTTTTGGAAAATTCTCATGACCCCGGACCTGTCGATATTTTTGGATAATTTTCATGACCCCGGACCTGTCGATATTTTTGGAAAATTTTCATGACCCCGGACCTGTCGATATTTTTGGAAAATTTTCATGACCCCGGACCTGTCGATATTTTTGGATAATTTTCATGACCCCGGACCTGTCGATATTTTTGGAAAATTTTCATGACCCCGGAACTGTCGATATTTTTGGATAATTTTCATGACCCCGGACCTGTCGATATTTTTGGAAAATTTTCATGACCCCGGACCTGTCGATATTTTTGGATAATTTTCATGACCCCGGACCTGTCGATATTTTTGGAAAATTTTCATGACCCCGGAACTGTCGATATTTTTGGATAATTTTCATGACCCCGGACCTGTCGATATTTTTGGAAAATTTTCATGACCCCGGACCTGTCGATATTTTTGGATAATTTTCATGACCCCGGACCTGTCGATATTTTTGGATAATTTTCATGACCCCGGACCTGTCGATATTTTTGGAAAATTTTCATGACCCCGGACCTGTCGATATTTTTGGAAAATTTTCATGACGCGGACCTGTCGATATTTTTGGATAATTTTCATGACCCCGGACCTGTCGATATTTTTGGAAAATTTTCATGACCCCGGAACTGTCGATATTTTTGGAAAATTTTCATGACCCCGGACCTGTCGATATTTTTGGATAATTTTCATGACCCCGAACTGTCGATATTTTTGGATAATTTTCATGACCCCGGACCTGTGGATATTTTTGGAAAATTTTCATGACCCCGGACCTGTCGATATTTTTGGATAATTTTCATGACCCTGGACCTGTCGATATTTTTGGAAAATTCTCATGACCCCGGACCTGTCGATATTTTTGGATAATTTTCATGACCCCGGACCTGTCGATATTTTTGGAAAATTTTCATGACCCCGGACCTGTCGATATTTTTGGATAATTTTCATGACCCCGGACCTGTCGATATTTTTGGAAAATTTTCATGACCCCGGATATGTCGATATTTTTGGAAAATTTTCATGACCCCGGACCTGTCGATATTTTTGGAAAATTTTCATGACCCCGGACCTGTCGATATTTTTGGATAATTTTCATGACCCCGGACCTGTCGATATTTTTGGAAAATTTTCATGACCCCGGATATGTCGATATTTTTGGAAAATTTTCATGACCCGGACCTGTCGATATTTTTGGATAATTTTCATGACCCCGGACCTGTCGATATTTTTGGATAATTTTCATGACCCCGGACCTGTCGATATTTTTGGATAATTTTCATGACCCCGGACCTGTCGATATTTTTGGAAAATTCTCATGACCCCGGACCTGTCGATATTTTTGGAAAATTTTCATGACCCCGGACCTGTCGATATTTTTGGATAATTTTCATGACCCCGGAACTGTCGATATTTTTGGAAAATTTTCATGACTCCGGACCTGTTGATATTTTTGGATAATTTTCATGACCCCGGACCTGTCGATATTTTTGGAAAATTCTCATGACCCCGGATATGTCGATATTTTTGGATAATTTTCATGACCCCGGACCTGTCGATATTTTTGGAAAATTTTCATGACCCCGGACCTGTTGATATTTTTGGAAAATTTTCATGACCTGGACCTGTTGATATTTTTGGATAATTTTCATGACCCCGGAACAGGCAATATTTTTGGAAAATTTTGATGACCCCGGACCTGTCGATAATTTTGGATAATTTTCATGACCCCAGACCTGTCGATATTTTTGGATAATTTTCATGACCCCGGATATGTCGATATTTTTGGATAATTTTCATGACCCCGGACCTGTCGATATTTTTGGAAAATTTTCATGACCCCGGACCTGTCGATATTTTTGGATAATTTTCATGACCCCGGACCTGTCGATATTTTTGGATAATTTTCATGACCCTCGATATGTCGATATTTTTGGAAAATTCTCATGACCCCGGACCTGTCGATTTTTTTGGAAAATTTTCATGACCCCGGAGCTGTTGATATTTTGGGATAATTTTCATGACCCCGGAACTGTGGATATTTTTGGATAATTTTCATGACTCCGGACCTGTTGATATTTTTGGATAATTTTCATGACCCCGGACCTGTCGATATTTTTGGAAAATTCTCATGACCCCGGATATGTCGATATTTTTGGATAATTTTCATGACCCCGGACCTGTGGATATTTTTGGATAATTTTCATGACCCCGGACCTGTCGATATTTTTGGATAATTTTCATGACCCCGGACCTGTCGATATTTTTGGATAATTTTCATTACCCCGGACCTGTCGATATTTTTGGAAAATTTTCATGACCCCGGACCTGTCGATATTTTTGGAAAATTTTCATGACCCCGGACCTGTTGATATTTTTGGATAATTTTCATGACCCCGGACCTGTGGATATTTTTGGATCATTTTCATGACCCGGACCTGTTGATATTTTTGGATAATTTTCATGACCCCGGACCTGTCGATATTTTTGGAAAATTTTCATGACCCCGGACCTGTCGATATTTTGGATAATTTTCATGACCCCGGACCTGTCGATATTTTTGGAAAATTTTCATGACCCCGGATATGTCGATATTTTTGGAAAATTTTCATGACCCCGGACCTGTCGATATTTTTGGATAATTTTCATGACCCCGGACCTGTCGATATTTTTGGAAATTTTCATGACCCCGGACCTGTCGATATTTTTTGAAAATTTTCATGACCCCGGACCTGTCGATATTTTTGGATAATTTTCATGACCCTGGAACAGTCAATATTTTTGGAAAATTTTGATGACCCCGGACCTGTCGATATTTTTGGATAATTTTCATGACCCCGGAACTGTGGATATTTTTGGATAATTTTCATGACTCCGGACCTGTCGATATTTTTGGATAATTTTCATGACCCCGGACCTGTCGATATTTTTGGAAAATTCTCATGACCCCGGATATGTCGATATTTTTGGATAATTTTCATGACCCCGGACCTGTCGATATTTTTGGAAAATTTTCATGACCCCGGACCTGTCGATATTTTTGAAAATTTTCATGACCCCGGACCTGTTGATATTTTTGGATAATTTTCATGACCCCGGACCTGTCGATATTTTTGGAAAATTTTCATGACCCCGGACCTGTCGATATTTTTGGATAATTTTCATGACCCCAGACCTGTCGATATTTTTGGATAATTTTCATGACCCCGGACCTGTCGATATTTTTGGATAATTTTCATGACCCCGGACCTGTCGATATTTTTGGAAAATTTTCATGACCCCGGACCTGTCGATATTTTTGGATAATTTTCATGACCCCGGACCTGTCGATATTTTTGGATAATTTTCATGACCCTCGATATGTCGATATTTTTGGAAAATTCTCATGACCCCGGACCTGTCGATTTTTTTGGAAAATTTTCATGACCCCGGACCTGTCGATATTTTTGGATAATTTTCATGACCCCGGAACTGTCGATATTTTTGGAAAATTTTCATGACCCGGACCTGTCGATATTTTTGGATAATTTTCATGACCCCGCATATGTCGATATTTTGGAAAATTTTCATGACCCCGGACCTGTCGATATTTTTGGATAATTTTCATGACCCCGGACCTGTCGATATTTTTGGATAATTTTCATGACCCCGGACCTGTCGATATTTTTGGATAATTTTCATGACCCCGGACCTGTCGATATTTTTGGATAATTTTCATTACCCCGGACCTGTCGATATTTTTGGAAAATTTTCATGACCCCGGACCTGTCGATATTTTAGGAAAATTTTCATGACCCCGGACCTGTCGATATTTTGGATAATTTTCATGACCCCGGAACTGTGGATATTTTTGGAAAATTTTCATGACCCGGACCTGTCGATATTTTTGGATAATTTTCATGACCCCGGACCTGTCGATATTTTTGGATAATTTTCATGACCCCGGACCTGTCGATATCTTTGGATAATTTTCATGACCCCGGACCTGTCGATATTTTTGGAAAATTTTCATGACCCCGGATCTGTCGATATTTTTGGAAAATTTTCATGACCCCGGACCTGTCGATATTTTGGATAATTTTCATGACCCCGGACCTGTCGATATTTTTAGAAAATTTTCATGACCCCGGACATGTCAATATTTTTGGAAAATTTTCATGACCCCGGACCTGTCGATATTTTTGGATAATTTTCATGACCCCGGACCTGTCAATATTTTTGGAAAATTTTCATGACCCCGGACCTGTCGATATTTTTGGATAATTTTCATGACCCCGGACCTGTCGATATTTTTGGAAAATTTTCATGACCCCGGACCTGTTGATATTTTTGGATAATTTTCATGACCCCGCATATGTCGATATTTTTGGAAAATTTTCATGACCCCGGATATGTCGATATTTTTGGATAATTTTCATGACCCCGGACCTGTCGATATTTTTGGAAAATTTTCATGACCCCGGACCTGTTGATATTTTTGGAAAATTTTCATGACCTCAGACCTGTCGATATTTTTGGATAATTTTCATGACCCCGGAACAGTCGATATTTTTGGAAAATTTTCATGACCCCGGACCTGTCGATAATTTTGGATAATTTTCATGACCCCAGACTTGTCGATATTTTTGGATAATTTTCATGACCCCGGATATGTCGATATTTTTGGATAATTTTCATGACCCCGGACCTGTCGATATTTTTGGAAAATTTTCATGACCCCGGACCTGTCGATATTTTTGGATAATTTTCATGACCCCGGACATGTCGATATTTTTGGATAATTTTCATGACCCGCGACCTGTCGATATTTTTGGAAAATTCTCATGACCCCGGACCTGTCGATATTTTTGGAAAATTTTCATGACCCCGGAGCTGTTGATATTTTTGGATAATTTTCATGACCCCGGACCTGTGGATATTTTTGGAAAATTTTCATGACTCCGGACCTGTTGATATTTTTGGATAATTTTCATGACCCCGGACCTGTCGATATTTTTGGAAAATTCTCATGACCCCGGATATGTCGATATTTTTGGATAATTTTCATGACCCCGGACCTGTGGATATTTTTGGATAATTTTCATGACCCGGACCTGTCGATATTTTTGGATAATTTTCATGACCCCGGACCTGTCGATATTTTTGGATAATTTTCATGACCCCGGACCTGTCGATATTTTTGGAAAATTTTCATGACCCCGGACCTGTCGATATTTTAGGAAAATTTTCATGACCCCGGACCTGTCGATATTTTGGATAATTTTCATGACCCCGGAACTGTGGATATTTTTGGATCATTTTCATGACCCGGACCTGTCGATATTTTTGGATAATTTTCATGACCCCGGACCTGTCGATATTTTTGGAAAATTTTCATGACCCCGGACCTGTCGATATTTTGGATAATTTTCATGACCCCGGACCTGTCGATATTTTTGGAAAATTTTCATGACCCCGGACCTGTCGATATTTTTGGAAAATTTTCATGACCCCGGACCTGTCGATATTTTGGATAATTTTCATGACCCCGGACCTGTCGATATTTTTGGAAAATTTTCATGACCCCGGACCTGTCGATATTTTTGGAAAATTTTCATGACCCCGGACCTGTCGATATTTTTGGATAATTTTCATGACCCGGACCTGTCGATATTTTTGGAAAATTTTCATGACCCCGGACCTGTCGATATTTTTGGATAATTTTCATGACCCCGGACCTGTGGATATTTTTGGATAATTTTCATGACTCCGGACCTGTCGATATTTTTGGATAATTTTCATGACCCCGGACCTGTCGATATTTTTGGAAAATTCTCATGACCCCGGATATGTCGATATTTTTGGATAATTTTCATGACCCCGGACCTGTCGATATTTTTGGAAAATTTTCATGACCCCGGACCTGTTGATATTTTTGGAAAATTTTCATGACCCCGGACCTGTCGATATTTTTGGATAATTTTCATGACCCCGGACCTGTCGATATTTTTGGAAAATTTTCATGACCCCGGACCTGTCGATATTTTTGGATAATTTTCATGACCCCGGACCTGTCGATATTTTTGGATAATTTTCATGACCCCGGACCTGTCGATATTTTTGGATAATTTTCATGACCCCGGACCTGTCGATATTTTTGGAAAATTTTCATGACCCCGGACCTGTCGATATTTTTGGATAATTTTCATGACCCCGGACCTGTCGATATTTTTGGATAATTTTCATGACCCTCGATATGTCGATATTTTTGAAAATTCTCATGACCCCGGACCTGTCGATATTTTTGGAAAATTTTCATGACCCCGGACCTGTCGATATTTTTGGATAATTTTCATGACCCCGGACCTGTCGATATTTTTGGAAAATTTTCATGACCCGGACCTGTTGATATTTTTGGATAATTTTCATGACCCCGCATATGTCGATATTTTTGGAAAATTTTCATGACCCCGGACCTGTCGATATTTTTGGATAATTTTCATGACCCCGGACCTGTCGATATTTTTGGATAATTTTCATGACCCCGGACCTGTCGATATTTTTGGATAATTTTCATGACCCCGGACCTGTCGATATTTTTGGATAATTTTCATGACCCCGGACCTGTCGATATTTTTGGAAAATTTTCATGACCCCGGACCTGTCGATATTTTTGGAAAATTTTCATGACCCCGGACCTGTCGATATTTTTGGATAATTTTCATGACCCCGGACCTGTCGATATTTTTGGAAAATTTTCATGACCCCGGACCTGTCGATATTTTTGGATAATTTTCATGACCCCGGACCTGTCGATATTTTTGGAAAATTTTCATGACCCCGGATATGTCGATATTTTTGGATAATTTTCATGACCCCGGACCTGTCGATATTTTTGGAAAATTTTCATGACCCCGGACCTGTCGATATTTTTGGAAAATTTTCATGACCCCGGACCTGTCGATATTTTGGATAATTTTCATGACCCCGGACCTGTCGATATTTTTGGAAAATTTTCATGACCCCGGACATGTCGATATTTTTGGAAAATTTTCATGACCCCGGACCTGTCGATATTTTTGGATAATTTTCATGACCCTGGACCTGTCGATATTTTTGGAAAATTTTCATGACCCCGGACCTGTCGATATTTTTGGATAATTTTCATGACCCCGGACCTGTCGATATTTTTGGAAAATTTTCATGACCCCGGACCTGTCGATATTTTTGGATAATTTTCATGACCCCGCATATGTCGATATTTTTGGAAAATTTTCATGACCCCGGATATGTCGATATTTTTGGATAATTTTCATGACCCCGGACCTGTCGATATTTTTGGAAAATTTTCATGACCCCGGACCTGTCGATATTTTTGGATAATTTTCATGACCCCGGACATGTCGATATTTTTGGAAAAATTTCATGACCACGGACCTGTAGATATTTTTGGATAATTTTCATGACCCCGGACCTGTCGATATATAGAGGATATTACACGGCGGCGCGAAGATATGAATTTTATTTTGAGTGGTAAAAACAATATTTTACGAACGAGCGCAGCGAGTGAGTAAAATATTGTCACGAGAAATTCATATCTTCAAGCCACCATGTAATGTTCTTTTCACTTGCAAGGAAATCCTTGAATAATTTTAAGTCATATGAAGTTTTCTTCTTCGTGTTAACATTTTCCTACTCCTCTGTGAACGATTTCATGTCGGCTTCAGTGAATTTCACGAATCTATCGCTCGCCATGCGGGAAATGACGTCATCGAGTGAGGATATGGAAAATACGCCACTCGGGTCCCGGATGTAGTTTCGTATGAATTTTACGAGTGGTCTATTTTCCAGTAAAACACTCGTGTCTATATAATAAGTATGGATAATTTTCATGACCCCAGCACTGTCGATATTTTTGGATAATTTTCATGACCCCGGACCTGTCGATATTTTTGGAAAATTTTCATGACCCCGGACTTGTTTTTTTTTGGAAAATTTTCATGACCCCGGACCTGTCGATATTTTTGGATAATTTTCATGACCCCGGACCTGTCGATATTTTTGGAAAATTTCATGACCCCGGACCTGTCGATATTTTTGGAAAATTTTCATGACCCCGGACCTGTCGATATTTTTGGAAAATTTTCATGACCCCGGACCTGTCGATATTTTTGGATAATTTTCATGACCCCAGCACTGTCGATATTTTTGGATAATTTTCATGACCCCGGACCTGTCGATATTTTTGGATAATTTTCATGACCCCGGACCTGTCGATATTTTTGGAAATATTTCATGACCCCGGACCTGTCGATATTTTTGGATAATTTTCATGACCCCGGACCTGTCGATATTTTTGGAAAATTTTCATGACCCCGGACCTGTCGATATTTTTGGATAATTTTCATGACCCCGGACCTGTCGATATTTTTGGATAATTTTCATGACCCCGGACCTGTCGATATTTTTGGAAAATTTTCATGACCCCGGACCTGTCGATATTTTTGGATAATTTTCATGACCCCGGACCTGTCGATATTTTTGGAAAATTTTCATGACCCCGGACCTGTCGATATTTTTGGATAATTTTCATGACCCCGGACCTGTCGATATTTTTGGAAAATTTTCATGACCCCGGACCTGTCGATATTTTTGGAAAATTTTCATGACCCCGGACCTGTCGATATTTTTGGATAATTTTCATGACCCCAGGCCTGTCGATATTTTTGGATAATTTTCATGACCCCGGACCTGTCGATATTTTTGGAAAATTTTCATGACCCCGGACTGTCGATATTTTTGGAAAATTTTCATGACCCCGGACCTGTCGATATTTTTGGAAAATTCTCATGACCCCGGATCTGTCGATATTTTTGGATAATTTTCATGACCACGGACCTGTCGATATTTTTGGAAAATTTTCATGACCCCGGACCTGTCGATATTTTTGGATAATTTTCATGACCCCGGACCTGTCGATATTTTTGGAAAATTTTCATGACCCCGGACCTGTTTTTTTTTTGGAAAATTTTCATGACCCCGGACCTGTCGATATTTTTGGATAATTTTCATGACCCCGGACCTGTCGATATTTTTGGAAAATTTTCATGACCCCGGACCTGTCGATATTTTTGGATAATTTTCATGACCCCGGACCTGTCGATATTTTTGGAAAATTTTCATGACCCCGGATATGTCGATATTTTTGGAAAATTTTCATGACCACGGACCTGTCGATATTTTTGGATAATTTTCATGACCCCAGCACTGTCGATATTTTTGGATAATTTTCATGACCCCGGACCTGTCGATATTTTTGGAAAATTTTCATGACCCCGGAACTGTCGATATTTTTGAAAATTTTCATGACCCCGGACCTGTCGATATTTTTGGATAATTTTCATGACCCCGGACCTGTCGATATTTTTGGAAAATTTTCATGACCCCGGACCTGTCGATATGTATGGATAATTTTCATGACTCCAGCACTGTCGATATTTTTGGATAATTTTCATGACCCGGACCTGTCGATATTTTTGGAAAATTTTCATGACCCCGGACCTGTTTTTTTTGGAAAATTTTCATGACCCCGGACCTGTCGATATTTTTGGATAATTTTCATGACCCCGGATAAGTCGATATTTTTGGAAAATTTTCATGACCACGGACCTGTCGATATTTTTGGATAATTTTCATTACCCCGGACCTGTCGATATTTTTGGAAAATTTTCATGACAACGGACCTGTCGATATTTTTGGATAATTTTCATGACCCCAGCACTGTCGATATTTTTGGATAATTTTAATGACCCCGGACCTGTCGATATTTTTGGATAATTTTCATGACCCCGGATAAGTCGATATTTTTGGAAAATTTCATGACCCCGGACCTGTCGATATTTTTGGATAATTTTCATGACCCCGGACCTGTCGATATTTTTGGATAATTTTCATGACCCCGGACCTGTCGATATTTTTGGATAATTTTCATGACCCCGGACCAGTCGATATTTTTGGAAAATTTTCATGACCCCGGACCTGTCGATATTTTTGGAAAATTTTCATGACCCCGGACCTGTTGATATTTTTGGATAATTTTCATGACCCCAGGACCTGTCGATATTTTTGGATAATTTTCATGACCCCGGACCTGTCGATATTTTTGGAAAATTTTCATGACCCGGACCTGTCGATATTTTTGGAAATTTTCATCACCCCGGACTGTCGATATTTTTGGAAAATTTTCATGACCCCGGACCTGTCGATATTTTTGGAAAATTCTCACGACCCCGTATCTGTCAATATTTTTGGATAATTTTCATGACCACGGACCTGTCGATATTTTTGGAAAATTTTCATCACCCCAGACCTGTTGATATTTTTGGATAATTTTCATGACCCCGGACCTGTCGATATTTTTGGAAAATTTTCATGACCCCGGACCTGTTTTTTTTTTGGAAAATTTTCATGACCCCGGACCTGTCGATATTTTTGGAAAATTTTCATGACCCCGGAACAGTCGATATTTTTGGAAAATTTTCATGACCCCGGACCTGTCGATATTTTTGGATAATTTTCATGACCCCGGATATGTCGATATTTTTGGAAAATTTTCATGACCCCGGACCTGTTGATATTTTTGGATAATTTTCATGACCCCGGAACAGTCGATATTTTTGGAAAATTTTCATGACCCCGGATATGTCGATATTTTTGGAAAATTTTCATGACCCCGGACCTATCGATATTTTTGGAAAATTTTCATGACCCTGGATCTGTCGAAATTTTAGGAAAATTTTCATCACAGAAATTTTCACTAAATTTCAACGAGTCCATCATCATGAAAATATTCACTTAATGTCCCAGTTCCGCTTAAATATTGTTTGTGATTAGAGTAAGCATGAACAAATAACAAGAGACACAAGTTTGGCATAAAGGGGGGACACCGCTCAGCGATTGGCGTGACAGACGACTTCCATTTAATTTCGTGACCTTTTAACGGCCTCACTTCTCACGGCACTACAAGCTGCAATAAGCAGCAACGCGCCAACGAGGCAGGTCTAAACGCTGCGCTACGAGCTGAAACCTAAGGCCAGCAACGCGCAAATATCTTATATACTGAACGACCCATGAAGCCTCACTTATCTCCCCAGCGGTGCTGGATCGGACAAGACTATTGGCAGGTCGGAAATGCAAAACACAATCAAACTCAACAGTAAAACAAAGCTTGGGGAAGTCGCTGTGCAGACTTAACCAAAACCAATCGTGAGAGATGACCCGGGTTTTATTTAATTAATGTACGCAAGCTCCTCCTCAAATAAGGGAGGGAGGGAGGGAATTTTTAACGCAGATTACAGTAAGTTACTAGCAATAGCCGAGATAACTAGAGAATATGACTTTGGACCTTGAACAGTGCTTTTTATAGCTAGACAGAGTTTGTGGCCTAGGCCAATGGAGTGTGTTGTTCCATAACACAACTCGACACTACGTAATGTTCACGGGGACATGAATGTAGCTTTTACTAAAGTAACCATTCACGAAGCCCGATCGAAAGTATAACTAGACATCATTGCAACATAGTAAAATAAAGGTTATTCAAGGCTACTAAACAAAGAATATAATAATATGTTCATGCCATGCGTTACACTACAAGTCGCCAGACTGTGTTGCGACATTGAGAACTGATACCTCACGGAAGGTCATGGAATACTAGAGCGTCACGCTCCATTAACTGCGTTTTACATCTGGCTATGTAAAACTTTATAAATTTGAACAGATCCGGCATCACATAAACTTTCACTAAATTTCAACAGGTCCGGTATCAGGAAATTTTTTTACTAATTTGAACAGGTCTGGCATCACAACAATTTTCTCTAAATCTGGACAGGTCCGGCATTACAATAATGTTCTTTTATCCTAAATTTTGACAGGTCGATCATCATGAAATATTCACTAAATTTGAACAGATCCGGCATCACAAAATTTTTTACGAAATTTGAACAGGTCTAGCTGGCATCATGAAAATTTTCAAGAAATTTTGAGCAGGTCTGGTATCACAATTTTCACGAAATGTTGACAGGTCCGTCATCACATAAATTTTCTCTGCAGGTTGACAGGTCTGGCATCATAAAAATTTTCACTAAATTTTGACAGGTCCGTCATCACAAACATTTTCACTAAATTTGTCGAACTCTGGTCCGGAAAACTTTTTTCTTACCCTAAAAAATCCGTTGCACCTTCCCGTCACTTTAAACCCTCCCCTCACACATATCTCTCATAAAATGATATTCCTGGAAGGGAGGGTATTGGCCCATTTGGAATTGACTGACACTTTAAACTCTCCCATCGACAATTAATATGTGATTCACGGGCATGTATATGACTATAGATGACAGGCCAAATAACTTACAACTGAACTTGCACAACAGATGTCAAGGAAAAAGTAACTTACGTAGCTTTACTTTCTGTTGGCACAGTACACTCCCTGACTTTGAAGCTTTCAAAGACTTGGGAACAGATTGAAGTAGACAAGTACAAAGTGAAAATTTTGGCCCCAATTTCCCCTTCTCCCCTTTTTTGGCTTTCCAGTATACAGTCGAACCTGTATATAACGGTCACCCTCGGGAATTGGAAATTGGCCGCTTAACACAGGTTGCCGCTTAATACAGGTTCACCAAAAATACTTTGTGGGCATAGTCAAATGTCAATTTTATTAAAGTATTATACACTAGCAACTCATTCAAGCTAACAGTAACACATGAAAAGCTAGGCAAAGAAGGGTTTCAAGTCAAGCAGTAATTCCAAAGGAATAATATTCTTTCTTTATCATTTTATACAACTGTACTTCATTACATGTACATCGAGATCTACAAAGCATTTACGAAATCGGAGAACTACGTGCAGTTTTAGCTCAAGGGGTGTCGATGGTGCTGTAGTGTTGATGGATCCATTTTTAAGTGAAATAAAATCGTAAAATAATGTGGTTTTAGGTTTCCATTCAAGTGTGAGCCGCATAATACAGGTAAAAATAACAAAGACAGACAAACATGGGACTGCAAAAGGGTGGCCGCGACCGCTTAATACAGGTGACCGTTTAATACAGGTAGCAAAATACAAAGTTTGTGTGGGCGAAAATTCGGGACTATGAAAACTGGCCGCTTAATACAGGGTGACCGCTTGATACAGGGCCGTGATATACAGGTTCGACTGTATCCCTAAATCATTTTTACCTTTTTCATGTTTTCAACAACGGCCAGTGTAGACCAAAAACGGTTTCCTTCACAGACACGAGAAAACTCTGCAGTTGACTGTGGGCCGCCATGTTGGATTGTTGTAGTAACCAGGCCTTTAAAAACTTTGGACTCAATATTTTAGGACTCAGGGATCTGCAGGATTAACGGAATGAGAGAGGGAGGAAGCGCTAAGGAGGTACATGAATCAAGTTCGAATCCCTAGGATTGAAATAGGCTTTCATATCTACATGACTTCTGTTCTAAATTTTACTTAAAATGACTTTCATATATAAAACTCGTCATGTGTTTGTGATATGCGACTGCCAAACAGTACGTAAAACCATTTTGGTTGAATAGCATAAGCAATCAGAAACTCGATATTCCCTATATAAGTGGGTGGCTTCTTATACAGATGACAAAGATCGGATGATAAAAAATTAATGAAGTCAAGGAGGGGAAATATAGGGTAAAGAATTTTAAAAGGGCATGCCCGCACGTTGGGGATGTTGTAGGGTCTAATTGGGGTTAGAGCGGCCCTAATATGTCTTATTCTTGCCAAGACACTTTATTCTAACAGTGCCTCTCTCCACCCAAGAGTACTAGCGGACTGATAGGGAAGCTTAAAAAATGTTGGGAGATAACCTGCGGTGGCCTAGCGGCAGGGGGATTGCATGTACACTGTGCAATAATTATCAGGAGGGGGGTTGGAAAATGGGCTTCATGTACATGTAGGAAAATATTAGCTAATACCCCTTTCTAAAGGAGTGAATTTCGTTATTGCCCCTCTCTAATCAGTCAAAAATTATGTACAACCCCCCCCCCCCCCTCCCCCCTCACAGTATACACACACCTTTATACAAGTACCCTGATTTTCTCTACACGCACCTGTGGATTAAAATCTTATAACAGAAAGAAGAGCTCCCAATACATGTTTACTTGTTGGATATCCGCGTTTGGACCAAACATCACCTGCGTAGCAATTTCAACAGAGCCATAAGGAAAAGAGCATGTGTGTTATTTTTAGGTCTGGGGAAAATGAATTCGCCAATGAATTCTCCAATGTAATATGTACTTGAAATAAAATGTTAAGCCCCTCCCTCTCTTGAGTGACTTATTATTTTACCTTGAGCCCCTCCCTATCCTTGCTTCGATTTTACTTTATGCCCCTCCCCCCCCCCCCCCCCCCCGGCCGTAGGGTGCCGTAGGCTGCCGTAGGCTGCCGTAGGCCGAGTTAGCTAAAGTCAGCGGGAAATATTCCGTAAGATTGAGCAGGATAACTGTTATATTATTCAACAAATTGATAACACAACCTAAAAATATATTCTTCTACTTTTATTTCAAGAACTGACTTGAACATTTTACCGCGCGCACAAGAAATTACATATATCGCAGGATATCTGTTGAGTACGGTCGGCAGATATTGAGTGCATCATGACCATATTTACCCTGGGTGCTAAAGGCTTTTCTTGCGCGGTTTCTGGTTTCAATTAGTCTCTATTATGACCAGCGCTTATGCTGCTCGGGGCGTCGGCCTCCGGCCGATCCCCACGCGGCGCGAGAAATAAAGGCCTCTGGGACCCAGGGTAGACCATATTTAGACAGTGTTACAATTTGTTGAATAATAACATGGGATATATCATCAAAATCAAATCGGATATATCATCAATTTCATGGGATATATCATCCATTTTATCGGATATATCATAATTTTCATCGGATATATCATCCATTTTATCGGATATATCATCATTTTCATCGCATATATCATCCCTTTTATTAGTCCAGTCCCTGAACTATCTCTTATCCCCGCCCATAGCGACTGGAACCCAGCGGGAAAAGAGAGAGTCCAGGATCACTTGCATGCGCATGCGCCATTTTTTCCCCCAAATCGGGGGAAAAACCATATTTGGCATTTGTCGGATTTCGCGGCTTGTTTCCAGCTCGATGTAGTAATGGCGGGCGTTTCAAATGAAGAAAACGACTTTCTAGATCTCTTTCTTGTGCGAAAACCTTCCTGCCGGTGTGAAGTGAGATAATAGATGTGCTACTTTGTTCTTGGAAAACATTTTCTTGCCGGATAAGATCATTTTTCAGCGACGTGTTGACAGTTTCTTTTCCAAATGCTAAAAAACGGCCGCCTGAATGCACGCGCAAATGACGATTATATTTTTACTAATTGACGCGCGCGCAACCTGAATGGTACTTATATACATATGACAACCCAGACCTTGTTTTACTATAAAAATTAATTTGTAGATGAACTCTCTATATATTCTCTGCCTAACCAGAGTGCTATTTTCTAACTAGAGAATAAAACCGTATTTAACTCGAAGAGATTCATTTTTCTTCGCCACAAACAATGGTCGCGTATAAAACTCGTCATTTGCGCGTAATTCGCCATTTGCGCGTGCATTTAGACACTCGGTTGATTGTCCTAGTAGTGCGAGTCAAGTACATGCACTTCAGCACCTCTTTTTAGTTGCTCGGGGTGGAGTTAAGTGGAGTTAATTAGGAATTTTAAACCATTATATATCCAGAAGCTTTCTTCTATGATTGATTTGGAAATAATAAGATATATGTAACTAGGAAATCCACCTTTACTCACATAGCACTTTGCAAGTATTGTCGCCATTTTTCAACAAGCGAAATATAAGCATTGTTTGCGGCGAAAATACACGTTGTTCTTATCACGTTTTGACGTATTCTGTGCATCTATTACAGTACAGACCCACGGCCAAATGGAATCTAGTTGCTTACAATTAAATTACAGAGATGTGCACTACATATTTAACTCGTCTACTTTGCATATTATGTTGTCCAATTTTTTCTTACAACATACGCAAATGTGTCGGGAAGCGGAATCGTCGTAACAGATATTCGGCAGTAGTTTTCTAATTTCTTCCCAATTTCTGTTCTTCCTCCGCTTTTAAGGATGATAACTGACAGCTTTGAGGTGACTTTTCTCGAAGAGCAAATTCTACAACAATTTTCCTACACTATTTTGATTGGAGTTTCCATGTTTGTTTTCTTTCAGTGTTCACATTTTGCAATTCAAGTTTGCCGCGTACACGCGCACACGCGACCGAGCGTACGAGTCTAGTGAATTTTGATTGGTTCGTTATGAGAATGCGCGTGCAAGTGATTCTAGACTCTCTCTTCTCCCGCTGGGTTAAGAACCTATAATGTAGCGCGAAGTAAAGAGAGAGGTCAGGGACTGCACTACCATTTTATTGGATATATCATCAATTTCATCAGATATATCATCCATTTCATCGGACATATCGTCCATTTCATCCGTTATATCATCCATTTTATCAGATACATCGTCAATTTTATCGGTAGTCACTTGGTAGTCAATTGATAGTCACTTGGTAGTCACTCGGTAGTCACTTGGTAGTCATTTGGTAGCTATAGTCACTTGGTAGTCATTTAGTAGTCATTTGGT
Organism: Desmophyllum pertusum; assembly: GCA_029204205.1. Lineage (NCBI taxonomy): Eukaryota > Metazoa > Cnidaria > Anthozoa > Scleractinia > Caryophylliidae > Desmophyllum > Desmophyllum pertusum. Next base: position 52,540 of record MU825491.1, on the reverse strand, counting down.
AGTCATTTGGTGACCACTTGGTAGTCACTTGGTAGCCATTTAGAAAACACTTCGTAGTCACTTGGTAGTCACTTGGTAGTGCCTTGGTAGTCACTTGGTAGTCACTTGGTTGTCACTTAGTAGTCATTTAGTAATGACAGGGTAGTCATTTGGTAGTCACTTGGTAGTCACTTGGAAGTCACTTGGTAGTCATTTGGTAGTCACTTGGTAACCACTTGGTAGAGATTTGGTAGTCATTTGGTAGTCACTTGGTAACCACTTGGTAGTCACTTGGTAGCCATTTGTAAATCACTTGGTAGTCACTTGGTAGTCACTTGGTAGTGCCTTGGTAGTCACTTGGTAGTCACTTGGTAGTCACTTGGTAGTCATTTGGTAGTCATTTGGTAGTCACTTGGTAGTCACTTGGTAGTCACTTGGTGGTCACTTGGTAGTCACTTGGTAGTCACTTGGTAATCACTTGGTAGTCACTTGGTAGTCATTTCGTAGTCAGTTGGTAGTCTGTTGGTAGTCAGTTGCTATTCAGTTGGTAGTCAGTTGGTAGTCAGTTGGTAGTCAGTTGGTAGTCGCTTGGTAGTCATTTCGTAGTCAGTAGGTAATCAGTTGGTAGTCACCTGGTAGTCATTTGGTAGTCACTTGGTAGTCACTTAGTAGTTATTTGGGAGTCACTTGGTAGTCATCTGGTAGTCATTTGGTAGTCAATAGGTAGTCAGTTGAATAGTCACTTGGTAGTCATTTGATAGTCACTTGGTAGTCACTTGGTAGTCATTTGGTAGTCACTTAGTAGTCACTTGGTAGTCATTTGGTAGTCACTTTGTAGTCACACGGTGGTCACTTGGTAGTCACTTGGTAGTCACTTAGTAGTTATTTGGTAGTCACTTGGTAGGCAACTGGTAGTCATTTGGTAGTCATTTGGTAGTCACTTGGTTGCCAGTTGGTAGTCACTTGGTAGTCACTTGGTAGTCACTTGGTAGTCACACGATAGTCATTTGGTAGTCATTAAGTAGTCACTTCGTAGTCACTCATTGGTCACTTGGTTGTCATTTGGTAGTCACTTGGTAGTCACTTGGTAGTCCCTTGGTAGTCCCTTGGTAGTCACTAGGTTGTCATTTGGTAGTCATTTGGTAGTCACTTGGTAGTCACTTGGGAATCACTACCGAGTGACTACCGAGTGACTACCCCGACCACGAAATGACCACCAAGTGGCTACCGAGACCACCAAATGACTACCAAGTAACTACCGAGACCACCAAATGACTACCAAGTGACTACCGAGTGACTACCCCGACCACCAAATGACTACCAAGTGACTACCGAGACTACCAAATGACTACCAAGTGACTATCGAGTGACTACCGAGTGGCTACCCCGACCACGAAATGACTACCAAGTGACTACCGAGACCGCCAAATGACTACGACTGACTACCCCGATCACCAAATGACTACCAAATGACTAGCAAGTGACTACCGAGTGACTACCCCGACCACCAAATGACTACCAAGTGACTACCGACACCACCAAATGACTACCAAGTGACTACCGAGTGACTACCGAGACCACCAAATGACAACCAAGTGACAACCGAGACCACCAAATGACTACCAAGTGACTACCGAGACCACCAAATGACTACCGAGTGACTACCGAGACCACCAAATGACTACCGAGTGACTACCGAGACCACCAAATGACTACCGAGTGACTACCGAGACCACCAAATGACTACCGAGTGACTACCGAGTGACCACCCCGACCACCAAATGACTAGAAAGTGACTACCGAGTGACTACCCCGACCACCAAATGACTACCAAGTGACTACCGAACACCACCAAATGACTACCAAGTGACTACCGAGTGACTACCGAGACCACCAAATGACAACCAAGTGACTACCGAGACCACCAAATGACTACCAAGTGACTACCGAGACCACCAAATGACTACCGAGTGACTACCGAGACCACCAAATGACTACCGAGTGACTACCAAGTGACTACCGCGACTACCAAGTGACTACCAAGTGACTACCGAGACCACCAAATGACTACCGAGTGACTACCGAGAACACCAAATGACTACCAAGTGACTACCGAGACCACAAATGACTACAAAGTGACTACCAAGTGACTACCGAGACCACCAAATGACTACCAAGTGACTACCGAGAACACCAAATGACTACCGAGTGACTACCGAGACCACCAAATGACTACCAAGTGACTACCGAGACCACCAAATGACTACCAAGTGACTACCGAGACCACCAAATGACTACCAAGTGACTACCAGTGACTACCGCGACTACCAAGTGACTCCCAAGTGACTACCAAGTGACTCCCAAGTGACTACCGAGACCACCAAATGACTACCGAGTGACTACCGAGAACACCAAATGACTACCAAGTGACTACCAAGACCAACAAATGACTACAAAGTGACTACCAAGTGACTACCGAGACTGCCAAGTTACTACCAAGTGACTACCGAGAACACGAAATGCCTACCGAGTGACTACCGAGACCACCAAATGACTACCGAGTGACTACCGAGACCACCAAATGACTACCAAGTGACCACCGCGACCACCAAATGACTACCAAGTGACTACCGAGTTACTACCGAGACCACCAAATGACTACCGAGTGACTACCGAGAACACCAAATGACTACCAAGTGACTACCAAGACCAACAAATGACTACAAAGTGACTACCGAGACCACCAAATGACTACTGAGTGACTACCGAGACCACCAAATGACTACCGAGTGACTACCGAGACCACCAAATGACTACCAAGTGACTACCAAGACCACCAAATGACTACCAATTGACTACCGAGACCACCAAATGACTACCAAGTGACTACTAAGTGACTACCGAGACCACCAAATGACTACCGAGACCACCAAATGACTAACAAATGACTACCAAGACAACCAAATGACTACCAAGTGACTACCGAGTGACTACCGAGAACACAAAATGACTGCCAAGTGTCTACACCGACCACCAAATGACTACCGAGTGACTACCGAGAACACCAAATGACTACCAAGTGACTACCGAGAACACCAAATGACTACCAAGTGACTACCAAGACCAACAAATGACTACAAAGTGACTACCAAGTGACTACCGAGACTACCAAGTTACTGCCAAGTGACTACCGAGAACACCAAATGACTACAGAGTGACTACCGAGAACACCAAATGACTACCAAGTGACTAGCGAGACCACCAAATGACTAACAAGTGACTACCGAGACCACCAAATGACTACCAAGTGACTACGAGATCAACAAATGACTACCAAGTGACTACCGAGACCACGAAATGATTACCAATTGACTACCGAGACCAACAAGTGACTACCAAGTGACTACCGAGACCACCAAATGACTACCAAGTGACTACCAAGTGACTACCGAGACCACCAAGTGACTACCGAGTGACTACCGAGACCACCAAATGACTACCAAGTGACTACCAAGGGACTACCGAGACCACCAAGTGACTACCGAGTGACTATCGAGACCACCAAATGACTATCGAGTGACTACCGAGACCACCAAACGACTACCGAGTGACTACCGAGACCACCAAATGACAACCAAGTGACTACCGAGACCACCAAATGACTACCGAGTGACTACCGAGACCACCAAATGACTACCAAGTGACTACCGAGACCACAAAGTGACTACCAAGTGACTACCGAGACCACCAAATGACTACCAAGTGACTACCAAGTGACTACCGCGACTACCAAGTGACTACCAAGTGACTACCGAGACCACCAAATGACTACCGAGTGACTACCGAGAACACCAAATGACTACCAAGTGACTACCAAGACCAACAAATGACTACAAAGTGACTACCAAGTGACTACCGAGACCACCATGTGACTACCGAGTGACTACCGAGACCACCAAGTGACTACCAAGTGACTACGGAGACCACCAAATGACTACCAAGTGACTACCTAGTGACTACCGAGACCACAAAATGACTACCAAGTGACTACACCTACCACCAAATGACTACCAAGTGACTACCGAGACCACCAAATGACTACCGAGTGACTACCGAGACCACCAAATGACTACCGAGTGACTACCGAGACCACCAAATGACTACCAAGTGACTACCAAGACACCAAATGACTACCAAGTGACTACCGAGACCACCAAATGACTACCAAGTGACTACCAAGTGACTACTGAGACCACAAAATGACTAGCAAATGACTATCAAGTGACTATCGTGACCACCACATGACTACCAAGTGACTACCGAGTGACTACCGAGACCACCAAATGACTACCGAGTGACTACCGAGACCAGCAAATGACTACCGAGTGACTACCGAGACCACCAAATGACTACCAAGTGACTACCGAGACCACAACCTGACTACCAAGTGACTACCGAGACCACCAAATGACTACCAAGTGACTACCAAGTGACTACCGCGACTACCAAGTGACTCCCAAGTGACTACCAAGTGACTCCAAGTGACTACCGAGACCACCAAATGACTACCGAGTGACTACCGAGAACACCAAATGACTACCAAGTGACTACCAAGACCAACAAATGACTACAAAGTGACTACCAAGTGACTACCGAGACTACCAAATGACTACCAAGTGACTACCGAGACCACCAAATGACTACAGAGTGACTACCGAGAACACCAAATGACTACCAAGTGACTACCGAGACCACCAAATGACTACCAAGTGACTACCGAGACCACCAAATGACTACCAAGTGACTACGAGACCAACAAATGACTACCAAGTGACTACGGAGACCACGAAATGACTACCAAGTGACTACCGAGACCAACAATGACTACAAGTGACTACCAAGTGACTACCGAGACCACCAAATGACTACCAAGTGACTACCAAGTGACTACCGAGACCACCAAATGACTACCAAGTGACTACCAAGTGACTACCGAGACCACCAAATGACTACCGAGTGACTACCGAGACCACCAAATGACTACCGAGTGACTACCGAGACCACCAAATGACTACCGAGTGACTACCGAGACCACCAAATGACTACCAAGTGACTACCGAGACCACCAAATGACTACCAAGTGACTACCAAGACCAACAAATGACTACAAAGTGACTACCAAGTGACTTCCGAGACCACCATGTGACTACCGAGTGACTACCGAGACCACCAAGTGACTACCAAGTGACTACGGAGACCACCAAATGACTACCAAGTGACTACCTAGTGACTACCGAGACCACAAAATGACTACCAAGTGACTACCAAGTGACTACCGAGACCACCAAATGACTACCAAGTGACTACCGAGACCACCAAATGACTACCGAGTGACTACCGAGACCACCAAATGACTACCAAGTGACTACCAAGACCACCAAATGACTACCAAGTGACTACCGAGACCACCAAATGACTACCAAGTGACTACCAAGTGACTACTGAGACCACAAAATGACTAGCAAATGACTATCAAGTGACTATCGTGACCACCACATGACCACCAAGTGACTACCGAGTGACTACCGAGACCACCAAATGACTACCGAGTGACTACCGAGACCAGCAAATGACTACCGAGTGACTACCGAGACCACCAAATGACTACCAAGTGACTACCGAGACCACAACCTGACTACCAAGTGACTACCGAGACCACCAAATGACTACCAAGTGACTACCAAGTGACTACCGCGACTACCAAGTGACTCCCGAGTGACTACCAAGTGACTCCCAAGTGACTACCGAGACCACCAAATGACTACCGAGTGACTACCGAGAACACCAAATGACTACCAAGTGACTACCAAGACCAACAAATGACTACAAAGTGACTACCAAGTGACTACCGAGACCACCAAGTGACTGCCAAGTGACTACCGAGAACACGAAATGACTACCGAGTGACTACCGAGACCACCAAATGACTACCGAGTGACTACCGAGACCACCAAATGACTACCAAGTGACTACCGCGACCACCAAATGACTACCAAGTGACTACCGAGACCAACAAATGACTACAAAGTGACTACCAAGTGACTACCGAGACCACCAAATGACTACCAAGTGACTACCGAGAACACCAAATGACTACAGAGTGACTACCGAGACCACCAAATGACTACCAAGTGACTAGCGAGACCACCAAATGACTAACAAGTGACTACCGAGACCACCAAATGACTACCAAGTGACTACGAGATCAACAAATGACTACCAAGTGACTACCGAGACCACCAAATGACTACCAAGTGACTACCGAGACCACCAAGTGACTACCAAGTGACTACCGAGACCACCAAATGACTACCAAGTGACTACCAAGTGACTACCGAGACCACCAAATGACTACCAAGTGACTACCAAGTGACTACCGAGACCACCAAGTGACTACCGAGTGACTACCGAGACCACCAAATGACTATCGAGTGACTACCGAGACCACCAAATGACTACCGAGTGACTACCGAGACCACCAAATGACTACCAAGTGACTACCGAGACCACCAAATGACTACCAAGTGACTACCGAGACCACCAAATGACTACAAGTGACTACCAGTGACTTCCGAGACCACCATGTGACTACCGAGTGACTACCGAGACCACCATGTGACTACCAAGTGACTACCGAGACTACCAAGTTACTGCCAAGTGACTACCGAGAACACCAAATGACTACAGAGTGACTACCGAGAACACCAAATGACTACCAAGTGACTAGCGAGACCACCAAATGACTAACAAGTGACTACCGAGACCACCAAATGACTACCAAGTGACTACGAGATCAACAAATGACTACCAAGTGACTACCGAGACCACGAAATGACTACCAATTGACTACCGAGACCAACAAGTGACTACCAAGTGACTACCGAGACCACCAAATGACTACCAAGTGACTACCAAGTGACTACCGAGACCACCAAGTGACTACCGAGTGACTACCGAGACCACCAAATGACTACCAAGTGACTACCAAGGACTACCGAGACCACCAAGTGACTACCGAGTGACTATCGAGACCACCAAATGACTATCGAGTGACTACCGAGACCACCAAACGACTACCGAGTGACTACCGAGACCACCAAATGACAACCAAGTGACTACCGAGACCACCAAATGACTACCGAGTGACTACCGAGACCACCAAATGACTACCGAGTGACTACCGAGACCACCAAATGACTACCAAGTGACTACCGAGACCACAAAGTGACTACCAAGTGACTACCGAGACCACCAAATGACTACCAAGTGACTACCAAGTGACTACCGCGACTACCAAGTGACTCCCAAGTGACTACCGAGACCACCAAATTACTACCGAGTGACTACCGAGAACACCAAATGACTACCAAGTGACTACCAAGACCAACAAATGACTACAAAGTGACTACCAAGTGACTTCCGAGACCACCATGTGACTACCGAGTGACTACCGAGACCACCAAATGACTACCAAGTGACTACCTAGTGACTACCGAGACCACAAATGACTACCAAGTGACTACCGAGACCACCAAATGACTACCAAGTGACTACCGAGACCACCAAATGACTACCGAGTGACTACCGAGACCACCAAATGACTACCAAGTGACTACCGAGACCACCAAATGACTACCAAGTGACTACCGAGACCACCAAATGACTACCAAGTGACTACCGAGACCACCAAATGACTACCAAGTGACTACCAAGTGACTACTGAGACCACAAAATGACTAGCAAGTGACTATCAAGTGACTATCGTGACCACCACATGACTACCAAGTGACTACCGAGTGACTACCGAGACCACCAAATGACTACCGAGTGACTACCGAGACCAGCAAATGACTACCGAGTGACTACCGAGACCACCAAATGACTACCAAGTGACTACCGAGACCACAAGTGACTACCAAGTGACTACCGAGACCACCAAATGACTACCAAGTGACTACCAAGTGACTACCGCGACTACCAAGTGACTCCAAGTGACTACCAAGTGACTCCAAGTGACTACCGAGACCACCAAATGACTACCGAGTGACTACCGAGAACACCAAATGACTACCAAGTGACTACCAAGACCAACAAATGACTACAAAGTGACTACCAAGTGACTACCGAGACCACCAAGTTACTACCAAGTGACTACCGAGAACACGAAATGACTACCGAGTGACTACCGAGACCACCAAATGACTACCGAGTGACTACCGAGACCACCAAATGACTACCAAGTGACTACCGAGACCACCAAATGACTACCAAGTGACTACCGAGTTACTACCGAGACCACCAAATGACTACCGAGTGACTACCGAGAACACCAAATGACTACCAAGTGACTACCAAGACCAACAAATGACTACAAAGTGACTACCGAGACCACCAAATGACTACTGAGTGACTACCGAGACCACCAAATGACTACCGAGTGACTACCGAGACCACCAAATGACTACCAAGTGACTACCAAGACCACCAAATGACTACCAAGTGACTACCGAGACCACCAAATGACTACCAAGTGACTACTAAGTGACTACCGAGACCACCAAATGACTACCGAGACCACCAAATGACTAACAAGTGACTACCAAGACCACAAATGACTACCAAGTGACTACCGAGTGACTACCGAGACCACAAAATGACTACCAAGTGACTACCGACCACCAAATGACTACCGAGTGACTACCGAGACCACCAAATGACTACCAAGTGACTACCGAGAACACCAAATGACTACCAAGTGACTACCAAGACCAACAAATGACTACAAAGTGACTACCAAGTGACTACCGAGACTACCAAGTTACTGCCAAGTGACTACCGAGAACACCAAATGACTACAGAGTGACTACCGAGAACACCAAATGACTACCAAGTGACTAGCGAGACCACCAAATGACTAACAAGTGACTACCGAGACCACCAAATGACTACCAAGTGACTACGAGATCAACAAATGACTACCAAGTGACTACCGAGACCACGAAATGATTACCAATTGACTACCGAGACCAACAAGTGACTACCAAGTGACTACCGAGACCACCAAATGACTACCAAGTGACTACCAAGTGACTACCGAGACCACCAAGTGACTACCAAGTGACTACCAAGGGACTACCGAGACCACCAAGTGACTACCGAGTGACTATCGAGACCACCAAATGACTATCGAGTGACTACCGAGACCACCAAACGACTACCGAGTGACTACCGAGACCACCAAATGACAACCAAGTGACTACCGAGACCACCAAATGACTACCGAGTGACTACCGAGACCACCAAATGACTACCAAGTGACTACCGAGACCACAAAGTGACTACCAAGTGACTACCGAGACCACCAAATGACTACCAAGTGACTACCAAGTGACTACCGCGACTACCAAGTGACTCCCAAGTGACTACCGAGACCACCAAATGACTACCGAGTGACTACCGAGAACACCAAATGACTACCAAGTGACTACCAAGACCAACAAATGACTACAAAGTGACTACCAAGTGACTTCCGAGACCACCATGTGACTACCGAGTGACTACCGAGACCACCAAGTGACTACCAAGTGACTACGGAGACCACCAAATGACTACCAAGTGACTACCTAGTGACTACCGAGACCACAAAATGACTACCAAGTGACTACACCTACCACCAAATGACTACCAAGTGACTACCGAGACCACCAAATGACTACCGAGTGACTACCGAGACCACCAAATGACTACCGAGTGACTACCGAGACCACCAAATGACTACCAAGTGACTACCAAGACCACCAAATGACTACCAAGTGACTACCGAGACCACCAAATGACTACCAAGTGACTACCAAGTGACTACTGAGACCACAAAATGACTAGCAAATGACTATCAAGTGACTATCGTGACCACCACATGACTACCAAGTGACTACCGAGTGACTACCGAGACCACCAAATGACTACCGAGTGACTACCGAGACCAGCAAATGACTACCGAGTGACTACCGAGACCACCAAATGACTACCAAGTGACTACCGAGACCACCAAATGACTACCAAGTGACTACCGAGACCACCAAATGACTACCAAGTGACTACCAAGTGACTACCGCGACTACCAAGTGACTCCCAAGTGACTACCAAGTGACTCCCAAGTGACTACCGAGACCACCAAATGACTACCGAGTGACTACCGAGAACACCAAATGACTACCAAGTGACTACCAAGACCAACAAATGACTACAAAGTGACTACCAAGTGACTACCGAGACTACCAAGTTACTGCCAAGTGACTACCGAGAACACCAAATGACTACAGAGTGACTACCGAGAACACCAAATGACTACCAAGTGACTACCGAGACCACCAAATGACTAACAAGTGACTACCGAGACCACCAAATGACTACCAAGTGACTACGAGATCAACAAATGACTACCAAGTGACTACCGAGACCACGAAATGACTACCAATTGACTACCGAGACCAACAAGTGACTACCAAGTGACTACCGAGACCACCAAATGACTACCAAGTGACTACCAAGTGACTACCGAGACCACCAAATGACTACCAAGTGACTACCAAGGGACTACCGAGACCACCAAGTGACTACCGAGTGACTATCGAGACCACCAAATGACTATCGAGTGACTACCGAGACCACCAAACGACTACCGAGTGACTACCGAGACCACCAAATGACAACCAAGTGACTACCGAGACCACCAAATGACTACCAAGTGACTACCGAGACCACAAAGTGACTACCAAGTGACTACCGAGACCACCAAATGACTACCAAGTGACTACGAGATCAACAAATGACTACCAAGTGACTACCGAGACCACGAAATGACTACCAATTGACTACCGAGACCAACAAGTGACTACCAAGTGACTACCGAGACCACCAAATGACTACCAAGTGACTACCAAGTGACTACCGAGACCACCAAATGACTACCAAGTGACTACCAAGGGACTACCGAGACCACCAAGTGACTACCAAGTGACTATCGAGACCACCAAATGACTATCGAGTGACTACCGAGACCACCAAATGACTACCGAGTGACTACCGAGACCACCAAATGACAACCAAGTGACTACCGAGACCACCAAATGACTACCAAGTGACTACCGAGACCACAAAATGACTACCAAGTGACTACCGAGACCACCAAATGACTACCAAGTGACTACGAGATCAACAAATGACTACCAAGTGACTACGGAGACCACCAAATGACTACCAAGTGACTACCAAGTGACTACCGCGACTACCAAGTGACTCCCAAGTGACTACCGAGACCACCAAATGACTACCGAGTGACTACCGAGACCACCAAATGACTACCAAGTGACTACCAAGACCACCAAATGACTACAAAGTGACTACCAAGTGACTACCGAGACTACCAAGTGACTACCAAGTGACTACCGAGACCACCAAATGACTACAGAGTGACTACCGAGAACACCAAATGACTACCAAGTGACTAGCGAGACCACCAAATGACTACCAAGTGACTACGAGACCAACAAATGACTACCAAGTGACTACCGAGACCACCAAATGACTACCAAGTGACTACCGAGACCACCAAGTGACTACCAAGTGACTACCGAGACCACCAAATGACTACCAAGTGACTACCGAGATCAACAAATGACTACCAAGTGACTACCGAGACCACGAAATGACTACCAATTGACTACCGAGACCACCAAGTGACTACCAAGTGACTACCGAGACCACCAAATGACTACCAAGTGACTACCAAGTGACTACCGAGACCACCAAGTGACTACCGAGTGACTACCGAGACCACCAAATGACTACCAAGTGACTACCAAGACCGAGACCACCAAGTGACTACCGAGTGACTACCGAGACCACCAAATGACTACCAAGTGACTACCGAGACCACCAAATGACTACCAAGTGACTACCAAGACCAACAAATGACTACAAAGTGACTACCAAGTGACTACCGAGACTACCAAGTTACTGCCAAGTGACTACCGAGAACACCAAATGACTACAGAGTGACTACCGAGAACACCAAATGACTACCAAGTGACTAGCGAGACCACCAAATGACTAACAAGTGACTACCGAGACCACCAAATGACTACCAAGTGACTACGAGATCAACAAATGACTACCAAGTGACTACCGAGACCACGAAATGACTACCAATTGACTACCGAGACCAACAAGTGACTACCAAGTGACTACCGAGACCACCAAATGACTACCAAGTGACTACCAAGTGACTACCGAGACCACCAAGTGACTACCGAGTGACTACCGAGACCACCAAATGACTACCAAGTGACTACCAAGGGACTACCGAGACCACCAAGTGACTACCGAGTGACTATCGAGACCACCAAATGACTATCGAGTGACTACCGAGACCACCAAACGACTACCGAGTGACTACCGAGACCACCAAATGACAACCAAGTGACTACCGAGACCACCAAATGACTACCGAGTGACTACCGAGACCACCAAATGACTACCGAGTGACTACCGAGACCACCAAATGACTACCAAGTGACTACCGAGACCACAAAGTGACTACCAAGTGACTACCGAGACCACCAAATGACTACCAAGTGACTACCAAGTGACTACCGCGACTACCAAGTGACTCCCAAGTGACTACCGAGACCACCAAATGACTACCGAGTGACTACCGAGAACACCAAATGACTACCAAGTGACTACCGAGACCAACAAATGACTACAAAGTGACTACCAAGTGACTACCGAGACCACCATGTGACTACCAAGTGACTACCGAGACCACCAAGTGACTACCAAGTGACTACGGAGACCACCAAATGACTACCAAGTGACTACCTAGTGACTACCGAGACCACAAAATGACTACCAAGTGACTACACCGACCACCAAATGACTACCAAGTGACTACCGAGACCACCAAATGACTACCGAGTGACTACCGAGACCACCAAATGACTACCGAGTGACTACCGAGACCACCAAATGACTACCAAGTGACTACCGAGACCACCAAGTGACTACCAAGTGACTACCGAGACCACCAAATGACTACCAAGTGACTACCAAGTGACTACCGAGACCACCAAATGACTACCAAGTGACTACCGAGACCACCAAATGACTACCAAGTGACTACCGAGACCACCAAATGACTACCAAGTGACTACGAGACCAACAAATGACTACCAAGTGACTACCGAGACCACCAAATGACTACCAAGTGACTACCGAGACCACCAAATGACTACCAAGTGACTACCGAGACCACCAAATGACTACCAAGTGACTACCAAGTGACTACCGAGACCACCAAATGACTACCAAGTGACTACCAAGGACTACCGAGACCACCAAGTGACTACCGAGTGACTATCGAGACCACCAAATGACTATCGAGTGACTACCGAGACCACCAAATGACTACCGAGTGACTACCGAGACCACCAAATGACAACCAAGTGACTACCGAGACCACCAAATGACTACCAAGTGACTACCGAGACCACCAAAGTGACTACCAAGTGACTACCGAGACCACCAAATGACTACCAAGTGACTACCAAGTGACTACCGCGACTACCAAGTGACTACCAAGTGACTACCGAGACCACCAAATGACTACCGAGTGACTACCGAGACCACCAAATGACTACCAAGTGACTACCAAGACCAACAAATGACTACAAAGTGACTACCAAGTGACTACCGAGACTACCAAGTTACTGCCAAGTGACTACCGAGAACACCAAATGACTACAGAGTGACTACCGAGAACACCAAATGACTACCAAGTGACTAGCGAGACCACCAAATGACTACCAAGTGACTACGAGACCACCAAATGACTACCAAGTGACTACCGAGACCACCAAATGACTACCAAGTGACTACCGAGACCAACAAGTGACTACCAAGTGACTACCGAGACCACCAAATGACTACCAAGTGACTACCGAGATCAACAAATGACTACCAAGTGACTACCGAGACCACCAAATGACTACCAAGTGACTACCGAGACCACCAAGTGACTACCAAGTGACTACCGAGACCACCAAATGACTACCAAGTGACTACAAGTGACTACCGAGACCACCAAATGACTACCAAGTGACTACCAAGTGACTACCGAGACCACCAAATGACTACCAAGTGACTACCGAGACCACCAAATGACTATCGAGTGACTACCGAGACCACCAAATGACTACCGAGTGACTACCGAGACCACCAAATGACTACCAAGTGACTACCGAGACCACCAAATGACTACCAAGTGACTACCGAGACCACAAAGTGACTACCAAGTGACTACCGAGACCACCAAATGACTACCAAGTGACTACCGAGACTACCAAGTGACTACCAAGTGACTACCGAGACCACCAAATGACTACCAAGTGACTACCGAGACCACCAAATGACTACAGAGTGACTACCGAGACCACCAAATGACTACCAAGTGACTACCGAGACCACCAAATGACTACCAAGTGACTACCGAGACCACCAAATGACTACCAAGTGACTACCGAGACCACCAAATGACTACCAAGTGACTACCGAGACCACCAAATGACTACCAAGTGACTACCGAGACCACCAAATGACTACCAAGTGACTACCGAGACCACCAAATGACTACCGAGTGACTACCGAGACCACCAAATGACTACCAAGTGACTACCAGTGACAACCGAGACCACAAGTGACTACCAAGTGACTACCGAGACCACCAAATGACTACCAAGTGACTACCGAGACCACCAAATGACTACCAAGTGACTACCAAGACCAACAAATGACTACAAAGTGACTACCAAGTGACTACCGAGACTACCAAATGACTACCAAGTGACTACCGAGAACACCAAATGACTACAGAGTGACTACCGAGACCACCAAATGACTACCAAGTGACTACCGAGACCACCAAATGACTACCAAGTGACTACCGAGACCACCAAATGACTACCAAGTGACTACGAGATCAACAAATGACTACCAAGTGACTACCGAGACCACCAAATGACTACCAAGTGACTACCGAGACCACCAAGTGACTACCAAGTGACTACCGAGACCACCAAATGACTACCAAGTGACTACCAAGTGACTACCGAGACCACCAAGTGACTACCGAGTGACTACCGAGACCACCAAATGACTACCAAGTGACTACCAAGTGACTACCGAGACCACCAAGTGACTACCGAGTGACTATCGAGACCACCAAATGACTATCGAGTGACTACCGAGACCACCAAATGACTACCGAGTGACTACCGAGACCACCAAATGACAACCAAGTGACTACCGAGACCACCAAATGACTACCGAGTGACTACCGAGACCACCAAATGACTACCAAGTGACTACCGAGACCACCAAATGACTACCAAGTGACTACCGAGACCACCAAATGACTACCAAGTGACTACCGAGACCACCAAATGACTACCAAGTGACTACCAAGTGACTACCGAGACTACAAATGACTACCAAGTGACTACCGAGACCACCAAATGACTACCGAGTGACTACCGAGACCACCAAATGACTACCAAGTGACTACCGAGACCACCAAATGACTACAAGTGACTACCAAGTGACTACCGAGACCACCAAGTGACTACCGAGTGACTACCGAGACCACCAAGTGACTACCAAGTGACTACCGAGACCACCAAATGACTACCAAGTGACTACCTAGTGACTACCGAGACCACCAAATGACTACCAAGTGACTACCGAGACCACCAAATGACTACCAAGTGACTACCGAGACCACCAAATGACTACCGAGTGACTACCGAGACCACCAAATGACTACCGAGACCACCAAATGACTACCAAGTGACTACCGAGACCACCAAATGACTACCAAGTGACTACCGAGACCACCAAATGACTACCAAGTGACTACCAAGTGACTACCGAGACCACCAAAATGACTACCAAGTGACTACCGAGACCACCAAATGACTACCAAGTGACTACCGAGTGACTACCGAGACCACCAAATGACTACCAAGTGACTACCGAGACCACCAAATGACTACCGAGTGACTACCGAGACCACCAAATGACTACCAAGTGACTACCGAGACCACCAAATGACTACCAAGTGACTACCGAGACCACCAAATGACTACCAAGTGACTACCGAGACACCGCGACTACCAAGTGACTACCAAGTGACTACCAAGTGACTCCCAAGTGACTACCGAGACCACCAAATGACTACCGAGTGACTACCGAGAACACCAAATGACTACCAAGTGACTACCAAGACCAACAAATGACTACAAGTGACTACCAAGTGACTACCGAGACCACCAAATGACTACCAAGTGACTACCGAGACCACCAAATGACTACAGAGTGACTACCGAGACCACCAAATGACTACCAAGTGACTACCGAGACCACCAAATGACTACCAAGTGACTACCGAGACCACCAAATGACTACCAAGTGACTACGAGACCACCAAATGACTACCAAGTGACTACCGAGACCACCAAATGACTACCAAGTGACTACCGAGACCACCAAATGACTACCAAGTGACTACCGAGACCACCAAATGACTACCAAGTGACTACCAGTGACTACCGAGACCACCAAATGACTACCAAGTGACTACCAAGGACTACCGAGACCACCAAATGACTACCAAGTGACTACCGAGACCACCAAATGACTACCGAGTGACTACCGAGACCACCAAATGACTACCGAGTGACTACCGAGACCACCAAATGACTACCAAGTGACTACCGAGACCACCAAATGACTACCAAGTGACTACCGAGACCACCAAATGACTACCAAGTGACTACCGAGACCACCAAATGACTACCAAGTGACTACGAGACCACCAAATGACTACCAAGTGACTACCGAGACCACCAAATGACTACCAAGTGACTACCGAGACCACCAAGTGACTACCAAGTGACTACCGAGACCACCAAATGACTACCAAGTGACTACCAAGTGACTACCGAGACCACCAAATGACTACCAAGTGACTACCAAGTGACTACCGAGACCACCAAATGACTACCAAGTGACTACCGAGACCACCAAATGACTACCGAGTGACTACCGAGACCACCAAATGACTACCGAGTGACTACCGAGACCACCAAATGACTACCAAGTGACTACCGAGACCACCAAATGACTACCAAGTGACTACCGAGACCACCAAATGACTACCAAGTGACTACCGAGACCACCAAATGACTACCAAGTGACTACCGAGATCACCAAATGACTACCAAGTGACTACCGAGACCACGAAATGACTACCAAGTGACTACCGAGACCACCAAATGACTACCAAGTGACTACCGAGACCACCAAATGACTACCAAGTGACTACCAAGTGACTACCGAGACCACAATGACTACCAAGTGACTACCAAGGGACTACCGAGACCACCAAGTGACTACCGAGTGACTACCGAGACCACCAAATGACTACCGAGTGACTACCGAGACCACCAAACGACTACCGAGTGACTACCGAGACCACCAAATGACAACCAAGTGACTACCGAGACCACCAAATGACTACCAAGTGACTACCGAGACCACCAAGTGACTACCAAGTGACTACCGAGACCACCAAATGACTACCAAGTGACTACCGAGACCACCAAATGACTACCAAGTGACTACCGAGACCACCAAATGACTACCAAGTGACTACCGAGACCACCAAATGACTACCAGTGACTACCGAGACCACCAAATGACTACCAAGTGACTACCGAGACCACCAAATGACTACCAAGTGACTACCAAGTGACTACCGAGACCACCAAGTGACTACCGAGTGACTACCGAGACCACCAAATGACTACCGAGTGACTACCGAGACCACCAAATGACTACCAAGTGACTACCGAGACCACCAAATGACTACCAAGTGACTACCGAGACCACCAAATGACTACCAAGTGACTACCGAGACCACCAAATGACTACCAAGTGACTACCGAGACCACCAAATGACTACCACGAGTGACTACCGAGACCACCAAATGACTACCGAGTGACTACCGAGACCACCAAATGACTACCAAGTGACTACCAAGACCACCAAATGACTACCAAGTGACTACCGAGACCACCAAATGACTACCAAGTGACTACCAAGTGACTACCGAGACCACCAAATGACTACCAAGTGACTACCGAGACCACCAAATGACTACCAAGTGACTACCGAGACCACCAAATGACTACCAAGTGACTACCGAGACCACCAAATGACTACCAAGTGACTACCGAGACCACCAAATGACTACCAAGTGACTACCGAGACCACCAAATGACTACCGAGTGACTACCGAGACCACCAAATGACTACCGAGTGACTACCGAGACCACCAAATGACTACCAAGTGACTACCGAGACCACCAAATGACTACCAAGTGACTACCGAGACCACCAAATGACTACCAAGTGACTACCGAGACCACCAAATGACTACCAAGTGACTACCGAGACCACCAAATGACTACCAAGTGACTACCAAGTGACTACCGAGACCACCAAATGACTACCAAGTGACTACCGAGACCACCAAATGACTACCAAGTGACTACCGAGACCACCAAATGACTACCAAGTGACTACCGAGACCACCAAATGACTACCGAGTGACTACCGAGACCACCAAATGACTACCAAGTGACTACCGAGACCACCAAATGACTACCAAGTGACTACCGAGACCACCAAATGACTACCAAGTGACTACCGAGACCACCAAATGACTACCAAGTGACTACCGAGTGACTACCGAGACCACCAAGTGACTACCAAGTGACTACCGAGACCACCAAATGACTACCAAGTGACTACCGAGACCACCAAATGACTACCAAGTGACTACCGAGACCACCAAATGACTACCAAGTGACTACCGAGACCACCAAATGACTACCAAGTGACTACCGAGACCACAAATGACTACCAAGTGACTACCGAGACCACCAAATGACTACCAAGTGACTACCAAGTGACTACCGACTACCAAGTGACTACCAAGTGACTACCGAGACCACCAAATGACTACCGAGTGACTACCGAGACCACCAAATGACTACCAAGTGACTACCGAGACCACAATGACTACAAGTGACTACCAAGTGACTACCGAGACCACCAAATGACTACCAAGTGACTACCGAGACCACCAAATGACTACCAAGTGACTACCGAGACCACCAAATGACTACCAAGTGACTACCGAGACCACCAAATGACTACCAAGTGACTACCGAGACCACCAAATGACTACCAAGTGACTACCGAGACCACCAAATGACTACCAAGTGACTACCGAGACCACCAAATGACTACCAAGTGACTACCGAGACCACCAAATGACTACCAAGTGACTACCGAGACCACCAAATGACTACCAAGTGACTACCGAGACCACCAAATGACTACCGAGTGACTACCGAGACCACCAAATGACTACCAAGTGACTACCGAGACCACCAAATGACTACCAAGTGACTACCAAGTGACTACCGAGACCACCAAATGACTACCAAGTGACTACCGAGACCACCAAATGACTACCAAGTGACTACCGAGACCACCAAATGACTACCGAGTGACTACCGAGACCACCAAATGACTACCGAGTGACTACCGAGACCACCAAATGACTACCAAGTGACTACCGAGACCACCAAATGACTACCAAGTGACTACCGAGACCACCAAATGACTACCAAGTGACTACCGAGACCACCAAATGACTACCAAGTGACTACCAAGTGACTACCGAGACCACCAAATGACTACCAAGTGACTACCGAGACCACCAAATGACTACCAAGTGACTACCGAGACCACCAAATGACTACCAAGTGACTACCGAGACCACCAAATGACTACCAAGTGACTACCGAGACCACCAAATGACTACCGAGTGACTACCGAGACCACCAAATGACTACCGAGTGACTACCGAGACCACCAAATGACTACCAAGTGACTACCGAGACCACCAAATGACTACCAAGTGACTACCGAGACCACCAAATGACTACCAAGTGACTACCAAGTGACTACCGAGACCACCAAATGACTACTAAGTGACTACCGAGACCACCAAATGACTACCAAGTGACTACGAGACCACCAAATGACTACCAAGTGACTACCGAGACCACCAAATGACTACCAAGTGACTACCGAGACCACCAAATGACTACCAAGTGACTACCGAGACCACCAAATGACTACCGAGTGACTACCGAGACCACCAAATGACTACCAAGTGACTACCGAGACCACCAAATGACTACCAAGTGACTACCGAGACCACCAAATGACTACCAAGTGACTACCGAGACCACCAAATGACTACCAAGTGACTACCGAGACCACCAAATGACTACCAAGTGACTACGAGACCACCAAATGACTACCAAGTGACTACCGAGACCACCAAATGACTACCAAGTGACTACCGAGACCACCAAATGACTACCAAGTGACTACCGAGACCACCAAATGACTACCAAGTGACTACCGAGACCACCAAATGACTACCAAGTGACTACCAAGTGACTACCGAGACCACCAAATGACTACCGAGTGACTACCGAGACCACCAAATGACTACCAAGTGACTACCGAGACCACCAAATGACTACCGAGTGACTACCGAGACCACCAAATGACTACCAAGTGACTACCGAGACCACCAAATGACTACCAAGTGACTACCGAGACCACCAAATGACTACCGAGTGACTACCGAGACCACCAAATGACTACCAAGTGACTACCGAGACCACCAAATGACTACCAAGTGACTACCGAGACCACCAAATGACTACCGAGTGACTACCGAGACCACCAAATGACTACCAAGTGACTACCGAGACCACCAAATGACTACCAAGTGACTACAAGTGACTACCGAGACCACCAAATGACTACCAAGTGACTACCAAGGACTACCGAGACCACCAAATGACTACCGAGTGACTACCGAGACCACCAAATGACTATCGAGTGACTACCGAGACCACCAAATGACTACCGAGTGACTACCGAGACCACCAAATGACTACCAAGTGACTACCGAGACCACCAAATGACTACCAAGTGACTACCGAGACCACCAAATGACTACCGAGTGACTACCGAGACCACCAAATGACTACCAAGTGACTACCGAGTGACTACCGAGACCACCAAATGACTACCAAGTGACTACCGAGACCACCAAATGACTACCAAGTGACTACCGAGACCACCAAATGACTACCAAGTGACTACCGAGACCACCAAATGACTACCAAGTGACTACCAAGTGACTACCGAGACCACCAAATGACTACCAAGTGACTACCGAGACCACCAAATGACTACCGAGTGACTACCGAGACCACCAAATGACTACCAAGTGACTACCGAGACCACCAAATGACTACCAAGTGACTACCGAGACCACCAAATGACTACCAAGTGACTACCGAGACCACCAAATGACTACCAAGTGACTACCGAGACCACCAAATGACTACCAAGTGACTACCGAGACCACCAAATGACTACCAAGTGACTACCGAGACCACCAAATGACTACCAAGTGACTACCGAGACCACCAAATGACTACCAAGTGACTACCGAGACCACAAATGACTACCAAGTGACTACCGAGACCACCAAATGACTACCAAGTGACTACCGAGACCACCAAATGACTACCAAGTGACTACCGCGAGACCACCAAATGACTACCAAGTGACTACCGAGACCACCAAATGACTACCAAGTGACTACCGAGACCACCAAATGACTACCAAGTGACTACCGAGACCACCAAATGACTACCAAGTGACTACCGAGACCACCAAATGACTACCAAGTGACTACCGAGACCACCAAATGACTACCAAGTGACTACCGAGACCACCAAATGACTACCAAGTGACTACCAGTGACTACCGAGACCACCAAATGACTACCAAGTGACTACCGAGACCACCAAATGACTACCAAGTGACTACCGAGACCACCAAATGACTACCGAGTGACTACCGAGACCACCAAATGACTACCGAGTGACTACCGAGACCACCAAATGACTACCAAGTGACTACCGAGACCACCAAATGACTACAAGTGACTACCGAGACCACCAAATGACTACCAAGTGACTACCGAGACCACCAAATGACTACCAAGTGACTACCGAGACCACCAAATGACTACCAAGTGACTACTAAGTGACTACCGAGACCACCAAATGACTAACAAGTGACTACCGAGACCACAAAATGACTACCAAGTGACTACCGAGACCACCAAATGACTACAGAGTGACTACCGAGACCACCAAATGACTACCGAGTGACTACCGAGACCACCAAATGACGACCAAGTGACTACCGAGACCACCAAATGACTACCGAGTGACTACCGAGACCACCAAATGACTACCAAGTGACTACCGAGACCACCAAATGACTACCAAGTGACTACCGAGACCACCAAATGACTACCAAGTGACTACCGAGACCACCAAATGACTACCAAGTGACTACCAAATGACTACCAAGTGACTACCGAGACCACCAAATGACTACCAAGTGACTACCGAGACCACCAAATGACTACCGAGTGACTACCGAGACCCAAATGACTACCAAGTGACTACGAGACCAACAAATGACTACCAAGTGACTACCGAGACTACCAAGTTACTGCCAAGTGACTACCGAGAACACCAAATGACTACAGAGTGACTACCGAGAACACCAAATGACTACCAAGTGACTAGCGAGACCACCAAATGACTAACAAGTGACTACCGAGACCACCAAATGACTACCAAGTGACTACGAGATCAACAAATGACTACCAAGTGACTACCGAGACCACGAAATGACTACCAATTGACTACCGAGACCAACAAGTGACTACCAAGTGACTACCGAGACCACCAAATGACTACCAAGTGACTACCAAGTGACTACCGAGACCACCAAGTGACTACCGAGTGACTACCGAGACCACCAAATGACTACCAAGTGACTACCAAGGGACTACCGAGACCACCAAGTGACTACCGAGTGACTATCGAGACCACCAAATGACTATAGAGTGACTACCGAGACCACCAAATGACTACCGAGTGACTACCGAGACCACCAAATGACAACCAAGTGACTACCGAGACCACCAAATGACTACCGAGTGACTACCGAGACCACCAAATGACTACCGAGTGACTACCGAGACCACCAAATGACTACCGAGTGACTACCGAGACCACCAAATGACTACCGAGAGACTACCGAGACCACCAAATGACTACGGAGTGACTACCAAGACCACCAAATGACTACCAAGTGACTACCGAGACCACCAAATGACTACCAAGTGACTACCGAGACCACCAAATGACTACCAAGTGACTACCGAGACCACCAAATGACTACCAAGTGACTACCAAGTGACTACCGAGACCACGAAGTGACTACCGAGTGACTACCGAGACCACCAAGTGACTACCAAGTGACTACCGAGACCACCAAATGACTACCAAGTGACTACCTAGTGACTACCGAGACCACAAAATGACTACCAAGTGACTACACCGACCACCAAATGACTACCAAGTGACTACCGAGACCACCAAATGACTACCCAGTGACTACCGAGACCACCAAATGACTACCGAGTGACTACCGAGACCACCAAATGACTACCAAGTGACTACCAAGACCACCAAATGACTACCAAGTGACTATCGAGACCACCAAATGACTACCAAGTGACTACTAAGTGACTACCGAGACCACCAAATGACTACCGAGACCACCAAATGACTACCGAGACCACCAAATGACTAACAAGTGACTACCGAGACCACCAAATGACTACCAAGTGACTACCGAGACCACAAATGACTACCAAGTGACTACCGAGACCACCAAATGACTACCAAGTGACTACACCTACCACCAATGACTACCAAGTGACTACCGAGACCACCAAATGACTACCGAGTGACTACCGAGACCACCAAATGACTACCGAGTGACTAACGAGACCACCAAATGACTACCAAGTGACTACCGAGACCAACAAATGACTACCAAGTGACTACTAAGTGACTACCGAGACCACCAAATGACTACCGAGTCCACCAAATGACTAACAAGTGACTACCGAGACCACAAAATGGCTACCAAGTGTCTACACCGACCACCATATGACTACCGAGTGATTACCGAGACCACCAAATGACTACCGAGTGACTACCGAGACCACG
This sequence comes from Desmophyllum pertusum, assembly GCA_029204205.1. NCBI lineage: Eukaryota > Metazoa > Cnidaria > Anthozoa > Scleractinia > Caryophylliidae > Desmophyllum > Desmophyllum pertusum. The sequence continues at coordinate 28,120 of MU825491.1, read as the reverse complement.
AAATGCCTACCGAGTGACTACCGAGACCACCAAATGACTACCGAGTGACTACCGAGACCACCAAATGACTACCAAGTGACCACCGGGACCACGAAATGACTACCAAGTGACTACCGAGTTACTACCGAGACCACCAAATGACTACCGAGTGACTACCGAGAACACCAAATGACTACAAAGTGACTACGAGATCAACAAATGACTACCAAGTGACTACCGAGACCACGAAATGACTACCAAGTGACTACCAAGTGACTACCAAGTGACTACCGAGACCACCAAGTGACTACCGAGTGACTACCGAGACCACCAAATGACTACCAAGTGACTACCAAGGGACTACCGAGACCACCAAGTGACTACCGAGTGACTATCGCGACCACCAAATGACTATAGAGTGACTACCGAGACCACCAAACGACTACCGAGTGACTACCGAGACCACCAAATGACAACCAAGTGACTACCGAGACCACCAAATGACTACCGAGTGACTACCGAGACCACCAAATGACTACCGAGTGACTACCGAGACCACCAAATGACTACCGAGAGACTACCGAGACCACCAAATGACTACGGAGTGACTACCAAGACCACCAAATGACTACCAAGTGACTACCGAGACCACCAAATGACTACCAAGTGACTACCGAGACCACCAAGTGACTACCAAGTGACTACCGAGACCACCAAATGACTACCAAGTGACTACCAAGTGACTACCGAGACCAAGAAGTGACTACCGAGTGACTACCGAGACCACCAAGTGACTACCAAGTGACTACGGAGACCACCAAATGACTACCAAGTGACTACCTAGTGACTACCGAGACCACAAAATGACTACCAAGTGACTACACCGACCACCAAATGACTACCAAGTGACTACCGAGACCACCAAATGACTACCGAGTGACTACCGAGACCACCAAATGACTACCGAGTGACTACCGAGACCACCAAATGACTACCAAGTGACTACCAAGACAACCAAATGACTATCAAGTGACTATCGAGACCACCAAATGACTACCAAGTGACTACTAAGTGACTACCGAGACCACCAAATGACTACCGAGACCACCAAATGACTAACAAGTGACTACCGAGACCACAAAATGACTACCAAGTGTCTACACCGACCACCAAATGAATACCGAGTGACTACCGAGACCACCAAATGACTACCGAGTGACTACCGAGACCACCAAATGCCTACCGAGTGACTACCGAGACCACCAAATGACTACCGAGTGACTACCGAGACCACCAAATGACTACCAAGTGACTACCAAGTGACTTCCGAGACCACCATGTGACTACCGAGTGACTACCGAGACCACCAAGTGACTACCGAGTGACTACGGAGACCACCAAATGACTACCAAGTGACTACCTAGTGACTACCGAGACCACAAATGACTACCAAGTGACTACACCTACCACCAAATGACTACCAAGTGACTACCGAGACCACCAAATGACTACCGAGTGACTACCGAGACCACCAAATGACTACCGAGTGACTAACGAGACCACCAAATGACTACCAAGTGACTACCAAGACCACCAAATGACTACCAAGTGACTACCGAGACCAACAAATGACTACCAAGTGACTACTAAGTGACTACCGAGACCACCAAATGACTACCGAGTCCACCAAATGACTAACAAGTGACTACCGAGACCACAAAATGGCTACCAAGTGTCTACACCGACCACCATATGACTACCGAGTGATTACCGAGACCACCAAATGACTACCGAGTGACTACCGAGACCACGAAATGCCTACCGAGTGACTACCGAGACCACCAAATGACTACCGAGTGACTACCGAGACCACCAAATGACTACCAAGTGACACCGGGACCACGAAATGACTACCAAGTGACTACCGAGTTACTACCGAGACCACCAAATGACTACCGAGTGACTACCGAGAACACCAAATGACTACAAAGTGACTACCAAGACCAACAAATGACTACAAAGTGACTACCGAGACCACCAAATGACTACCGAGTGACTACCGAGACCACCAAATGACTACCGAGTGACTACCGAGACCACCAAATGACAACCAAGTGACTACCAAGACCACCAAATGACTACCAATTGACTACCGAGACCACCAAATGACTACCAAGTGACTACTAAGTGACTACCGAGACCACCAAATGACTAACAAGTGACTACCGAGACCACAAAATGACTACCAAGTGTCTACACCGACCACCAAATGACTACAGAGTGACTACCGAGACCACCAAATGACTACCGAGTGACTATCGAGACCACCAAATGACTACCAAGGGACTACCAAGACCACCAAATGACTACCAAGTGACTACCGAGTGACTACCGAGAACACAAAATGACTGCCAAGTGTCTACACCGACCACCAAATGACTACCGAGTGACTACTGAGACCAACAAGTGACTACCAAGTGACTACCGAGACCACCAAATGACTACCAAGTGACTACCAAGTGACTACCGAGACTACCAAGTCACTACAAAGTGACTACCAAGTGACTACCGAGACCAACAAGTGACTACCAAGTGACTATCCGATACCACCAAATGACTACCAAGTGACTACCAAGTGACTACCAAGTGACTACCAAGTGACTACCGAGACCACCAAGTGACTACCGAGTGACTATCGAGACCACCAAATGACTATCGGGTGACTACCGAGACCACCAAACGACTACCGAGTGACTACCGAGACCACCAAATGACAACCAAGTTACTACCGAGACCACCAAATGACTACCGACTGACTACCGAGACCACCAAATGACTACCGAGTGACTACCGAGTTACTACCGAGACCACCAAATGACTACCGAGTGACTACCGAGAACACCAAATGACTACAAAGTGACTACCAAGACCAACAAATGACTACAAAGTGACTACCGAGACCACCAAATGACTACCGAGTGACTACCGAGACCACCAAATGACTACCGAGTGACTACCGAGACCACCAAATGACAACCAAGTGACTACCAAGACCACCAAATGACTACCGACTGACTACCGAGACCACCAAATGACTACCGAGTGACTACCGAGTTACTACCGAGACCACCAAATGACTACCGAGTGACTACCGAGAACACCAAATGACTACAAAGTGACTACCAAGACCAACAAATGACTACAAAGTGACTACCGAGACCACCAAATGAATACCGAGTGACTACCGAGACCACCAAATGACTACCGAGTGACTACCGAGACCACCAAATGACAACCAAGTGACTACCAAGACCACCAAATGACTACCAATTGACTACCGAGACCACCAAATGACTACCAAGTGACTACTAAGTGACTACCGAGACCACCAAATGACTACCGAGACCAGCAAATGACTAACAAGTGACTACCGAGACCACAAAATGACTACCAAGTGTCTACACCGACCACCAAATGACTACCGAGTGACTACCGAGACCACCAAATGACTACCGAGTGACTACCGAGACCACAAAATGACTACCAAGTGTCTACACCGACTACCAAATGACTACCGAGTGACTACCGAGACCACCAAATGACTACCGAGTGACTACCGAGACCACCAAATGACTACCGAGTGACTACCGAGACCACCAAATGACAACCAAGTGACTACCAAGACCACAAAATGACTACCAATTGACTACCGAGACCACCAAATGACTACCAAGTGACTACTAAGTGACTACCGAGACCACCAAATAACTACCGAGACCACAAAATGACTACCAAGTGTCTACACCGACCACCAAATGACTACCGAGTGACTACCGAGACCACCAAATGACTACCGAGTGACTATCGAGACCACCAAATGACTACCAAGGGACTACCAAGACCACCAAATGACTACCAAGTGACTACCGAGTGACTACCGAGAACACAAAATGACTGCCAAGTGTCTACACCGACCACCAAATGACTACCGAGTGACTACTGAGACCAACAAGTGACTACCAAGTGACTACCGAGACCACCAAATGACTACCAAGTGACTACCAAGTGACTACCAAGTGACTACCGAGACTACCAAGTCACTACCAAGTGACTACCGAGTGCCTACCGAGACCACCAAATGACTACCAAGTGACTACTGAGACCAACAAGTGACTACCAAGTGACTACCGAGACCACCAAATGACTACCAAGTGACTACCAAGTGACTACCGAGACCACCAAGTGACTACCGAGTGACTATCGAGACCACCAAATGACTATCGGGTGACTACCGAGACCACCAAACGACTACCGAGTGACTACCGAGACCACCAAATGACAACCAAGTTACTACCGAGACCACCAAATGACTACCGACTGACTACCGAGACCACCAAATGACTACCGAGTGACTACCGAGACCACCAAATGACTACCGAGTGACTACCGAGACCACCAAATTACTACCGAGTGACTACCGAGACCTCCAAATGACTACCGAGTGACTACCAAGACCACCAAATGACTACCAAGTGACTACCGAGACCACCAAATGACTACCAAGTGACTACCGAGACCACCAAGTGACTACCAAGTGACTACCGAGACCAACAAATGACTACCAAGTGACTACTAAGTGACTACCGAGACCACCAAATGACTACCGAGACCACCAAATGACTAACAAGTGACTACCGAGACCACAAAATGACTACCAAGCTGTCTACACCGACCACCAAATGACTACCGAGTGATTACCGAGACCACCAAATAACTACCGAGTGACTACCGAGACCACAAAATGCCTACCGAGTGACTACCGAGACCACCAAATGACTACCGAGTGACTACCGAGACCACCAAATGACTACCAAGTGACCACCGCGACCACCAAATGACTACCAAGTGACTACCGAGTTACTACCGAGACCACCAAATGACTACCGAGTGACTACCGAGAACACCAAATGACTACCAAGTGACTACCAAGACCAACAAATGACTACAAAGTGACTACCGAGAACACCAAATGACTACCGAGTGACTACCGAGACCACCAAATGACTACCAAGTAACTACTAAGTGACTACCGAGACCACCAAATGACTACCGAGACCACCAAATGACTAACAAGTGACTACCGAGACCACAAAATGACTACCAAGTGTCTACACCGACCACCCAATGACTACCGAGTGACTACCGAGACCACCAGATGACTACCGAGTGACTACCGAGACCACCAAATGACTACCAAGGGACTACCAAGACCACCAAATGACTACCAAGTGACTACCGAGTGACTACCGAGAACACGAACTGACTGCCAAGTGTCTACACCGACCACCAAATGATTACCGAGTGACTACCGAGACCACCAAATGACTACCAAGTGACTACTGAGACCAACAAGTGACTACCGAGTGACTACCGAGACCACCAAATGACTACCAAGTGACTACCAAGGGACTACCGAGACCACCAAGTGACTACCGCGTGACTATCGAGACCACCAAATGACTATCGAGTGACTACCGAGACCACCAAACGACTACCGAGTGACTACCGAGACCACCAAATGACGACCAAGTGACTACCGAGACCACCAAATGACTACCGAGTGACTACCGAGACCACCAAATGACTACCGAGCGACTACCGAGACCACCAAATGACTACCAAGTGACTACCGAGACCACAAAGTGACTACCAAGTGACTACCGAGACCACCAAATGACTACCAAGTGACTACCAAGTGACTACCGCGACTACCAAGTGACTCCCAAGTGACTACCGAGACCACCAAATTACTACCGAGTGACTACCGAGAACACCAAATGACTACCAAGTGACTACCAAGACCAACAAATGACTACAAAGTGACTACCAAGTGACTACCGAGACTACCAAGTTACTGCCAAGTGACTACCGAGAACACCAAATGACTACAGAGTGACTACCGAGAACACCAAATGACTACCAAGTGACTAGCGAGACCACCAAATGACTAACAAGTGACTACCGAGACCACCAAATGACTACCAAGTGACTACGAGATCAACAAATGACTACCAAGTGACTACCGAGACCACGAAATGACTACCAATTGACTACCGAGACCAACAAGTGACTACCAAGTGACTACCGAGACCACCAAATGACTACCAAGTGACTACCGAGACCACCAAGTGACTACCGAGTGACTACCGAGACTACCAAATGACTACCAAGTGACTACCAAGGGACTACCGAGACCACCAAGTGACTACCGAGTGACTATCGAGACCACCAAATGACTATAGAGTGACTACCGAGACCACCAAACGACTACCGAGTGACTACCGAGACCACCAAATGACAACCAAGTGACTACTGAGACCACCAAATGACTACCGAGTGACTACCGAGACCACCAAATGACTACCGAGTGACTACCGAGACCACCAAATGACTACCAAGTGACTACCGAGACCACCAAATGACTACCAAGTGACTACCGAGACCACCAAATGACTACCAAGTGACTACCGAGACCACCAAGTGACTACCAAGTGACTACCGAGACCACCAAATGACTACCAAGTGACTACCAAGACTACCGAGACCACCAAGTGACTACCGAGTGACTACGGAGACGACCAAGTGACTACCAAGTGACTACGGAGACCACCAAATGACTACCAAGTGACTACCTAGTGACTACCGAGACCACAAAATGACTACCAAGTGACTACCGAGACCACCAAATGACTACCAGTGACTACCGAGGCCACCAAATGACTACCGAGTGACTACCGAGACCACCAAATGACTACCAAGTGACTACCGAGTGACTACCGAGACCACAAATGACTACCAAGTGACTACCCAGACCACCAAATGACTACCAAGTGACTACCGAGACCACCAAATGACTACCAAGTGACTACCGAGTGACTACCGAGAACACGAACTGACTGCCAAGTGTCTACACCGACCACCAAATGACTACCGAGTGACTACCGAGACCACCAAATGACTACCAAGTGACTACTGAGACCAACAAGTGACTACCGAGTGACTACCGAGACCACCAAATGACTACCAAGTGACTACCAAGGGACTACCGAGACCACCAAGTGACTACCGCGTGACTATCGAGACCACCAAATGACTATCGAGTGACTACCGAGACCACCAAACGACTACCGAGTGACTACCGAGACCACCAAATGACGACCAAGTGACTACCGAGACCACCAAATGACTACCGAGTGACTACCGAGACCACCAAATGACTACCGAGCGACTACCGAGACCACCAAATGACTACCAAGTGACTACCGAGACCACCAAGTGACTACCGAGTGACTACCGAGACCACCAAATGACTACCGAGTGACTACCGAGACCACCAAATGACTACCAAGTGACTACCGAGACCACCAAATGACTACCAAGTGACTACCGAGACCACCAAATGACTACCAAGTGACTACCGAGACCACCAAATGACTACCAAGTGACTACTAAGTGACTACCGAGACCACCAAATGACTACCGAGACCACCAAATGACTAACAAGTGACTACCGAGACCACAAAATGACTACCAAGTGACTACACCGACCACCAAATGACTACCGAGTGACTACCGAGACCACCAAATGACTACCGAGTGACTACCGAGACCACCAAATGACTACCAAGTGACTACCGAGACCACCAAATGACTACCGAGTGACTACCGAGACCACCAAATGACTACCAAGTGACTACCGCGACCACCAAATGACTACCAAGTGACTACCAAGTGACTACCGAGACCACCAAATGACTACCGAGTGACTACCGAGACCACCAAATGACTACCAAGTGACTACGGAGACCACCAAATGACTACAAAGTGACTACCGAGAACACCAAATGACTACCGAGTGACTACCGAGACCACCAAATGACTACCAAGTAACTACTAAGTGACTACCGAGACCACCAAATGACTACCGAGACCACCAAATGACTAACAAGTGACTACCGAGACCACAAAATGACTACCAAGTGTCTACACCGACCACCAAATGACTACCGAGTGACTACCGAGACCACCAAATGACTACCGAGTGACTACCGAGACCACCAAATGACTACCAAGGGACTACCAAGACCACCAAATGACTACCAAGTGACTACCGAGTGACTACCGAGAACACGAACTGACTGCCAAGTGTCTACACCGACCACCAAATGACTACCGAGTGACTACCGAGACCACCAAATGACTACCAAGTGACTACCGAGACCACCAAGTGACTACCAAGTGACTACCGAGACCACCAAATGACTACCAAGTGACTACCAAGTGACTACCGAGACCACCAAGTGACTACCGAGTGACTATCGAGACCACCAAATGACTATCGAGTGACTACCGAGACCACCACATGACTACCGAGTGACTACCGAGACCACCAAATGACGACCAAGTGACTACCGAGACCACCAAATGACTACCGAGTGACTACCGAGACCACCAAATGACTACCGAGTGACTACCGAGACCACCAAATGACTACCAAGTGACTACCGAGACCACAAAATGACTACCAAGTGACTACCGAGACCACCAAATGACTACCAGTGACTACCAAGTGACTACCGCGACTACCAAGTGACTACCAAGTGACTACCGAGACCACCAAATGACTACCGAGTGACTACCGAGAACACCAAATGACTACCAAGTGACTACCGAGACCACCAAATGACTACCAAGTGACTACCAAGTGACTACCAAGTGACTACCGAGACCACCAAGTGACTACCAAGTGACTACCGAGACCACCAAATGACTACCGAGTGACTACCGAGAACACCAAATGACTACCAAGTGACTAGCGAGACCACCAAATGACTAACAAGTGACTACCGAGACCACCAAATGACTACCAAGTGACTACCGAGACCACCAAATGACTACCAAGTGACTACCGAGACCACCAAATGACTACCAAGTGACTACCGAGACCACCAAGTGACTACCGAGTGACTACCGAGACCACCAAATGACTACCAAGTGACTACCAAGTGACTACCGAGACCACCAAGTGACTACCGAGTGACTACCGAGACCACCAAATGACTACCAAGTGACTACCAAGGACTACCGAGACCACCAAGTGACTACCGAGTGACTATCGAGACCACCAAATGACTACCAAGTGACTACCGAGACCACCAAGTGACTACCAAGTGACTACCGAGACCACCAAATGACTACCAAGTGACTACCAAGTGACTACCGAGACCACCAAACGACTACCGAGTGACTACCGAGACCACCAAATGACTACCAAGTGACTACCGAGACCACCAAATGACTACCGAGTGACTACCGAGACCACCAAATGACTACCGAGTGACTACCGAGACCACCAAATGACTACCGAGTGACTACCGAGACCACCAAATGACTACCGAGTGACTACCGAGACCACCAAATGACTACCAAGTGACTACCAAGTGACTACCGAGACCACCAGTGACTACCGAGTGACTACCGAGACCACCAAGTGACTACCGAGTGACTACGGAGACCACCAAATGACTACCAAGTGACTACCTAGTGACTACCGAGACCACAAAATGACTACCAAGTGACTACACCGACCACCAAATGACTACCAAGTGACTACCGAGACCACCAAATGACTACCGAGTGACTACCGAGACCACCAAATGACTACCGAGTGACTAACGAGACCACCAAATGACTACCAAGTGACTACCAAGACCACCAAATGACTACCAAGTGACTACCGAGACCAACAAATGACTACCAAGTGACTACTAAGTGACTACCGAGACCACCAAATGACTACCGAGTCCACCAAATGACTAACAAGTGACTACCGAGACCACAAAATGACTACCAAGTGTCTACACCGACCACCATATGACTACCGAGTGACTACCGAGACCACCAAATGACTACCGAGTGACTACCGAGACCACGAAATGCCTACCGAGTGACTACCGAGACCACCAAATGACTACCGAGTGACTACCGAGACCACCAAATGACTACCAAGTGACTACCGGGACCACCAAATGACTACCAAGTGACTACCGAGTTACTACCGAGACCACCAAATGACTACCGAGTGACTACCGAGACCACCAAATGACTACAAAGTGACTACCGAGATCAACAAATGACTACCAAGTGACTACCGAGACCACGAAATGACTACCAATTGACTACCGAGACCAACAAGTGACTACCAAGTGACTACCGAGACCACCAAATGACTACCAAGTGACTACCAAGTGACTACCGAGACCACCAAGTGACTACGAGTGACTACCGAGACCACCAAATGACTACCAAGTGACTACCAAGGACTACCGAGACCACCAAGTGACTACCGAGTGACTATCGCGACCACCAAATGACTATAGAGTGACTACCGAGACCACCAAACGACTACCGAGTGACTACCGAGACCACCAAATGACAACCGAGTGACTACCGAGACCACCAAATGACTACCGAGTGACTACCGAGACCACCAAATGACTACCAAGTGACTACCGAGACCACCAAATGACTACCGAGTGACTACCGAGACCACCAAATGACTACCGAGTGACTACCGAGACCACCAAATGACTACCGAGTGACTACCGAGACCACCAAATGACTACCGAGTGACTACCGAGACCACCAAATGACTACGGAGTGACTACCAAGACCACCAAATGACTACCAAGTGACTACCGAGACCACCAAATGACTACCAAGTGACTACCGAGACCACCAAATGACTACCAAGTGACTACCGAGACCACCAAATGACTACCAAGTGACTACCGAGTGACTACCGAGACCACCAAGTGACTACCGAGTGACTACCGAGACCACCAAATGACTACCAAGTGACTACGGAGACCACCAAATGACTACCAAGTGACTACCTAGTGACTACCGAGACCACAAAATGACTACCAAGTGACTACACCGACCACCAAATGACTACCAAGTGACTACCGAGACCACCAAATGACTACCAAGTGACTACCGAGACCACCAAATGACTACCGAGTGACTACCGAGACCACCAAATGACTACCAAGTGACTACCAAGACCACCAAATGACTACCAAGTGACTATCGAGACCACCAAATGACTACCAAGTGACTACTAAGTGACTACCGAGACCACCAAATGACTACCGAGACCACCAAATGACTAACAAGTGACTACCGAGACCACCAAATGACTACAAAGTGACTACCGAGACCACCAAATGACTACCGAGTGACTACCGAGACCACCAAATGACTACCGAGTGACTACCGAGACCACCAAATGACTACCAAGTGACTACCGAGACCACCAAATGACTACCAAGTGACTACCGAGACCACCAAATGACTACCAAGTGACTACTAAGTGACTACCGAGACCACCAAATGACTACCAAGTGACTACCGAGACCACCAAATGACTACCAAGTGACTACCGAGACCACCAAATGACTACAAAGTGACTACCGAGACCACCAAATGACTACCGAGTGACTACCGAGACCACCAAATGACTACCAAGTGACTACCGAGACCACCAAATGACTACCGAGTGACTACCGAGACCACCAAATGACTACCGAGTGACTACCGAGACCACCAAATGACTACCAAGTGACTACCGAGACCACCAAGTGACTACCAAGTGACTACCGAGACCACCAAATGACTACCAAGTGACTACCAGTGACTACCGACACCAAGTGACTACCAAGTGACTACCGAGACCACCAAATGACTACCGAGTGACTACCGAGACCACCAATGACTACCAAGTGACTACCGAGACAACAAATGACTACCAAGTGACTACCAGTGACTACCGAGAACACCAAGTGACTACCAAGTGACTACCGAGACCACCAAATGACTACAGAGTGACTACCGAGAACACCAAATGACTACCAAGTGACTAGCGAGACCACCAAATGACTACCAAGTGACTACCGAGACCACCAAATGACTACCAAGTGACTACCGAGACCACCAAATGACTACCAAGTGACTACCGAGACCACCAAATGACTACCAAGTGACTACCGAGACCACCAAGTGACTACCAAGTGACTACCGAGACCACCAAATGACCACCAAGTGACTACCAAGTGACTACCGAGACCACCAAGTGACTACCGAGTGACTACCGAGACCACCAAATGACTACCAAGTGACTACCAAGGGACTACCGAGACCACCAAGTGACTACCGAGTGACTATCGAGACCACCAAATGACTATAGAGTGACTACCGAGACCACCAAACGACTACCGAGTGACTACCGAGGACCACCAAATGACAACCAAGTGACTACCGAGACCACCAAATGACTACCGAGTGACTACCGAGACCACCAAATGACTACCGAGTGACTACCGAGACCACCAAATGACTACCGAGTGACTACCGAGACCACCAAATGACTACCGAGTGACTACCAAGACCACCAAATGACTACCAAGTGACTACCGAGACCACCAAATGACTACCAAGTGACTACCGAGGACCACCAAATGACTACCAAGTGACTACCGAGACCACCAAATGACTACCAAGTGACTACCGAGACCACCAAATGACTACCAAGTGGACTACCAAGTGACTACCGAGACCACCAAAGTGACTACCGAGTGACTACCGAGACCACCAAGTGACTACCGAGTGACTACCGAGACCACCAAATGACTACCAAGTGACTACTAGTGACTACCGAGACCACAAAATGACTACCAAGTGACTACACCGACCACCAAATGACTACCAAGTGACTACCGAGACCACCAAATGACTACCGAGTGACTACCGAGACCACCAAATGACTACCGAGTGACTACCGAGAACACCAAATGACTACCAAGTGACTACCGAGACCACCAAATGACTACAAAGTGACTACCGAGACCACCAAATGACTACCAAGTGACTACCGAGACCACCAAATGACTACCGAGTGACTACCGAGACCACCAAATGACTACCAAGTGACTACCGAGACCACAAATGACTACCAAGTGACTACCGAGACCACCAAATGACTACCAAGTGACTTACCGAGACCACCAATGACTACCAAGTGACTACCGAGACCACCAATGACTACCAAGTGACTACCAAGTGACTACCGAGACCACCAAATGACTACCGAGTGACTATCGAGACCACCAAATGACTACCAAGTGACTACGGAGACCACCAAATGACTACCAAGTGACTACCTAGTGACTACGAGACCACAAAATGACTGCCAAGTGACTACCGAGACCACCAAATGACTACCGAGTGACTACCGAGACCACCAAATGACTACCAAGTGACATACCGAGACCACCAAATGACTACCGAGTGACTACCGAGACCACCAAATGACTACCAAAGGGCTACCGAGACCACCAAATGACTACCGAGTGACTACCGAGACACCAAATGACTACCAAGTGACTACCGAGACCACCAAATGACTACCAAGTGACTACCGAGACCACCAAATGACTACCAAGTGACCTACCGAGACCACCAAATGACTACCAAGTGACTACCAAGTGACTACCGAGACCACCAAGTGACTAACCGAGTGACTACCGAGAACACCAGTGACTACCAAGTGACTACGGAGACCACCAAATGACTACCAAGTGACTACCTAGTGACTACCGAGACCACCAAATGACTACCAAGTGACTACACGACCACCAAATGACTACCAAGTGACTAACCGAGACCACCAAATGACTACCGAGTGACTACCGAGACCACCAAATGACTACCGAGTGACTACCGAGACCACCAAATGACTACCAAGTGACTACCAAGACCACCAAATGACTACCAAGTGACTATCGAGACCACCAAATGACTACCAAGTGACTACTAAGTGACTACCGAGACACCAAATGACTACCGAGACCACCAAATGACTAACAAGTGACTACCGAGACCACAAAATGACTACCAAGTGTCTACACCGACCACCAAATGACTACCGAGTGACTACCGAGACCACCAAATGACTACCGAGTGACTACCGAGACCACCAAATGACTACCGAGTGACTACCGAGACCACCAAATGACTACCGAGTGACTACCGAGACCACCAAATGACTACCAAGTGACTACCAAGTGACTTCCGAGACCACCATGTGACTACGAGTGACTACCGAGACCACCAAGTGACTACCGAGTGACTACCGAGACCACCAAATGACTACCAAGTGACTACCGTGACTACCGAGACCACAAAAGTGACTACCAAGTGACTACACACTACCACCAAATGACTACCAAGTGACTACCGAGACCACCAAATGACTACCGAGTGACTACCGAGACCACCAAATGACTACCGAGTGACTACGAGACCACCAAATGGACTACCAAGTGACTACCAAGACCACGCAAATGACTACCAAGTGACTACCGAGACCACCAAATGACTACCAAGTGACTACCGAGTGACTACCGAGACCACCAAATGACTACCGAGACCACCAAATGACTAACAAGTGACTACCGAGACCACAAATGACTACCAAGTGTCTACACCGACCACCAATGACTACCAAGTGACTACCGAGACCACCAAATGACTACCGAGTGACTACCGAGACCACCAAATGCTACCAAGTGACTACCGAGACCACCAAATGACTACCGAGTGACTACCGAGACCACCAAATGACTACCAAGTGACCATAAGACCACCAAATGACTACCAAGTGACTACCGAGTGACTACCGAGACCACCAAATGACTACCGAGTGACTACCGAGAACACCAAATGACTACAAAGTGACTACCAAGACCACCAAATGACTACAAAGTGACTACCGAGACCACCAAAATGACTACCGAGTGACTACCGAGACACCAAATGACTACCGAGTGACTACCGAGACCACCAATGACAACCAAGTGACTACCAGACCACCAAATGACTACCAAGTGACTACCGAGACCACCAAATGACTACCAAGTGACTACTAAGTGACTACCGAGACCACCAAATGACTAACAAGTGACTACCGAGACCACAAAATGACTACCAAGTGTCTACACCGACCACCAAATGACTACCGAGTGACTACCGAGACCACCAAATGACTACCGAAGTGACTACCGAGACCACCAAATGACTACCAAGTGACTACCAAGACCACCAAATGACTACCAAGTGACTACCGAGTGACTACCGAGACCACAAATGACTACCGAGGGTCTACACCGACCACCAAATGACTACCAAGTGACTACCGAGACCAACAAGTGACTACCAAGTGACTACCGAGACCACCAAAATGACTACCAAGTGACTACCAAGTGACTACGAGATCCACCCACTACCAAGTGACTACCAAGTGACTACCGAGACCAACAAGTGACTACCAAGTGACTACCGAGACCACCAAATGACTACCAAGTGACTACTGACTACCAAGTGACTACCAAGGACTACCGAGACCACCAAGTGACTACCGAGTGACTATCGAGACCACCAAATGACTACCAAGTGACTACCGAGACCACCAAACGACTACCGAGTGACTACCGAGACCACCAAATGACAACCAAGTGACTACCGAGACCACCAAATGACTACCGAAGTGACTACCGAGACCACCAAATGACTACCGAGTGACTACCAAGTTACTACCGAGACCACCAAATGACTACCGAGTGACTACCGAGACCACCAAATGACTACCAAGTGACTACCAAGACCAACAAGGACTACCAAGTGACTACCGAGACCACCAAATGACTACCGAGTGACTACCGAGACCACCAAATGACTACCGAGTGACTACCGAGACCACCAAATGACTACCAAGTGACTACCGAGACCACCAATGACTACCGAGTGGACTACCGAGACCACCAAATGACTACCAGTGACTACCCGAGGACTACCGAGACCACCAATGACTACCGAGTGACTACCGAGACCACCAAATGACTACAAAGTGACTACCAAGACCACCAAATGACTACAAAGTGACTACCGAGACCACCAAATGACTACCGAGTGACTACCGAGGCCACCAAATGACTACCGAGTGACTACCGAGACCACCAAATGACTACCAAGTGACTACAAGACCACCAAGTGACTACCAAGTGACTACCGAGACCACCAAATGACTACCAAGTGACTACTAAGTGACTACCGAGACCACAAATGACTACCGAGACCACCAAATGACTAACAAGTGACTACCGAGACCACAAAATGACTACAAGTGTCTACACCGACCACCAAATGGACTACCGAGTGACTACCGAGACCACCAAATGACTACCGAGTGACTACCGAGACCACAAAATGACTACCAAGTGACTACACCGACTACCAAATGACTACCGAGGTGACTACCGAGACCACCAAATGGACTACCGAGTGACTACCGAGACCACCAAATGACTACCAAGTGACTACCGAGACACCAAATGACTACCAAGTGGACTACGGAGACCACAAATGACTACCAAGTGACTACCGAGACCACCAAATGACTACCAAGTGACTACTAAGTGACTACCGAGTGACCACCAATAAACTACCGAGACCACAAAATGACTACCAAGTGTCTACACCGACCACCAAATGACTACCGAGTGGACTACCGAGACCACCAAAATGACTACCGAGTGACTACCGAGACCACCAAATGACTACCAAGTGACTACCAAGACCACAAAATGACTACCAAGTGACTACCAGTGACTACCGAGACCACAAAATGACTACCAAGTGACTACACCGACCACCAAATGACTACCGAGTGACTACTGAGACCAACAAGTGACTACCAAGTGACTACCGAGACCACCAAATGACTACCAAGTGACTACCAAGTGACTACCAAGTGACTACCGAGACTACCAAGTCACTACCAAGCGACTACCGAGTGCCTACCGAGACCACCAAAATGACTACCCAAGTGACTACTGAGAAACACCAAGTGACTACCAAGTGACTACCGAGACCACCAAATGACTACAAGTGACTACCAAGTGACTACCGAGACCACCAAGTGACTACCGAGTGACTATCGAGACCACCAAATGACTATCGGGTGACTACCGAGACCACCAAAACGACTACCGAGTGACTACCGAGACCACCAAATGACAACCAAGTGACTACCGAGACCACCAAATGACTACCTAGTGACTACCGAGACCACCAAATGACTACCGAGTGACTTACCGAGACCACCAAATGACTACCCGAGTGACTACCGAGACCACCAAA